>JARWKJ010000003.1:3728476-4163476 GCA_029959095.1 Rhinichthys osculus
AGTGAAGGAGCAGTAAATACAAATCCTTGTAATAGGTGAATCAAATAAACTTCAAAATGGAGTACAATGATGTTTTCAGTTCCTACAATTACCATCTTTGATTCAACAATAATGACACCTCAAATTCTGTAGCTTTTTAAGAAGAGGGATAAATCTGTAATCTAACATGAAGGGACCCGATGGGCTCTTGTGATTTCAACCAGTTAGAAGTGATGGACACATTATTTAACAGTTTCTTTGTTACACACTGTATGTTAGAGCCACACGATTAATCGTTAAAAGATTGCGATCTTTATTTAAACACCCACACGATCTTATTCTAAATAAATGATTGGGCTGCGTCTACACCTGATGATACACCTGGTCAGATCATGCATTTTCTCTGGATATCTATCTGATCATGTAAAGATCTGGTGTAAATGTCCGAAACGCTTTAGAGACTGATTTAAATCCGATCACTAAAGAAAAACACGTCAGGTTTAATGTCTACACTAGCGATTAAAATAGAGCAAATCACCTTTTGAAAGTAACTTGACACTTCAGATAAAGATTGTATCATTACAGCGTTACACCAGTAGGTGGCGACACGTGACTGTTAAAAATGCGTTTGTCATTGAATCATTCATTCAAGAGATTCGTTCAAAAACGCTGATTCATCCAGTAATGAAACAAGTGAAGTCTTTATGAGTGAGTCATTGAATCATTCATTCAAGAGATTCGTTCAAAAACGCTGATTCATCCAGTAATAAAACAAGTGAAGTCTTTATGAGTGAGTCATTGAATCATTCATTCAAGAGATTCGTTCAAAAACACTGATTCATCCAGTAATGAAACAAGTGAAGTCTTTATGAGTGAGTCATTGAATCATTCATTCAAAAGATTCGTTCAAAAACACTGATTCATCCAGTAATGAAACAAGTGAAGTCTTTATGAGTGAGTCATTGAATCATTCATTCAAGAGATTCGTTCAAAAACACTGATTCATCCAGTAATGAAACAAGTGAAGTCTTTATGAGAGAGTCATTGAATCATTCATTCAAAAGATTCGTTCAAAAACGCTGATTCATCCAGTAATGAAACAAGTGAAGTCTTTATGAGTGAGTCATTGAATCATTCATTCAAGAGATTCGTTCAAAAACACTGATTCATCCAGTAATGAAACAAGTGAAGTCTTTATGAGTGAGTCATTGAATCATTCACTCAACCCGATTTAAAAAAACGAATTAATACAAATTAAATCAATATTTTTAGTTGTCTATTCATAATCGTGGGAGAATCGTGATCTCTATTTAAAATATTCTAAACATTCTCAATGTATCCAGAATCACGCAGCTCTAATGTACGTACTGTAGTAATAACAGTAAATTATGCATCATTACATGCAACTAACCCTAAACCAAATCCTATACCTAATCACAACCCAATAGTATGTCGTTAATTAATATTACTCAGTACTTAAATGTATTATTACACAGTAACAAGGACACTTTACAGTAAAATAAAGGTTTAACCATTTTATTTTACAGTATATGGGTGTAACCTATTATTGTATCTAAAACTATTAACTAAGCTAAAACTAAATTGTTGTTATAGATATAATGGGAGCCTTTCAGCAAAACAAAATCGCCAGTTTGATTGGAGTGGAAGGAGGACATTCGATCGACAGCAGTTTAGGGACGCTGCGCACCATGTACCAGCTGGGCGTCCGCTATCTCACGCTCACACACAGCTGCAACACACCCTGGTGAGTGGATGCTCTCGGATGAGGATTTACCTCTTAAAGCAGAGCTCACCCCAAAATCAAAATTACCCCGTGATTTAGTCATCCTAGGTGTATATCACATTCTTCTTTCAGACGAATACAATCGGAGTTATATTAAAAAACTATAAAACCACTTTTATGATGGATAGATGCACTTTTATGATGGATGGATGCACTTTTATCATGGATAGATGCGCTTTTATGATGCACTTTTATGATGGATAGATGCACTTTTATGATGGATAGATGCACTTTTATGACGGATAGATGCACTTTTATGATGGATAGATGCACTTTTATCATGGATAGATGCACTTTTATGATGGATAGATACACTTTTATGATGGATAGATGCACTTTTATGATGGATAGATGCACTTTTATGACGGATAGATGCACTTTTATGATGGATAGATGCACTTTTATGACGGATGGATGCACTTTTATGATGGATGGATGCACTTTTATGATGGATAGATGCACTTTTATGATGGATAGATGCACTTTTATGATGGATAGATGCACTTTTATGATGGATAGATGCACTTTTATGATGGATAGATGCACTTTTATCATTGATAGATGCACTTTTATGATGGATAGATGCACTTTTATTATGAATAGATGCACTTTTATGATGAATAGATGCACTTTTATGATGGACAGATGCACTTTTATCATGGATAGATGCACTTTTATCATGGATAGATGCACTTTTATCATGGATAGATGCACTTTTATGGTGGATAGATGCACTTTTATGATGAATAGATGTACTTTTATGATGGACAGATGCACTTTTATCATGGATAGATGCACTTTTATCATGGATAGATGCACTTTTATCATGGATAGATGCACTTTTATGGTGGATAGATGCACTTTTATGATGGATAGGTGCACTTTTATGATGGATAGATGCACTTTTATGGTGGATAGATGCACTTTTATGGTGGATAGATGCAATTTTATCATGGATAGATGCACTTTTATCATGGATAGATGCACTTTTATGGTGGATAGATGCACTTTTATCATGGATAGATGCACTTTTATGATGGATAGATGCACTTTTATGATGGATAGATGCACTTTTATGATGGATAGATGCACTTTTATCATGGATAGTTGCACTTTTATCATGGATAGATGCACTTTTATCATGGATAGATGCACTTTTATGATGCACTTTTATGATGGATAGATGCACTTTTATGATGGATAGATGCACTTTTATGATGATAGATGCACTTTTATGACGGATAGATGCACTTTTATGATGGATAGATGCACTTTTATCATGGATAGATGCACTTTTATGATGGATAGATACACTTTTATGATGGATAGATGCACTTTTATGATGGATAGATGCACTTTTATGACGGATAGATGCACTTTTATGATGGATAGATGCACTTTTATGACGGATGGATGCACTTTTATGATGGATGGATGCACTTTTATGATGGATAGATGCACTTTTATGATGGATAGATGCACTTTTATGATGGATAGATGCACTTTTATGATGGATAGATGCACTTTTATCATTGATAGATGCACTTTTATGATGGATAGATGCACTTTTATTATGAATAGATGCACTTTTATGATGAATAGATGCACTTTTATGATGGACAGATGCACTTTTATCATGGATAGATGCACTTTTATCATGGATAGATGCACTTTTATCATGGATAGATGCACTTTTATGGTGGATAGATGCACTTTTATGATGAATAGATGTACTTTTATGATGGACAGATGCACTTTTATCATGGATAGATGCACTTTTATCATGGATAGATGCACTTTTATGGTGGATAGATGCACTTTTATGATGGATAGGTGCACTTTTATGATGGATAGATGCACTTTTATGGTGGATAGATGCACTTTTATGGTGGATAGATGCAATTTTATCATGGATAGATGCACTTTTATCATGGATAGATGCACTTTTATGGTGGATAGATGCACTTTTATCATGGATAGATGCACTTTTATGATGGATAGATGCACTTTTATGATGGATAGATGCACTTTTATGATGGATAGATGCACTTTTATCATGGATAGTTGCACTTTTATCATGGATAGATGCACTTTTATCATGGATAGATGCACTTTTATGGTGGATAGATGCACTTTTATCATGGATAGATGCACTTTTATGATGGATAGATGCACTTTTATGGTGGATAGATGCACTTTTATGATGGATAGATGCACTTTTATGGTGGATAGATGCACTTTTATCATGGATAGATGCACTTTTATGGACTTCAAAACAGAAACAGCCATTCACTGCCATTACGAACCTGGGAAGAGCCAGGACATTTTTTAATATAACTCTGATTGTATTCGTCTGAAAGAAGAATGTCACCTATATGACTAAATCATAGGGTAATTCAAATTTTGGGGTGAACTAATCCTTTAAGCACTTGATATAAAAGATAACCTGAGATGACTCCATGCATTCACTTCAGAAATAGTTGATCCTGTGAGAAATAACACTGTCAATTTAGCGATGATTTCATTAGTTTGGAATGAAGTACACCTAAACTGAAAAATGTGCCAGAGGAGCTTCCCTTTATGTAACACACCCACAACAGTTTTTTTCGTTGTGCGTGCAAAATTCAAGGGAAATTCCAGGCTTGTTCTTCATCTGTTACTAGCATCTGCATATACTTCACAGAATTCATTTAGAAAAAGGTGTGGGTTGAAATTAAACCATCAGGTTTCCAAAGAAAGCCACATTAGTGCATGTGCACATCTGTTTTCACCTGAAGACTTGTTTCCTTTACTGTATTTTGGTCTCACTTCCTTCTAGGGCAGACAACTGGCTGGTGGACACCGGGTCTGAGCCTGTACAGCACAAGGGTTTATCTGATTTCGGCAAGGTTAGACACACTTAGAAATGTAGGATTTGTACACTGAAAAATTATACTTGGGACCAACTTGAAAAAAAAAAAACACTCCCAAAAAATTACAGCCAATTTACACTGGTGCTCTTCTGTAAATTCTGACTGAAAAATGTAACGTTTTTGTTTTGTTTTGATGTCTTTACTTCGGAATGGTACGAAACTTTCTAAAAATAAAGGTTTTGGAAAAATAAATACTTTGGACCAACTTAAAAAAAACTTAAGTTGAAAACTTATCCATCTACTTTTATGATGGATAGATGCACTTCGGAATGGTACGAAACTTTCTAAAAATAAAGGTTTTGGAAAAATAAATACTTTGGACCAACTTAAAAAAACTTAAGTTGAAAACTTATCCATCTACTTTTATGATGGATAGATGCACTTTTATGATGGATAGATGCACTTTTATCATGGATAGATGCACTTTTATGATGAATTGATGCACTTTTATCATGGATAGATGCACTTTTATCATGGATAGATGCACTTTTATGATGGATAGATGCACTTTTATCATGATAGATGCACTTTTATGATGGATAGATGCGCTTTTATCATGGATAGATGCACTTTTATCATGGATAGATGCACTTTTACCATGGATAGATGCACTTTTATGGAATTCAAAACAGAAACATTCACTGCCATTATAAAGCCTGGAAGAGCCAGGGCATTTTTTAATATAACTCAGATTATATTCGTCTGAAAGAAGAATGTCATATACACCTATGGGTGAGTAAATCATTGGCTAATTTTCATTTATGGGTGAACTATCCCTTTAAAATAGATTTGCTGTCCTCTTTTAGAAAAAGCTTGACTCATTATTGCTGTCTTATGGTGAACAATTAAATTTTTTGACCAATTTTTTTCTTTCAGCGAGTGATCCGGGAAATGAACCGCATTGGGATGCTGATCGACCTGGCTCATGTGTCCGAGGCGGTGATGAAGCAGGTTCTGGAGATCTCCGAAGCTCCTGTTATCTTCAGCCACTCTTCTGCCTACACCATCTGCAAACACAAGAGAAACGTTCCCGATGACGTGCTTCTGGAAGTGGTGTGTTTACAACCTCAAGCTGTTACCTAACAGAGCCTATTGCCCTAAAAGACAATGAGGAACTTACACTATCATACTCATAAAAAAAAAGAAGTGATATATTACTGATATAAAAAGATGTTATAAAAGATAAGGGCGGAGAATACGAGACCAACAAATATAAATATAAAGATTCATTCCGACCAGAGATGATGATTTAATTAAGCAACACCGCATGTGTAAAGCTATTGTTGTATTTAATATCAACACGACTGTGATTCGGCCATAGATATTAATCAGTGTAGCACCATATTACATTTTTGACAGGAATGAAAAAGAGGCTGTGAGGGAAAGAAGAACAGTGCGTTCAATGAATCGTACTGTTGTTTAACATCATACCGATTGACTTATTATTAATATACTATATTACACCCATTACCATATCTGAATTTCAGCTCTGGATCTTCTTCAGCGCTTGATACACAGTGACACGAACAGCATCTGTTTTACGGTATCAGGTCTAGCCTGAGTCCATCAAAGTGCATTTGCTTTTGCAGAAACAGCGTCTTCTCAACATGAACAACACAAACCAAACTCTTCCAGTCTCAGATACAACTACAGTGTTTGAGGGCGGGGCTAAGAGACGCTGTTCACGGACAGCCAATCAAGATAATAGGTTGGCGTTATGCAAAATTTTAGGCAGTTCAGAATCGATTCTTTGTTTAATGCAACAATAACTTTATTTTTGTCGGGCACTTTGATCTTTAAAACTTTTTACGACATTTTATATTCCAAACCATTCCATTTCCAAATTCAAAATGGCCTTACACGCACGCACACACACACACACACACACACACATAACACAAATGATATATTTGGTCGTATAATGGTCGTATAATTTTCCAAAATGCTTCTGTTTCAGAAAAAAAGGAAGGGGATCGTCATGGTTAATTTTTATAATGATTATGTGACCTGCCAAAAGACTGCTAAACTCTCGGATGTGGCTGGTGAGTAACTTTAAACCAACCTCAGCGTCTGCTACCCCTCAATAAAGTCCTCCTGTGGTGAAAATCCAGCTTTTAATGTTGTTTTTGTGTCTATGTGGTGTTTTTAATGTGCTTTAAGACAAACCATGTGTAAGTTCATAAGTCGACAGCATTGCTCCTTAAGTATTTTCTCCTTAAAACTGCAGTGAATCAAAAACACAGGCGCGGCTCATTTGCATATTAATAGAACCGCGAATACTAAATGAAGCAAGGGTGTCGAGTTACATTCAAGATATTTTAAGGCACAATGATATTTTTTTTCACGGAATTTTTTTTAAATATGTAATTTTGGTGATCAGAGATTAGTTTTAATCAATAAAATGATCGACTAGAAGGGGACTTTAAAAAAAACGAGGCAAGACGTTAATATGTGACTCCAGTTCTATATGTGAAATTCAGATCACTTTGACCATATCAAGACCGTGGCTGACGCTAGTATCATTGGATTTGGAGGAGATTATGATGGTGTGACAAGGTAAGAATGCTGATTAGTGAATAGAATGCCTGATTTCTAGTTTAATGGTAATGCATGAACATGAACCGTGACCAAGACAAGACCAAATCGTGACGTTAGGCTATTGCATGTAATAGAAAATTCCCGTTAATTGTATAAGACAGATATACAACTAAACAGGACTGCATATATAACCATTAATAAATAATGCAATGTTTTTGCACAGGGTGCCAGAAGGTCTCGAGGATGTGTCAAAGTACCCGGACCTGGTTGCTGAACTGCTCAGACGTAACTGGACAGATGAAGAGGTCCGAGATGCTTTGGGACGAAACCTGCTACGAGTGTTCAGAGACGTGGAGGCGGTACGAGCAAGAGCACATCTGCTTCAAATGCTCAAACTACCCAATCTACTGCTCACTGAAGTAAAAAAGTCACTTGTGTTTCATTAGGTAAGAGACAGGCTGAATGGAGACAAAGCTGATGATGTACCCATCCCTCTTAAAGAAGTCCAAAACCCCTGCAGGACAGACTATGGCTATCCAGAGAAATCCAGTTCAACACGCACACAGTCTTTGTATCCACTTGTCTTGGTTCTGACACTGATAATCACATTATTCTAATCGACCCCTTCTGTAGTCCTGTGTTTGGGACTTTTCATACAGAGTTAGCCTGTAACACACATTATGAAGAGTTTAGTTGAAAATAAGTGCTTTTAAGAATGTAGACAACAAAAAGAAATTTGGCATGCAATTATTTAAATTTCAGGTGAAATGACTTAACGCTTACAAATATAATTATAATAAAATTATCTCATACATGGGCTTTTTTTTACAGCATTTCAGCTCAGACACACATCGCCCCGCCATAATTTTGCTCCTTGAGCTGTACAGGTGGTGTTTTCCCCCCGAACTGAATGAATCAGTATTTGAATGAATCGGTCTGAATTAATGATGACTCACTCGTTTAAAGACAGTGACTTACCGCCACCTACTGGCTGTTTTAGTTTCATATTTAAACATACAATTTAATTGATTCCATCATTTCATATTTCTATATTCATTTATTTTTAACATTAATCTCATAACGACTTTTATGCAATTGTATTTGCAGTGTAAAACCATTCTCCTCTGTATTAAGATTTTGACTTTTAATGACTTAATGACTTTTGTTAATTTTATTTTACTGATAACAGCCATATGCCTATTATAATTATAACTGAGTAGTTTATCGGTTAATATTAAGAACTTGACATATATGATGATGTATTGCCTACCTATTTAATCAGGTTTGGGTAGATATAAAATCAATTTATAGGGGGGAATATCACCACGACCATGGGCACGACAGGTGCTGTTTGAATGGGCATGATGATGCTTCTGTCCTCCACTGCATGGGGTGAGATGCGTCTAGCAGCCACTCTGTTTCAAGGGTCAAGGGGGAAGGGGAAGGGTTAGGGGTAGACGAAGGGGAAAGGGGTAGAATTGGGATTGGGCCGAGTATAAATGACGTTAGCAATTGCAATCTATCGGTAGATTAGCCAGGGCAGCATACCTCCAAATACTCCATGGTGTTGATAGATGCTGATGAGGGGGCGCGCGCGCGCTCACAGATAACCTGGTGCACACGCACTGACGAGCACGAACTCAGTTTGAGGGTATCCGTTGATAGTGGGGGAGGGGCATGAGAGTTGTACACATTCAAAATTTTGCCTAAGTCCACTCAATACATAGACAGTATAAGAAGTGGACAGAGCCATCTCATTGGAACTCAGTTGAGACAGTTGAAGCCCATTTTTAGCGATTTCTGAGCACTTCCGTTCCTTACGCGCAGACTCAAACCGACTCAAACTAAGCTTGATGACGTGAGCAACCTGTCCGACAGACGTAAATCTTCTAGTAGCTGTGCGTGAAAATTGCCAACGTTAATCTTGCAGAGACGGGGAACTTGAGCAAAGAGTGAGCAGGAGTAAGTATTCCGTTGCTTTTATGGACTCATTATCTATGGGCTTCTCCCTTGACGGGACGTCCCCCCGATTGCCTGCGAGCTTCTCCTCCTGTCTGTACGGTAATTTCTGTACAGCGCGACAGAGAGTCGAGTGGTTATGACGCAATCGTTAGCCTATTTTTACTAAAACTGTTTCTACGGGGCCATAATGTAACATAGAAGGTAATGGAGCACTTTATACATTGTCGTGTTTCTTTAGAAATAAATAATGGCCAAATGGAGTCTTTAAACGCCTCAGATGTAAAGTTATTCGCTTTCAAAGTGACACCAAAATGAATGGGAGTCAATGGAAATTCTAACGCAAGTGAAGTTCTGCTACAACATGGCGGCACCCGGCCGGCTTCAACTTCCGGTCGATGGATTACCCCCTTGGGACTCTTGCCGACTGCAGCTTTAAGCCTAGTAGTGGATGTTTGAATGAGCCAATAGTATCCAGCTGCAGACCCGCAGCACCACCAGTTTCAGAACCCCAGCACCAGAACCGGAAGTAAGGGGCGGAGCTTACGTTCTAACACCAGCGCCAGGACCGGAGGTGAGGGGCGGAGCTTACGTTCTAAACCGAGTAACGCCACCTAACGTTTTGGAGCGTAATTTGCTTAGACACGAAACGGCATGATTACACACGAAACGTCATACTTTATACTATTATAATGATACATTAAGGTATAGTACAATAAGCATTTTAAAACATTGATTTTGTGTAATATAATTCTATATAGTTATCCCTTTCATTGTATTATGAGAGTTACTTCCTGATCATGATGGTGAAAAATAATGCTTGAAACTTATGGTCATTTTATATAAAATATACTTTATTTCACAAGAACATGTGCAGTATGCATTTTTCTTTATGTAAAATACTGTCAAAAATCTAAAAAGAGAGAGAAAATCCGGCATTGTTTTAAAAGAAACCATAAAAATGTACCGTACTTCAAATAATAGCCGAGTCCCAATTAGGCGATTGTCTCTTACACGCCTGGTGTGGCTGCAGGTCTGGGTAAATATAAGGCCGGTCTCAAATAGAGGTCGGGTCTGTTTTTTAGTTTCAGGTTGTATTAAATCTTCTAAAACCCGTCAGATCGTCCGCTTTTTGGCGGCCGCCAAAGCAAATTTTTGTCCCGCCAAAGCCTATTTTGATCGGTGAGTGATGTAGAATAGAATGACTGCTGCGCATGACAGGGCGCTTAACGAGCAGAGAGAGAGAGAGAGAGAGAGAGAGCCCTGGCCGCGCGCGCGCACTCTCACGTCTTCAAACAACACGAGCGCTGTCTTGCTCTTTATTGTCACATACCAGTTATAGTTCATACAACGAGCAGCGACTCATTGTGTAATAAAAACATACCCTAAATATTATTTAAAAGGTGCAACAATTTTAAATATTTTTAAATACTTGCAAAAATAACCATGCTTGTGTCATTGTAAATTCCGCCCCTCCCTCACTTCCGGTTCTGGCGCTGGGGTTCTGGCACTGGGGTTCTGAAACTGGTGGTGCTGCGGGTCTGCAGCTGGATATATCTCGAATGAGCAGTAAGATAATAATATTCATCCGCAGTCACGCAGAGCCGAAGCACAACCAAAATACTGTTCTTCCGCAAAATGCAGTTTTGCTTTTTAACCACTAGAGGGTCAAACGGACACACACCATTGAATCCTGTTAGGAAAAAAAGTAAAATACAGGCAGGACCAAGAATGTAAAGTTTATAAAGGTCACTTGGATTTCGGTCTGCTCCTCACACAGATCGGTTGGATGACTGTACAAAGGCTGTATTACACAGCTGATGTACAGTATATGATTGCAGTTTGTGTGACAACAACCAGAGTGTGTCAGTAAAGTTACTGACTGTAAAAATCCCAAGCCAAAAGCTCCACCTAGTGGACACACAGATGAACATCCTGAGAGATTAAAGACACTGCTTACTGTACATAACATCAAAACTCTCTACATCGTTTTGTAAACGGGCAGAGCTGATTATTATTTTTATTACCTGCTATTTTTTGTTATCAAATTCCAGTCATTATAATAACATAAACATAATAGTCCTCAGCAAAGATATTGTTGGCTTGGGCGTCGTTGAATGTTGCAACTAAAAAATATAAATAAATAAACATATGCATGCATATTGCATACATAAAAATACACTTAAAAATATAAAGTTTTATGAAAACAATTACTGTATTAAAACAAAAACAGCCGTTAAATCGACTGGCATTAATACAATAATCAGAAACGTGATTAATAAGCAATTTTAAAGATAGTGAGGTTACAAAATAAGAACTGCATGCACTATATAAAAATGTTTTGTCAGGTAAACCAAAGTTAACTGGTTTTATTGATGTAAAAATTCTATTATTGAATATGACAAATATTTCATTAGGTTGTTACACCAGCAAAAGTCATGTGTACGTGTCAGATCAGATACAGTAGCAGAGAAGGGAAACCACTGCATTTATGTAATGCACTTTTAATAATTATCTGAAATTTCATCTTTCACCCTGTTTATACAGTAATTATAATATCCCATGATACGCAGCTTGTCTTTTGGTTTGTTGGAAACTTCAGTTGCTGTGTATGTTTAGGGTATTTCTTTTCAGAGTAGCACCGAAATCCTGGACTGGACTCACACTGGATGATCAGGGTCCAACAACGATTGACTTGAGGATCTAAAACTCTTATGAACTTACACATCTTGCTGTATAATGTTTCAGAGAGGTTTAGCGTTGTGTTATGCTTGTCAAAGAAACTATCACTCACTATTACTGTTGCTTATACACTCACCTATAGGAACACCTGTTTAATTTCTAATCAACAAATCACATGGCAGTTGCTTCAATGCATTTAGGGGTGTGGTCCTGGTCAAGACAATCTCCTGAACTCCAAACTGAATGTCAGAATGGGAAAGAAAGGTGATTTAAGCCATTTTGAGCGTGGCATGGTTGTTGGTGCCAGACGGGCCGGTCTGAGTATTTCACAATCTGCTCAGTTACTGGGATTTTCACGCACAACCATTTCTAGGGTTTACAAAGAATGGTGTGAAAAGGGAAAAACATCCAGTATGCGGCAGTCCTGTGGGCGAAAATGCCTTGTTGATGCTAGAGGTAAGAGGAGAATGGGCCGACTGATTCAAGCTGATAGAAGAGCAACTTTGACTGAAATAACCACTCGGTACAACCGAGGTATGCAGCAAAGCATTTGTGAAGCCACAACACGCACAACCTTGAGGCGGATGGGCTACAACAGCAGAAGACCCCACCGGGTACCACTCATCTCCACTACAAATAGGAAAAAGAGGCTACAATTTGCAAGAGCTCACCAAAATTGGACAGTTGAAGACTGGAAAAATGTTGCCTGGTCTGATGAGTCTCGATTTCTGTTGAGACATTCAGATGTTAGAGTCAGAATTTGGCGTAAACAGAATGAGAACATGGATCCATCATGCCTTGTTACCACTGTGCAGGCTGGTGGTGGTGGTGTAATGGTGTGGGGGATGTTTTCTTGGCACACTTTAGCCCCCTTAGTGCCAATTGGGCATCGTTTAAATGCCACGGCCTACCTGAGCATTGTTTCTGACCATGTCCATCCCTTTATGACCACCATGTACCCATCCTCTGATGGCTACTTCCAGCAGGATAATGCACCATGTCACAAAGCTCGAATCATTTCAAATTGGTTTCTTGAACATGACAATGAGTTCACTGTACTAAAATGGCCCCCACATTCACCAGATCTCAACCCAATAGAGCATCTTCGGGATGTGGTGGAACGGGAGCTTCGTGCCCTGGATGTGCATCCCACAAATCTCCATCAACTGCAAGATGCTGTCCTATCAATATGGGCCAACATTTCTAAAGAATGCTTTCAGCACCTTGTTGAATCAATGCCACGTAGAATTAAGGCAGTTCTGAAGGCGAAAGGGGGTCAAACACAGTATTAGTATGGTGTTCCTAATAATCCTTTAGGTGAGTGTAGATTGTTATAGACATGTGAACTAGCTCAGATCATCTTGTTGATGAGAGGTATATTACTTTACTAAACAATCAGACTTATGATTTTCATCTGGCAGAATCACAGGAAAAGTGGACTGTGCATACTCATACTTTTAAAAAGAGTATTATAATGGAAATAATATACTTTAAAACAATTGAACTGAATGTAATGTTTTTGTACATTTTAAATGCATTTTATTTGCAATTGAATGAAAATGTATCATGGTTTAAATTTATATGAAATGCAATTAGCTTTTTTGATCCACTTAAGTACATTTTTATATAGACGGTTTCAGCGGCAACAACATAAACAAACGTTACTGCGCATGCGCGCTTTTGTGGCCCAAACTTAACTTCCGGTAGAGTCAATAGCCGCTTTCCGACCGGAGGGACTTTTGCAGTTCCTAGAACCTAACGTTCCTATAACCTTTTTTTTCGCGTGTTCCGACCGGACTAAGTTGGGGATTTTTTAGTTCCTCAGACCGTAGTTCCTATAACTCTTTCAGTACCTAGTCTAGAGCGAGGACTTTTTTAGTTCCCTTTCCCTAGGTCTACGTTGATTGGTTCAACTTATAAGTCACGCCCAGTGTCAACACATTTTATTCACTGTCTGTTGCAATTCGCCTATGTATGCTATGCTAACTCATAACATAACGCATTCAACCAGCTAATTGCTATGCTTGCTAAACTTACCCGTCGTTTTGTTTGTCTCCTGCGCTCTGCTCTTCTGTCTTCTTCCATTATATTACTTAAGATCATATTACGCTGGAGCCTTCGTCTTCTTTGTTTCTCTGTACAGAACTCAAGATCTTTAAACGCCGCCGTTCGTACTCGTTATTAAGGTCCCGGCAAGGCAGAACAGGAACATTCCGATAGCCTCCTCCATGCTGGTTTGTTGTTGTTGTACGTGGCGCCGCCGCCGCCGTGCTTGCGTCACTCCCTTACCCCTCCTACCAGTTCCTATGGCCACTTGGCCAGTGCGAACGCAAACAGCAAAACTGAGTTTGGGGGAGAGTAGTTCTTAGAACTGTTTAGAATTGGACAGTTCCTATAACTATTGGCGCTTTTCCACTGCTGGTACGGCTCGGTTCGGTTCGACTCGGCGCGGAACGGTTCGGCTTGCTTCGCTTTTCCACTGCGTGGTACGACTCGACTCGGTACGGCACGGTTCGGTTCGCTTTAGCTCGGTTGCTTTTCCACCGCAGTTAGTACCTCTTCAAAGTGGGTGGGACTGATCGTTATTTTGTCCCTCCTACACTGTTGTAGGTCCGGTGATAGCCGTGTGCGGCTAAGAGCTGAGCTACTTCTTGGAACACTTTTTCATTCCGTTTTGCCCCATCCAGCTCTCGCTAGATCCGCTCCTCGGCAACCAACGAGAGGAACGTCTGCACCTCGTCCACTGACCACGATTCAGCCATTTCTTTTTAAAGTTTAAAAAACAGATGCTACCGCGTTGGCTGGCTGTTGTCTACTGGTTATTTAAATCTAGCGGGTTTAGTGTCCAATGACGCTGGTAGTGACGATTCTGTCTGACCAATCAGTGATCTGCAGTGTTTTTACGTCACATTTTAGTACCGGTACGGTACGCTTGGAACCTCAACAGACCAGGTACCATTTAAAGCGAGCCGAAGCGAGCCGTACCGTACCGGACCATGCAGTGGAAAAGCACCACAAGTGAGCCGTACCGAACCGAACCGTACCGTACTATGCAGTGGAAAAGCGCCAAAGCGTGCCGTACCGAACCGAACCGTACCGTACTATGCAGTGGAAAAGCGCCATAAGTTCCTGTAACTACTTGGTCGGAAAGCGGCTAATAACAACAGAGTTCATCTGTAGAAACCATAGACTTTTTGTGAGAAAAAAAGTCTCAATTCTGTCTTTTTTTCTCGCAATTGCGACTTTATTTCTCAGAATTGCAACTTTATTTCTCACAATTCTGACTTCTTATCTCGCAATTATGAGATTAAAAAGTCTCAATTATTATTATTTTTTTATTCTTCATGGCCGGAAACAAGCTTCCATAATTATCTGTTGCTTATCATGAGTTTGTTACCTGTAACGAAGTGAGTGCTACAGATCCTTGAATTCTTGCCTGGCTGCCAAGCCTCTCATCGCACAGCGGTGATCCACGCTCGCCGTCTCCCTTCGTTTTTAGGAAACCGAATTTTTTTATTTTTGATAAGGTATTTGTCCCGGAGCCTCAGGTTGCATCCCACAACACAACAACCTGAGCCCAACTTCAGTCTGCTCATCACCTTAATTTTCACTGCGTTTGTAGTCGGCGCCATATTACCAGAGAATGATATTATGATTATGATATTACCGGTTAACAAACACAGACCGGAAGTTAACTTCGGGCCAGCGCGTAACCCGGGCAACGCGCGTGCGTTCGATGAAACCGTCTATATAATTTCATAATTCTGTTGTCTTTTGAAATATGGTTAAAGTGTTCTGCTGAACGTATTTCACACATTTATGGTAAACTTAAATACAATTTATTGTAATTTCTATTTATGTCACGTATTTAAATAATTACACATTTGTATTTAGCTTAATACATATTTACTCTTAGACGTAGGCTCATATTGAATATTGCATGCTATATAACTATATAGTTTACCTAGTCTACACTTAGTGTTTTTTTTTATTTCATTAATATTATATTATCTGTGTCCGAGGGACTGACATGGACCAGTAAACAACAACCACCCAGAACAGCCCGAACAATATGTCAATCATCCAGAACATCTTTGCAACAACACATAGAAACACACTAAACACACTCAAGAGTTTTACACAGCCATGTGTTTCCTTCACCCACTGTGAATCATGTGAATAAATATGAGGGTTTATTTAGTATTTCAGAAAGGACCAAGCAAGAACACAATGCTGAATGTAAGGTAACCCTGATGTCAAAGCACTTAAAAAGGTTCTCCTGTTTCCCAGTTCATCCAATTACACGTAACCCGAGAGCCTCTGGTTTAAGAACAGGTAAACATGACAAACAAACTTGATTACAGAAGAGTAAAGACATCTTCTAAACACCAACTGTTCACCAACTCTCTCCTGAGAGCAAGTTGCTGTTTATAGTAGGCGGGTCGCCCCTCTTCAGCTGTCCCAGCATGCTCAGCATCATCTACAGGAGATTACAGTTTAGCACTGATATTCATTATCTGTGGATCAAGAGCTGCAGACTCACAATCTACATATTTCCACTAAAACAATAAATCATGTAAGCTCTTACATTATGGTTTTATGCATGTTTTAGATATTCTGCATCATGTTGTGCCTAAGAACACCCCTTTTATCTATGGTATAATAAAGACAGTGTTCAATAACTTAATTTTTCTGCAAAGTAGCTAATATTTAGGCTATACTAGTCTAGGATGTATTATGATGGCAAGTAATCCAGCAAGTGAGTTCATATTTAATGGCGCCATATGAAATGTTTACACAAATCAAACCTTTCACGCATGTTTTGTTTACTATTTGTTGTGACTAAAAAGCAAGAACGCGTTTCGGTGGGAGCGCGCACGCGAGCGCGCGCACTGGTGTTTAATATGGGGAAAGCGGAGGGATAAACAACAGCGAGCCTTCGGAGGACAGCGGTGTTAGATAATCGGTTTTTATATCTTTAATGTTTTTGAGACAGGCAGATTATTCCTGTCCATCTGAACAGAGAGACACACATGACGAGCTCAACATTTAACTGCAGAAAACTCACTTCCAAGATGGGACGAGGAACTTCATCCTGTCGACTTTTTAAACTTGGATTATAGGCTACACTTTCCTAGCTGACGATAACATATTTTAATAATATATTGACAGATGATGAGTAAATCTTTTAGGATGACTGAACACTTACCATTTTATTCAAAGCAGGTAAGTGGTGAAACTTTTTATTTTTATAGCATCAATGGTTGCATTGACAGACAGATCAACATTGTGGTAAAAGTTATTTATTGCTGTAGTGAATGAGTTGATGAGACTGTAATAAGTGCCACGTTGTAAAAAAGAAAAGAAAAAAAAAGTTAAACAGATAGTCTCTCTTTTTTCCCCCTTTAAAAAAAAAAAACAATATTCACCCAAAACTGAAAATTATTTTGTCATCATTTATTCACCATCACCTCGTTCCAAACCCTTAATACAATTTAAAACTCAAAATTAAGCTATTTTTAATGAAACCTGTAGGTAACCAAAGCTGAAAATACCCAAAAAGGTTATAAATGCATTGTAAAACTAATTCATATAAATTTAGCGGTTTAATCCAAGTCTTGTGAAGAGATATGTTTGATTTTATATGATGAACAAACATAATTTAGGCTTTTATTGACATATAAACAGTAAACACACACATACATAGCACATCACACACTGTAAACACAGAAGCTACGTGCACTGAAACCAATGAGGTTTGTTCTAGAATGACTCATGAACGAGCTTCCGTTTCATGCGTTTCCTCCGAGGAGGCAAGAGGAGGCTGTACCTCCTAAAACATAAATAATTATGGTAACACTTTACAATAAGGTTCATTAGTTAACAGTAGTTAATGTATTAACTAACATGAACTAACCATGAGAAATACATTTGTTACTATTTGTTCATCTTTGTTACGTTAGTTAATAAAAATAGTCGTTTATTGTTAGCTCATGTTAGTTCACAGTGCATTAACGAATGCTAACAAAATTTTAATAAATTATTAGTAGCCTAAATGTTGAAATTAACATGGACAAAGATTAATAAATGCTGTATAGCCTACGTGTATTTCATTATTAGTTCATGTTTAACTAATGTAGGCTGTTAACAAACGAACCTTATTGTAAAGTGTTACAATAATAATAAATAAGAATAGGATGAGAAAATAATCCATATTACTTAGGTAAAACAATGCAAATATGATAAAATATTTCTAAAGCAACACTAACCAGCAGGTAAAGCGAGCGGTGGGGTTAGTGGGGGGTGATTGAGAATGAATGGGGGAAAGTCACGTGACAGGAGGACACGCCTCCATCGCGCTATGATTGCATAAATTAGATTGGTTCGTGGCCTCTTGTTTTTCGTTAACGTTCTCGAATCGGCCAAATGAAAACTATGATTGCATTAATGGGAAGACTCAGTCACTCACTGCTCTACACTGTAAAAAAGATCGTGATTTTAACGGTAAAATACTGTAGAAATGTTATGGTGAAAAACTGTTAATTGGTTAAAAGAAAGTTTGAACTATCCCTTTAAAATTCTAACTAATATAAGTTAGTGGTAACACTTTAATAAGGTTCATTATGTAATGTATTAACTAACATGAACTAACAATGAGCAAAACATTTGTTACAGTATTTATTCATCTTTGTTAATGTTAGTTAATAAAAACCCAGCTGTTTATTGTTTGTTCATGTTAGTTCACAGTGCATTAACTAATGTTAACAAACCTTTGATTTGAATAATGTATTAGTAAATGTTGACATTAATATGATCTAAGATTAATAAATGGTGTAGAAGTATTGTTCATTCTTAGTTCATGTTAATTAATGTAGTTAACTACAGGTCCTTCTCAAAAATTAGCATATTGTGATAAAGTTCATTATTTTCCATAATGTAATGATAAAAGTTAAACTTTCATATATTTTAGATTCATTGCACACCAACTGAAATATTTCAGGTCTTTTATTGTTTTAATACTGATGATTTTGGCATACAGCTCATGAAAACCCCAAATTCCTGTCTAAAAAAATTAGCATATTTCATCCGACCAATAAAAGAAGTGTTTTTAATAAAAAAAGAAAAAAAGTCAACCTTCAAATAATTATGTTCAGTTATGCACTCAATAGTCAATACTTGGTCGGGAATCCTTTTGCAGAAATGACTGCTTCAATGCGGCGTGGCATGGAGGCAATCAGCCTGTGGCACTGCTGAGGTGTTATGGAGGCCCAGGATGCTTCGATAGCGGCCTTAAGCTCATCCAGAGTGTTGGGTCTTGCGTCTCTCAACTTTCTCTTCACAACATCCCACAGATTCTCTATGGGGTTCAGGTCAGGAGAGCTGGCAGGCCAATTGAGCACAGTATAACCATGGTCAGTAAACCATTTACCAGTGGTTTTGGCACTGACCACTGAGTGTGCAATGAATCTAAAATATATGAAAGTTTAATTTTTATCATTACATTATGGAAAATAATGAACTTTATCACAATATGCTAATTTTTTTAGAAGGACCTGTAAATTAACTATAATGAACCTTATTGTAAAGTGTTACCAAGTTAATTTACTTTTTAAGACCTATTCACATCAACATGAATATTTTGCCATGGACATTAATTTGAATTGAAACAATGTTTCCTGCATGTTGATATTGTTGATGCTAATGTTGCAATAAAATAATACTCTTACTACATACATTTATAAAAAATAAAAAAACTCTCAGATTTCATTTAAAAATATCTTAATTTGTGTTTCGAACCAGTTGTAGGCTATGTGTTTGGAACGACATGATTGTGAGTAAATTATGACAGAATTAAAATTTTTTTAATCCTCTTCAGAATTCGAATTAATATAAGTCAGTTTACCGTCACATCAACATGAATATTTGCAATAGACATCCATATCAAGCTCCATGTTGATATTGTTGATGCTAATGTTGCAATAATGAGGCATTTATATAGTGCTTTCATATGCACTACTGCACACCCAAAGCGCTTAACAATCATATCAGAGGTAATGCAATAAAATAATTCTCTTTTTGTTTGCAGTGCTCCAGTGCTTAAGCTACACATACTACACTGAAAATCACTGCCATGCCCAAACACCACCATGCCAATCATCAGCAATGCCAACCATGACTTCAGCAATCTCTCCGTCAGGACAGACGACAGCAGCCTCGACCTGTTCTCCACAGAAATCCCAGAGACGGAAACCATCAAAGGTGTGTATTTCCAACGCGCCCAGCGACTCCACTGCGTCTCCAGAGACGTGGACCACAGCAAACTAGCGCTCATCAACGTGGGAGGGGATCGCTACACGTTTTCCTGGAGCACGCTGGACGAGTTCCCGCTGTCTCGGCTGGGACAGCTCCGTCAGTGCAGGAGCCCGGATGAAATCGCCCAGCTCTGCGACGACTACGACGAGACCCGGTGAGAGCTGTTCTTCGACCGCAGCTCGGTGGCCTTCAGGATCATCTTTAACTTCCTCGCCGCGGGGAAACTGAGGCTTCTTCGACAGGTGTGCGCCGTGTCACTCTCTGATGAACTCAGCTATTGGGGCATCGACCCGGCTCACATGGAGCGCTGCTGCCGACGCAAGATGCTATCCTGTGTGGAAGAAGTGGGAGAGAAGAAGAAGAAGGAGGCCGAGAGGAGGCAGAGGAGACTCGCTCTTCAGAGGCCGCTAGCTCGAGGGACGGGCTACGTCGGGCTCATGAACCGGTTGCAGGAGGTCGTGGAAAACCCTCATTCCGGCTGGCCTGGGAAGATCTTTGCATGCTTCTCAGTCGTCATGATCGCCGTGACCGTCATCAGCTTGTGTATCAGCACCATTCCTGATCCCGAGGACAGGGTTAGTGCGCCACATCCCTCTTTTTATAGCGTTTGGGTTTTATCCACAGTAGTAACATTTCCAGTGGATCAAAAAAGTTCATCAAAGTTGTCTTAAGACATTGTCCAAATGTATTATTGTTGAAAATTCTTGTATAACTTTAATGAAAGGTTAAACTTTAAAAGGCGGACTGACAAGGTGACTGCAGAATATTTGGTGTCAAAGCGAAATGTAAAAGCCTATTTTGTTGTTGTGTTTTTCATTAAGAGTAATAGGCTAATGAACTAACCATTCAAGTAATCCGTCCCGAATTGGCGCTAATTTGAAAATGAAACTAAAATGAGCGAGCAGAACAGAGCGAACGTTTTCAGTTTATTCCTATGGAAAAGTTCTCGCTTTGTTCTTGACACGTGTGGCCGTGCACATTTTAGTTTCGTTTTCAAATTAGCGCCAATTCGGGGCACAACAACAAAACAGTGACATCATTATGAATGCCCGTGCAAACGCATTTTACATTTGTCTTTAAATTAGCGATTTAAAAGCCCCCGCCGGTGATACCGGTATTACCAGTGTTGTCACACGTCGATAACCTGGTAATACCAGGGGGGGGGGGGGGGGGGGGGGGGGCGCTTGTCTGAAGTATAAAATCATTGGTTACCCGTAAGCCAATCACATAACGTTTGGTTATGACGTGTGTTATTCGCCAGCTCAGCTGCACCGAACTTCCACTGTAAACACATGACATGTATGCTGCGAAAACGAAACCATAGAGCGAAATACCGGAGTGAACATGGCTGACCGAGTTAACTTAACCTGATCCTCCATGAGTGCATCCAAGGGGGACACAATCACAACTATCGCCTTGCCGGCATTTTCCATGCCCAGTTTCTCGCTGACGATCGGTAATAGTTGATAAATTAAACTTTTCCCAAAACCTGGCGGGAGAAGGGCCAACACATCCCCTCCATTCAAAATGTTTAACAAACACTCTTCTTGTTCGGGCTTCAGTTTGCAAATGCTGGGAATATTCTCCACAACAGAGCGAATTGCATCCCGTGTCTCCATATCCGCGGTCGTTTTCGATTTCCCTAACCTAAAATACAATCTTAAACTCGGCGCTTAGCGTCTACGTCACGGCTCTCAGCCCGCCCTCTGTTCGTTGATTGGCCGGCTGTTTTCAGGCCGGAGGAAAACTGAGAGATAGGTTGCTATCTCAGGGTGTATTTACACCTGCCTTGTTTAATTCGATTGAATCGAACTCTAGTTCGTTTCCCCCCTTGGTGCGGACCTTTTGGGCAGGTGTGAATACAGCAATCGAACTCGGGTGCGGACCAAACAACCGAACCGAGACCCAGCTGAAGAGGTGGTCTCGGTGCGCTTCCAAACGAACTCTGGTACGGTTCGTTTACGGTGTGAACATGAACCGACCCAATTGCAAGAAAGCCTTTGAGTTAACAGGCTTCCGTAGTCAGAGTTGCGTTATGGGAAAGTGATCTGTTGTAGCCTACTACATTACATCTTTTGCGCGTCTTTCTGCGGGTCGTGTGTGCATCATTGAAATGGAATGAATGAATGAGTGTGTGCATCAGGACATTCACATACAGCGCGTTCTCTTTAGTCTAATCGCGCATAGATGCAAAAAAAAAAAACCATTTGCAGTTCAACTTAATTTACGTTAAGCCTTTTTTGCACTTCCTGATTTCCCTACTTGAGAATCCTTGACCTTAGCACACGTGTGGTTTTGCTTACAAATTTTGGTTCACTTGCAAAAAGAGCAGTGTGAAAGCGAACCGTACCAAAAAAAAACTAAAAAAAATTGTATTTGGTCCGGACCAAAGCAAGTGAACTATCGGACTTTCCTGGTGTGAATACACCCTCAGACTGAGTACAGAAGCGAACTGAAATTGAGCGGAAGGACGAAGTCTGACGTAGTCAGGCTAACACGTCGATTAAGCGGTGGGAAAATATCCTCACCGTCACATCCCAGGGGTGTCTGTAAAAATGCATATTGGTAAGCGCAACATAATCAGTGCAGTCTTTCATTGCATGATTCCTTTAATGGAGTACATTGTTACAATTTCGTCCCAAATTTTGTAGACCATGCATGCTTTAGTAATATGTTAAAGCAGGGGTGCCCAATCCTGCTCCTGGCGATCGACTGTCCTGCACAGTTCATCTCCAACCCTAATCAAACACACCTGAAGCAACCAATTAAGGTCTTCAGAGCACGTCAGGATCACTTGAAAATTAAAGGCAGGTGTGTTTGATTAGGGTTGGAGATGAACTGTGCAGGACAGTCGATCGCCAGGAGCAGGATTGGGCACCCCTGTGTTAAAGGGATAGTTCACTTTGAAATACATTTTTGGTATGTTTTAGCTTACCTCAAGGGCATCCAAGATGTAGGTGTCTTTGTTTCTGCAGAAGTTTCAATTTTGATATTTTTAGGTCAAACCGTTCTTGTCTGTCAGTCATATAATGCAGGTCTATGGTCACCACCTCAAAGAGCATGCACAGAGAAGTCCAAATTAAACATGATTCAATGACTCGTAAAGTACACATTGATGGCCTAAGACACGAAACGAGTGGTTTGTGTGAGAAAACGAACAGTATTTATATCGTTTTTACATCTTGTAACCACAGCCACGTCCAAGTGATCTGAGGGCGCGCGCGCTTCGGTCAGCAAGCGCCGGAAGTGATCTCTCGCGCGTGTACGTCACTCATTGTTTACACAGAGATTTCGGAACTGTTACCTTTCACTGTGAAGATCTAAACATATTTAGATATACAGGAAATCGCAATGAAAGTAGATTTCGATATATCAACAGACAACGTTGAATTTTTTTTGTTTTTTTTGGAAGAGATCACTTCCGGCGCTTTCCGGCGCTTGCGCAGTCCGAAGCGCCGGCGCCCTCAGATCACTTGGACGTGGCTGTGGTTACAAGAGGTAAAAACGATTTAAATACTGTTCGTTTTCTCACACAAACCGCTCGTTTCGTGTCTTAGGCCATCAATGTGTACTTACATTTACGAGTCATTAAACCATGTTTTATTTGGACTTCTCTGTGCATGCTCTTTGAGGTGGTGCCCATAGACCTGCATTATATGACTGACAGACAAGAACGGTTTGACCTAAAAATATCAAAATTGAAACTACTGTGGACACAAAGACACCTACATCTTGGATGCCCTTGAGGTAAGCTAAAACATATCAAAAATTAATTTCAAAGTGAACTATCCCTTTAAAATTGACACATTAATCTGATTTCTGCTTATTGTTCTTTTCTAGGGCGAATGCTCAGAAAAGTGTCGCAACATATTCATCGTGGAAACGGTGTGTGTGGCCTGGTTCTCCATGGAGTTTCTGTTGCGTTTGCTTCAGGCTCAGCGCAAACTGCAGTTTGTCCGAAACCCACTGAATATCATAGATGTCATAGCCATCCTACCGTACTACATCTCTCTGGTTGTGGATAGCAAAGACGAATCTGAAGAAGCCGAGCTTCATGGTGCAAGTCGTGGATATTTAGATAAGCTGGGTTTGATTCTGCGGGTCATGCGAGCCCTGCGGATCCTGTATGTGATGCGACTGGCTCGACATTCGCTGGGTCTTCAGACGCTGGGAATTACGATGCAGCGAAGCATTCGAGAGTTTGGACTCTTGCTTCTCTTCCTCTGCGTAGCTGTGGCTTTATTCTCACCTCTAGTTCACTTGGCAGAGTTCGCTAAGGGAAAAGCCACTGGCCCTCACAGCTTTAGCAGCATTCCTTCTTCCTATTGGTGGGCTATTATATCAAAGACGACAGTCGGCTACAGTGACATGGTCCCGCACAGTATCCCTAGCCAGGTTGTGGCCTTTAGCAGCATACTGAGTGGTATTCTCATAATGGCTTTTCCAGCTACATCCATCTTCCACGTGTTTTCTCATTCATATCACGAGCTGAAGCGTGAACGTGAAATGATTTATAAAGAAGAGCGAGTGGCCATCTTGGATGCCAGTGCTAAAGAAGACGCACAGAGATTGCTGGAAAGACGCTCTTTAACTTTGGACAATGAGCAATGACACAACTGGTGGTCAGCCAACCCCGACTGCTACTGATATCTGATCCATTGGTGCATATCTCTGTAAATATGCGTATTTTCTTCATGTAATTACTCTCCCTGATATTGTTCCAACCCCGTAAGACTTTCGTTCATCTTCGGAACACAAATGAAGATATTTTTGATTAAATCTGAGAGCTGGATCACTCCTCCATAGGCTTCTAAGGAATCGAAACTGGCCGGCCCAGAAAAGTTATTAAAGACATCGTTAAAATAGTCCGAGTCACTACAGTGGCTCAACCTTAAGTTTATCAAGCGATGAGAATACTTTTTATCCGCAAAAAAACAAACAAAAATAACGACTTTATTCAACTGTTCATTTCCTTCTCTGTGGGCCTCGAGTGAGTTCACGTAGTGTAACAGCGCAGCGCTTCTGGGTTGTACGTCACACGTAGGCTCACTATTGGCCGACGCTGGTCATGTGTGTGATGCTGGCCAATAGTGAGCCTGCGTGTGACGTACAACCCAGAAGCGCTGCGCTGTTACACTAAAAAAGTATTCTCGTCGCTTGATAAAGTTAAGGTTGAGCCACTGTAGTCACTCGGACTATTTTAACAATGTCTTTAATAACTTTTCTGGGCCGGCAAGTTTCAATCACAAAAGAAGCCTATGGAGGAGTGATCCAGCTCTCAGATTTAATCAAAAATATCTTAATTTGTGTTCTGAAGATGAACGAAAGTCTTACAGGGTTGGAACAACATCAGGGTAAGTAATTACTGACAGAGTTTTCATTTTGGGGTGAACTAACCCTTTAAAGGAATAGTTCACTTCAGAATTAAAATTTCCTGATAATTTAACTCACCCCCCACATCATCCAATATGTTATTTCTTATGTAAAAAAGAAATTAAGTTTTTTTGAGGAAAACATTCCAGGATTTTTCTCCATATATTGACTTCAATGGGGTCCAACGGGTTGAAGATCCAAATGTCAGTTTCACGAAAGTCTCCACACGATCCCAGCCGAGGAAAAAGAGTCTTATCTAGACAAACCATCGGCCATTTTATAAAAAAAACAAACATTTATATACTTTTTAACCACAAATGCTCATCTTGCACTAGCTGTGATGCGGCACGCATTACGTAATCGTGTTGAAAGGTCACGCGTGTTCCGGTTCAGAAATGTAGGAAAGGGCGAAAAACTCCATCTCCTCCAACTTCAAAATCGTCCGACATCATTATTTTACTTTTTTTTTTTTTAAATAGCATTTGACTTAATCTTTGCACGTTCGCTTTGTAAACACTAGGTCGGTACTTCCGCCTACGTCATGCTTGACCTTTCAACGTCATTACATCATGTGTGGCGCATCACAGCTAGTGCAAGACGAACATTAGTGGTTAAAAAGTATATAAATGTTTATTTTTTTAAGAACATGACTGATGATTTGACTAGATAAGACTCTTATTCCTCGGCTGGGTGTAGAGCAGCGGTTCTCAACCTTTTTTTCCACTGGGCCGCACAATGGTCCAAGTTCAAATGCCGCATATCATTTAGGGTGAATTTTGAGTGTATTTTCTCACCTAATGAGTGAAAATAAAAACTTTTTTTGCTGAGCCCTAGCTGTGAGACCACATGCTCAAAATGGGAGGCCCTTATTGGTGTGCCATCCTGTAGGTGGGCGGGGCTTCAAACAGAAAGTTGACCCTGAAAAACATGAACTGAGGAAAATGACAATAGCTTTTGCTGATTTCATAATAAGGTTCTAAAATTGTCGTAGCTACTATATTGTAGAAACTTTTAATGGAAACACGAATATGATGCATGCAAAATTTGTTAACACCATGTTCCTTTTTTCAGAATAGGTTGTTTTTATTTTGACAGCATGATTTTGGGTGATTGGGACAGAGCTTAAAGGCTTTGCTAATTAAGAAAATGATTAACCTTGCAACAGATAACCATTGTTTATGCTCTAAATCAGTGGTTCCCCAACCTCTTTATTTGTGTAAGCCCTAATCAACCACAAAAATATTCATGAACTAGCTAGACTTTGCTAAAATAAAACGACCTAATTCTGAAAATAGAAACATTTTACTGATTGTGTTGCAGTAATGCTTCCATTAAAGGTGCAGGTTAAATGCAGTTAAACAGTTAATTCATGATGTTGGCACCCAAACATCTCATCCAAATAATCCCTAAAAAACAACGAAAAAGATTTGGATCAGTTTACCAAATTTGTTTTGTAAAAATTTTTTAGTCCTGAAGCATTTAAAAAAAAATTTGTTTACTTGATTTTTAAATGTCTCCAATGACTTTTGTCCTTCGTTTACCTCAATTACATGTGTTGCACTGTATGAATTGTGGGTGGATTTATAAACATTGAGAAATAAAGTTGAACAGAAATAAACATCACTCTAAATAATGAACAGGAAAAGCAAAAATGCATATAAAATTATATCAAAGTATGTATATTTATATATTAATATATAAAACCGTGAAGTCCAGTCGAATGATGTATTCATTAAATTCAGATTGGATTATTTTGGCACTTACCTAACGCTAAAAGTTATGTTCCTATGGAAGCTTGTTTCCACCACAGAATGAAAAATAAAAAAGGTAATTGCTGGTTATAAAGTCAGAATTGCGTGATATAAAGTCAAAATTGCGTGTTGTAAAGTCAGAATTGTGAGAAATAAACTATTCTGAGGGGAAAAAAGTTAGTCTTTTCCCCCCCTTAGAATGGGCCTGATAACTCGCAATTGCGAGTTTATATCTCACAATTGTGAGAAAAGATGTCCGAATTTCGCGATATAAACTCGCAATTATGTGTTATAAAGTCAGAATTGCGAGATGTAAACTCGCAATTGTGAGAAAAAAGTTCTGTCTTTTTTTCTCGCAATTGCGACTTTATTTCTCAGAATTGCGACTTTATTTCTCTTAATTGCGACTTTATTTCTCACAATTCTGACTTCATATCTCGCAATTTTGAGATAAAAAGTCGCAATTATTATTATTTTTTTATTCAGTGGTGGAAACAAGCTTCCATAATGTCCCTCTAACAAGTGCTTTCGATCTTTTTTCTGATCTGAATGGTGTGTGTGTGTGTGTGGGAAACACTTGAGTTTTGCCACAGACTCGTCCCAGCGTGTAGAACACAACTGAATGCTTTTTTCAAGCGTCTCCATACTTGAAAAAACGCGGAAAACTACTTTTAAACAGGAAATAAGGGAATATTTACGTACATATTTGCAGCGGGTCTATTCGCACGGGATTAGTATTACCTGAGGTCATTTTTCCGGACCTTTTTACAGAAGGTAAAAGTCCCTGAAGACTGGAAGAACTGGAAGGACTGGAAGAGAGGGCTACTCTCTGAGAAAAGGAGAAAAAAGGAAATTAACATTTGAACTCTCTCTAGAGATAGAGACTTGCACTCAGTATTGTATTAATTTACATTTCTTCCCCATCTCATCTCCCTCTCATGCTAAGAAGATCACCTGGAATTCACCCAAAAATCTATATGGTTTATTGTGAACAATTATCATACAACGCAATACATGTTTGGTATCATTTGAAATGTCTCAGTGCGACTGGTACAAAGGTCTCATTCCCAAAGAACTAAACCAGAAGGTAAAAAAGTTGTTAAGAGTTTAGAGATATCTTGCACACAGTCGAGGAGAGTGTGTCTTCCGGGCAAATGGCATCCTGCCCTCTAAAGCTGTAAACTCTGATGCAAATCCCCATTGTTAGCTCATGTTTACATGTGAAACGAGTTTCTGCCCTATTCTGAGTACATAAAGAAATGCCACAAGAGACTCGGGGCGATTTGTAGTTTGTAAATCAGCCCGTAATGCTGGATGTCTTCAGACATTTCAGCATTATGTATTTTTCTAATGTCAGGTTTGCATCTTTTCTCTTTATTCCAGAGCATTTGATGTTTTGTATTTATTATCTTTGAACTGATTATAATTGGCATGAGACATTTACCTGACATAATAAATTGTTACATTTGGATTTATTCTGACTTACTCTGAAATTATTTTCCGAAGTAGATTAAGTGGTTGTAAAACAACCACTGGTTTGTAAAGATAAAAAGGGAATTTCCGTTTAGGACAGCAAAATGTTGCTCGACCAACCTAAATAGGGTGAGTCCTACTACCTCTGTTTAAAGCTCCAGTCCGTAGCTTTTTTGGGTTAAAAATTATCCAAAATAAATTGTTGAGCAAAATACATAACCAGCCAGTGTTCATAACTATCTGCTTGCCTTAGCTCGATTCAAAACGGTAAGCCTGTAATAATGTTTTTAATTCCAGTGGTACTGGTGGATTTCTGAACTGGTACATTTCACAGAACATAGTTTGAACCATATATATCCATAATAAAGGCTAGATGTCTCGTCCACGCTGCTGGCCAATGGAGGTCGACGTCCGCACTGGCGGCCATCTTGCCACAGTCAGCTCGCTCACTCGTAACATTGTGTTTTTATGGTGCATGTACTTTTTAAATAACCATAACTTGCTCAATTTACTACCGATTTTCAAACGGTTTGGTTTGTTATAAACGTCAGAGATGTAGTTATGACACTGCACACTTATGAATAATAAGTGTATCAATAAATAATCATCCAGAATTATAGCCACGTTAATAACGTTTGTAAGAAACCGAACCGTTTGTAAATCCGTCAAGATTTCAACGAGATAAGAGTATTTGTGTTGGTGCTGATCACTCATCTTACATCAGGCACCACAGAGCCCGCCAGAAAGCTTGCCTGTGACAAGATGGCCGCCGGTGATGACGATAGAGACTCCGCCGTAAGACATCTAGCCTTTATTATGGATTTATTTTAAATATTTAAATATTTAAATTCATCCCCAACTTAAAAGTTGAAACTAATATATAACAGAGTCATTACGTGCAAAGTGAGATATTTCAAGCCTTTATTTGTTATAATTTTTATGATTATGGCTTACAGCTTATGAAAACCCCAAATTCAAAATCAGAATATTGTGAAAAGGTTTTCATAGCTGTAAGCCATAATCATCAAAATTCTAACATGTATAGTATGCACAATTTTAAAATGTATTTCTTTGGTTTTATTATTACTGCAATATTTAAAGGGGATTAACCAAGCAGTCTTCCAATTAATATTATCAATACTAGAGTTCCAAAACAAATTCCTCTAGGTGCTATTTTATTTTGTATTTGAAATATTGTACAAATATGTTTATTATTGCATTTTTTATCAATCAATTCAATGCCATTTAAAATTAATTTTGGATTTATCATTAATCTGGAGTTAAATTGAATATGACTTTTGATAAGATGAATCAGAGTAGGGGAAATAGCTTTAATGACATTAAATTCTTTAAAATGCACAGGAAAACTATGGATTTGCATAAATTGTTTGTATGTTAAAATATTTCCATAATTATCAAACATATTCATAAGATGATTAATATCCCTGTTAAACTAATTCCTTAAAAAAATGATTTATTGGTCAACCAACAGTTTAATAACACTTTGGTCTTTTTTAATCTAGAGGAGAAGTTTAAACTTTGACATCTATGCTCTTGTTTTCCTCATAGTAATGACAGTGACGCAAATTGTATGCAAACCGGAAATTGTAATGCGTGCGCACGAGAAACTACCGCGTGCGCACTCAATATGTTTCGCGTGCGCACGCGATAGTCATAAGCTGTGTCTGAAACCGCTCCCTATCCACTATATAGTGCACTATATCGGGTGTCGGCCATTTTGTAGTGGTGTCCGAATTCTGAGTGAATGACATCATTCCCTACATTCATTCACTACTTTTACCCACAATCCTCTCTGAATTCGAGTGTACATTCGATGTAGGCCCAATCCCAAATGGCACACTTCATGTGCACTTTCGGTCTTGTGGACTTACAATGGCTGCCGCGTGCGCGTGTCCGTTAAGTCCGTGAGACCGCAGCGTGTCCCATTTGTCATTTTTAGATCTCAGAAGGGTGCTCGCGAGCGCCCCCTCTGCGGTCGATTTGCGCCCTTGATGCGCACTTTTGCCGAGCCCGCGCTGATGCGGACTCCACAGCAGACTTCTTCCCGACATTCAAAGCGGCGTTACGTCGCGAAAGTGCGGACTCAGAGGAAGACCGCGAGTGCTTAGGGTTCCATTTGGGACAGGGCCGTACACTTGCTGAAGCACTATTTCCCACAATCCAATGCGGAGAGAACTGAGCCCATTTTTAAAAAATGTTTTTTATTAATCATTACTTGAATAGAACATATTAAACCATTGAGACAATATTATATAGATTTATTTTTAAATTAAATGAAATTATATTCATAAGGTAAATTATATAGACCTGTATATAATATTATTTTATTATATATTAACACAATTGAATGTGTTTTACTAACAGCCAGGTGTTTTGATCATTTGTGGCATTGTTGTTAACTCGTTAAACTACAGAGGGAGAGCTGGTAATTTTGTGGATGATTTGAAAAATATTCGTTAAATCGTATGTAGGAAGCGTATTCATTCGAATGTAATAACAGTCGCCTGGGGGCGCTCAAGGACCACGTCATCTGTGAGCGTGAGAGTTCAGTCGATGAAACTACAAAGCTGGCACGGAGGTATGCTCAATAGACAGTATAAGAAGTGGTCAGAGCGATCTCATTGGAGCTCAGTTGAGACAGTTGAAGCCCATTTTTAGCGATTTTTGAGCACTTCCGTTCCTGACGCGCAGACTCAAACCGACTCAAACTAAGCTTGATGACGTGAGCAACCTGTCTGACAGACGTACATCTTCTAGTAGATGTGCGTGAGAATTGCCAACGTTAATCTTGCAGAGACGGGGAACTGGAGCAAAGAGTGAGCAGGAGTAAGTATTCCGTTGCTTTTATGGACTCATTATCTATGGGCTTCTCCCTTGACGGGACGTCCCCCCGATTGCCTGCGAACTGTTCCTCCTGTCTGTACGGTAATTTCTGTACAGCGCGACAGAGAGTCGAGTGGTTATGACGCAATCGTTAGCCTATTTTTACTAAATCTGTTTCTACGGGGCCATAATGTAACATAGAAGGTAATGGAGCCATTTATACATTGTCGTGTTTCTTTAGAAATAAATAATGGACAAATGGAGTCTTTAAACGCCTCAGATGTAAAGTTATTCGCTGTCAAAGTGACGCCAAAATGAATGGGAGTCAATGGAAATGCTAACGCAAGTGAAGTTCTGCTACAACATGGCGGCACCCGGCCGGCTTCAACTTCCGGTCGATGTATTACCCCCTTGGTATTGAGAGTGAGGAGTCACGTGCCGATTTGGGCGGGGTCTGAGCCGGTCGGCCATGATGGTAGGAGACGCTATCGGTTGCCAGGGGCAACGCCTTCAAAACTTCACAGAAGCGCGACTAAACATTCCAGAAATAGCGAAAGAGAGACAGCGCAGCTTAGTATTTGTTTACATTTTACTGATACGCCGCAGTTTCTTTGGAAGATATGGAGAAGGAAGAGAATTGAAAGGGGTTCTATCGGGAGAGACTAAATAACAATGCTAGCCAGCTTAGAGAAACTGCTTGTCAATAAACTGACAGCAGCAACAGCGAGCAAAGCCTGCTTTCAAAAGCAACACATTTCAGCACAGTTCGCCTGTTATTTAACACAAACGAACGAAATGAATACTCTGTTATTCAACTAGAGTTGTTTCATTTGTTATAGATATATCTGTACCGCGAAATGTTTTAAAAAGACACTTTTTTAATGACGTACGATTCGCATTGACAGGGGAATGTCCGATCTGTCCGCTTAACGTTGCACGGCAGGTGCAAATGAACGTGATTCATATCAGATTTATTTCCACATAATGAGGCCTGAACGAAACATCAAGTAGCAGTTCCGCATCACAATCCGTACACGAAAACTCGCTTCCGGGCACGTAAAACGTCAGTGCGATCCTTACCGGATTAGACCAATGAACTTTTGATGTGTCATTTACTGGGGGAGGGTCTTATCTTCGTTTCTTAGCTTTGATTGGTTTATTTTTGGCCTATGAAATGCTCATAAATGGTGATTTGCTTGAGGCTGTGCTGGGTGGGGAACTATGTTACGCGTCACAAGATTCCGTACAGTCATGGTTGGGAGCGTAACATGAAACCGTGCAACGGGGCATCATGATTGCCTCATCGTGCAGGGTGTCTTATAGTAGTTAGATTTCATTATGACACAATTTACTTCACATTTGACTCTTTGGTTGACTTTAAAGTCCTTACATCGCTGATCTGCAAAATATTGTTCATTACGAAAAATGGCGCGTTCAGTCACCGCAGGTCGTTTCCAAGACCTCGTGAACATAGTTTTTAAACCGCCGTTTAAAATGGGGTTTTATTAACCTTATAACACACATTTTAGGTTAAAAATGTTCAACACCAATAACCATTACGTTTAACTTCAATACTATAGACCACATGACCAAAACTTCATTCATTTCATTTGTTGACTCTTTTCCCTCCTTCACCGGAGTCTACGCGAGATCCCTGCCCACCGCCATTTTTAAATATCACTTGGGTGTCATTGTACTTTCCGCTGAAATGTCGTCTTCAAAGGGCGTGGACTTCGACAATGCGTGAAGAATATCAAAGATGACAAAACACAGTTTCCAAAGGTATATATAACTTTATTTGACCTGGAAGTGATTCATTGTACATTTGATTCAAAGGGTCACTGTACGGATTCATGTTACGGAAGCGCCGCTGTACGGATTGTGATGCGGAACTGCTATGACTGAACTCTCGCAGTTTAACGTTACAGGTTTGGGGGTTTCTAAGTCTTGCACCCAGCCGCAGCAGACTTGTTCAGCTTCTAATGACTTAAAGCTTCTGAACTCCTGCATTGTGTAGGCAGTAACGTTAGTCACTGATACCATAAACAAACCAGTTAATTAACTATGTCAGCGTATGTGAAAGGTGGTAGTGCTTTGGGTCTTTCGTCCATTCTGTAGCAGGTCATACGGGTCCATGTTGATGTCAAGTAGTTTCTCTAAATAACGCTGCTTGGTGTTGTTATTTAGTCTCTCCCGATAGAGTCCCTTTCCTTTTGCTTCCCCCTTCTTCATTTATTCCCAAGAAACTGTGCCTTATCGCAAAAATGCAAACAAATATCAAGCTGCTCTCTCTCTCTGTCGCTATTTCTCTCGGTCTCACGGTCGATGTAACCATGACAACGGATAGTGTATCCTACCAAGATGGCGAACCCTTCCCACAATGCAACCAAGGGGGGTAATCCATCAGCCGGAAGTTGAAGCCTCGCGGGAGCCGCCATTGTAGCAGACCATCACCTGCTGTTAGCATCCCATTGACTCCCATTCATTTTGGCGTCACTTTGACAGCGAATAACTTTACATCTGAGGCGTCCAAAGACTAAATTTGTCCATTATTAATTTCTAAAGAAACACGACAATGTATAAAATGTTCCATTACTTTATATCTTACGTTATAGCCCAGTAGAAGCCGTTTTAAAAAAAATAGGCTAAAGATTGCGTCATAACCATGGGGTCGCTCTGTCCATTTCTTTTACTGTCTATGAATGCAACGCGGAGTGATACGCGTGACGTCACCTTCTCATTCTCAATATATAATTACAAAATAAAGTCATTATGATTGTTATTGTTGTTAATATTATTTTATAAAGTAAGTAACTTAAGATAAAAAGAGCTTTATCAGTACGTGCGACGAAGCCTTTTCTGCGACAGCTCCAACTCTTCGACGGACAGTGTAAACGTCAGAGTCCGAATTCGCTCACTCATTTTCGTTCACTCTTTGGTGATGTAGTGCACTCAACTGACATTCACTATAATGGGATTAGTGAAGGAGTGAACAAGTGAACGGTTTCAGACACAGCTTTTATTTTTAATTTTTTTGCAAAGGTCGTAGGTTTCTCTCGGAAATACGTCACAACACTGGAGAAAAGTCGTTTGCAACTTCCGGTTCACGGGGACTCTAACGTTCATAATTTATGCATAAGCATAAATGACGTTAGCCAATCATAACAGTGGGCGTTAACACTGAACTCTTAAAGGGGAAACACCTCCAAAACAGACTGTTTGAATCAGAGGTGAGAAACAGGGTGGGAAAAGGTCATAAATCACTACATTTTTAAAGTTTTTTTGTTAAAAAACCTATAGTAATACTATAATTTGAACCTAAGGGAACATAATAAAACAAAACAAAAAACCATGTCATGACCCCTTTAAGCCTTTTCTCTGATCACGCCACAGGTTTGACTCAGTAGACCACAGACATGTATTATTGTAAACAGGCCCCTGTTGTACTTTACATTGCCTATATTCCGTGGTTAACAGCCAAAAGAGCAAAGTGTTGCTGATGTCTGTCTCTTTGTGTTTTACCACACAAAAAGCCTACTGCAATTATTGGCACGACATCTATGTGTGAAAACACAACGCAGAGGAACAACCACCTACGCATGCATGCATAGGCCTAGCCTAAAGAAAAAAAAGGCAAATGAACTTCAAAACGACAAGTTAAAGTAAAAAGTAACGGTGTTTTAAAACATTGTTTTTTTCAACAAGTCAAAATAACAGTGGCAAATAAGATATTCCCGTCTCAAAAGGCACAGGTTTGAATTCAGGTTGTTTGGGACAATTTTTCCCTGTCATCTCATGGCAAAATGTGTCCCAATGAACCTGAATTCACCCCTATTGTTCAGATATCCACTTTCGTTATTGGGGAGTTTTGATGTTGTTAGTGGCATTTGAACATTTGTAGAGTTAAGTGGTTAAAAAACAACATTACACCTGTTTGAACAGGTATTGTGCGTGTCCACCACAGCGGTAACTGCGCTCAGTGCTAATGCTAACGCCTCCGCTTTAGGGTGTGTGTGTTTACTCTAACACACAGACTGTATAATCATCAGTTTCCAAATGCAAAGATATCCTTTCAATTTTATAAACTTTTATAAACTCAGCCAATATAATCACAATGAACACATTCAAAATAAAATATTGAATATTATGCAATACAAAAATCATTTAGTTACAGTTCACGCTTTCATAAAGAATGGAAAAACAAAACAAAAAAAATTAAAAATAAATAATTATACATCAGCCAATAGATAAAGAATTGAAACAAATATCATATAAGTAACAAATAATCTGTATAAAAATTATAAATGACATACACAGCCAGAGTATCAGACAGTAAATATCAGTTAAATTAATTATAAAGTTAAATTAGATAAATATTGCATACATTGATGCGGATTTACAATCTAATCCAGAAATACAGTCTATATATAATTTTTTAAGTCAAGTTTAAAAACATTGAAAAGAGGTTTGTTCTTCATAAATTTCGATTTATGAATAAAGAATTGTCCAAGCAAAATTAATAAGTTGATTATATATTTTACGGAGGAGTTTGAGTCAGAAAAGTAAAAGATGTCAAATTTAGATAATTGTATGTTTGAGCCAAAGTGTCCATTAATAAAACGTCCATTAACGTTTCTGTTTCCAGAGAGCAAAAGCTGCATTTTTCGTCCAGGGATACATTTATAAATAATCTTGTTACAGGGGTAATAATAGTGAAGAAGTTTAAATAATATTTCTTTTACTTTGTTTGTAATTAAAAATGTATGTGGGTTACTCCATGCTCTATTCCAATTAATACTTTCATAAAGGGTGACCACTTGCATCTGCAGGCAGGGATTGTTTAGCAAATCAAAAAGTATTCAGACACCAGATATAATTTTAATATTTTTTTACTAGTGCGTGCAGGACTCAATAGTTCATTTATGTAAGTGAGGATAGCAAACTGTGACTTATTATACCTAAAGATTCCTCATACCAGTAAAATGTATACAATTTCTATGATGGATATATTATCAAGCTCCCAAATAATTGGGTATAAGGTTTTTTTCCCCAAAAAATTAAAAGTCATGCCATAGAAGGCTAATTCTAATACTAATAAGTATTATCTAATTGTGTAGTTAAATTTTACAGCTGACAGATATTCAACATAATTCATGTGTGAGGAAGTCTAACAGAAGGACGGACAAAACCAGTGAAATATCCACTGATTTGGTAACTCTTCAAAGTTCTTGTCATATTTATAGGGAATAAACTGTGATATTGTGAGAAATGTTGTCATTTCGTTTGGTTTGTTACAAACGTTATTAACGTGGCTATAATTCTGGATGATTATTTATTGATACACTTATTATTCATAAGTGTGCAGTGTCATAACTACGTCTCTGACGTTTATAACAAACCAAACCGTTTGAAAATCGGTAGTAAATTGAGCAAGTTATGGTTATTTAAAAAGTACATGCGCCATTAAAACACAATGTTACGAGTGAGCGAGCTGACTGTGGCAAGATGGCCGCCAGGTGCGGACGTCGACCTCCATTGGCCAACAGCGCGGACGAGACATCTAGCCTTTATTATGGATATCTATGGTGATAAAATGGAGTCAGATAAAAGTTTAATTGGAAATAAATAATTTTGCCAAAATGAGTGCCCGAGAATTATATTCAGTCACCTATAGAAAACAGATTTGATATTGTGTTGGAAAATAATGATTCATTATCACAGCTAAACTGGTTTCTCGCTCTTCCCTGTACATGTCTCTATCGTGTTCATGTTCTTCTTTCTCGTCTAAACAGTTTGTTCAGTTGTACCCAACAGTACAACAGATGAACAGAAGATGTGATCATTGATGTGGTGTAGATCTTTCTCAACCAGAGGAAAAAGTCTCAACATCCCATTGTCAGGCGTTCTCCAGTCCTGGTCTCAAAGTAAAACAAACAATTCAAATTAAGTTGTTTAATGGACAGTCAGGTCAGCTTATATTCTGCGTTATTTACAGCAGTGATGGGTTACTCAGCGTCCACTGTCCTGCAGATTTAGCTCCAACCTCAAACCCTCCTGCCTATCGTCTATAAGTAAACCTGAAGACTTTGGTTAAAAATTTCAGGTGTGCTTAATTAGGGATGGAGGTGAACTCTCCACCTCAAAAAGGAGAACGCAAAAGGGCCAGAGTTGCCATTTCATTATTTAAATTTACAGTGGAGCAGTCAGTACATTGTATAATATACACATTGAAGTATTTTATGTATATATATATACAAATGCTTTTATAAAATGTTTGATTTAGGTTAAAACCAGCACATCCATACCATTGCGAATATTTGCCTTTGCAGCTGTCCGTCTCCTCGGTTAACTTGTCCTCAAACAATAATGGGTCGACTGAGTCCGAAAGGCCCCTTTGGTCTTTTCAGCTGAAAAAAGAGAAAAGAAAATATCATTATGTATAATATATAGGATTATTTAAAGGAAAAAGTACTGATTTAACTTACAAAAATAGGATGTTACATTATTAAGCATTAAAAGCATGGTTAGTGTTGTGGTTAATATCCATTTACAACAAATACCACTTTAAAACTACCAATACTTAGGTAAAAGCATGGTATGTTTTGTGATTACTGTCCTTTACTACATCCATCACAGTAAAACTAAGGTTACTGAGGTTTAAAGCATGGTAGGTTTTGTGATTACTGTCCTTTGCTACACCCATCACAGTAAACCTAGGGTTTCTGTAGTAAAAGCATGATAAGTGTTGTGGTTACTGTGCATTTACAATAAGTATCACATTAAAACTACCAATAGTGACGTAAAAGCATGCTAAGTTTTGTGATTACAGTCTTTTTCCTACACTTATCACAGTAAAACTAATGTACTGTGGTAAAAACATGGTAAATGTTATGGTAAGCTTCTACTACAAATACAACTTTGGAACTAATTGTACTACTTTAAACCTGATATGAATATGATTACCTGATTAAAGTTCTAGGCCTATAACGTCACGTGACAAACAGTGTTTAATCACCCTGTTTTGAATTAGAAAGCAATGAAACGCAAAGCCTCTGTGGAGATGACAGATAAAATGCAGTGACTGAACATGAGCTAATCTGATTAATATCGACAAACAGAAAATACATTTACCACACAAATAACGCAGAATATAAGCTGACCTGACTGTCCATTAAACAACTTAATTTGAATTGTTTGTTTTACTTTGAGACCAGGACTGGAGAACGCCTGACAATGGGATGTTGAGACTTCCATGACACAGACACGTATTATTGTAAACAGGCCCCTGTTGTACTTTACATAGCCTATATTCCGTGGTTAACAGCAAAAAGAGCAAAGTGTTGCTGATGTCTGTCTCTTTGTGTTTTACCACATAAAAAGCCTACTGCAATTATTGGCACGACATCTATGTGTGAAAACACAACGCAGAGGAACAACCACCTACGCATGCATAGGCCTAGCCTAAAGAAAAGAAAGGCAAATGAACTTCAAAACGACAAGTTAAAGTAAAAAGTAACGGTGTTTTAAAACATTGTTTTTTTCAACAAGTCAAAATAACAGTGGCAAATAAGATATTCCCGTCTCAGAAGGCACAGGTTTGAATTCAGGTTGTTTGGGACAATTTTTCCCTGTCATCTCATGGCAAAATGTGTCCCAATGACCCTGAATTCACCCCTATTGTTCAGATATCCACTTTCGTTATTGGGGAGTTTTGATGTTGTTAGTGGCATTTGAACATTTGTAGAGTTAAGTGGTTAAAAAACAACATTACACCTGTTTGAACAGGTATTGTGCGTGTCCACCACAGCGGTAACTGCGCTCAGTGCTAATGCTAACGCCTCCGCTTTAGGGTGTGTGTGTTTACTCTAACACACAGACTGTATAATCATCAGTTTCCAAATGCAAAGATATCCTTTCAATTTTATAAACTTTTATAAACTCACCAATATAATCACAATGAACACATTCAAAATAAAATATTGAATATTATGCAATACAAAAATCATTTAGTTACGGTTCACGCTTTCATAAAGAATGAAAAAAAAAAAAAAAATTAAAAATAAATAATTATACATCAGCCAATAGATAGAGAATTGAAACAAATATCATATAAGTAACAAATAATCTGTATAAAAATTATAAATGACATACACAGCCAGAGTATCAGACAGTAAATATCAGTTAAATTAATTATAAAGTTAAATTAGATAAATATTGCATACATTGATGCGGATTTACAATCTAATCCAGAAATACAGTCTATATATCATTTTTTAAGTCAAGTTTAAAAACATTGAAAAGAGGTTTGTTCTTCATAAATTTCGATATATGAATAAAGAATTGTCCAAGCAAAATTAATAAGTTGACTATATATTTTACCGAGGAGTTTGAGTCAGAAAGTAAAAGATGTCAAATTTAGATAATTGTATATTTGAGCCAAAGTGTCCATTAATAAAACGTCCATTAACGTTTCTGTTTCCAGAGAGCAAAAGCTGCATTTTTCGTCCAGGGATACATTTATAAATAATCTTGTTACAGGGGTAATAATAGTGAAGAAGTTTAAATGATATTTTTTTTACTTTGTTTGTAATTAAAAATGTATGTGGGTTACTCCATGCTCTATTCCAATTAATACTTTCATAAAAGGGGGACCACTTGCACCTGGAGGCAGGGATAGATTTGCACATAAAAGGTTTTTTATTACTTTGTTGTCTAGAAAAGATAGACCATTTATTGAAACACTACTGGAGAAAAATACATAAATTTTGATCCAAATTTTTCAATCGGGTTGAGTGAATGATTCAACGACTCACTCATAAACACTTGTTTCATTATGAATGAGCGTTTTTGAACGAATCTCTTAAATTAAAGCAACACTAAGTAAGATTTTCTACCTTAAAATAATGTTTCCAACATGGTTTCAGTGGTTCATTAAGTCGTAACAGGGTGAAAGGCACTTCTGGATCCGCTTTGCGGTCCTTTATCTGCTATAACCACGCTATGTAAGATTGCCAGATCGGGTCGCGTTTCTGTAGTTCTAATCAGACATAAGAAAACTACAAATTTGACTTGCTTTACGTCAAGCGTTACAATAGTCATTATTTTGTTTTTCTTCGTTTCTGATGTCACAATACATCATACTTTCATGAAATCATGCAACATACTCTACCTTGTCTGTGGACATCGTTCACTCCAAAGCCGGCGCTGGATAAACAGCGAGCGTGCGTGCGACAGTCGGCTGCGCTAGGCTAATGTATTTACCACAGCGGTAATGGACAATTCCACTTCCAACCTGTAGGGTGACCGCAGAGGAAAAGCTACTTGGTGTTGCTTTAAAGGAGCTGTATGTAAGAAATGTATTTCAATTAATCATAAAATGGCCCTGATGTGTCTCTAGACATTAAGAAATCATGTTCATTTCAAATACTTATATCACTGACAATAGTAGTACGGCCACGATATTGTCATTTAAAAAGTGAAGTTGCAGCCCTCAACTGATGTTGATGTTGTCATCTTGTGTTTTGGCCTGAAGCCCCACCCTCCACCTATCTACCAATCACGAAGTCAGTAGTGTTTCGGCATCCGGGTTGCCAGCTCTGCTCTAGTTGAAAGCTCCTTGTAGCAGCCTACGTTCCTGCTGGATCCTGCAGCCGATCTGGCAACCTCGAGTCAGGGGGGAGGGGGAAGGGATACACTGCTCTACAGTAATTTGAAAGTGATTGCAGTACCAGTTTTGGCCACAATCTTACATACAGCTCCTTTAATATTTGGGATACCAGTAGAATATCATGTTTAAAGCAGTTTTCTATAAAGAGAGTCTTGTTGCTATATATGATGTTCATGTTGTTCCAGATAAAACATTTGTGTTTGTACAAAAGTGCCCAACAAGTTGAAGCGTGTTTATGGACGCCTGACAGTTCGACTGGCAGTCTTGATGAGTATGGGCACTGAAGCAAGAATGTGATTTTACCAAGTTTTTCAAAGATAAAGTTTGGAACAATGTTCCATAAACTGTTTGGATTTTTCAAAAATCTTTGATTTTTAATATCTCATTGAAAAGAGAGAAGTCAATTACCGATAAACCCCCCTCCTCAATTTTATTAGTCAAGATGTTTTCTCTGATTTTATGGGGCTTCTTCCTCCATATAAAGCTATACAGGTGAAACTCGAAAAATTAGAATATCGTTCAAAAGTTCATTTATTTCAGTAATTCAACTTAAAAGGTGAAACTAATATATTATATAGACTCATTACATGCAAAGTGAGATATTTCAAGCCTTTATCTGTTAAATTTTGATGATTATGGTTTACAGCCTAAAATTCGAATATTGTGAAAAGGTTTGCATAAGCTCTAAGCCATAATCATCAAAATTATAACAAATAAAGGCTTGAAATATCGATTTTTACTAATTTTTATCTATATTAAAAATATGGAAATTAGCAGAAATAAGTTAATGCACTCTCTTATTTACACGAAGTAAACAAAGCTGCTTGGTTTATATTTTTTTATGTAGGCTAAAGGCCTAGCCTATATAGCCTAATTGTATAGGCATAATAGCCTTCATTTTAAAAATGTATTGCTGTAACGGCCCATTTCAAATGTTTATTTTTCTCCTGTCGCTGAGGTGAAGCGGCGATGACATATTGTTCTTGTAAATACTTCCCAGCATTTCAATAATAAAAGTGTAGCCTACATATTTAAAATGCATGCAGATTATACGTGAAGCGCAACACTTACGGAGTTACACAGTGGTCGAAAAGGATTTAAACTGTGAGTGTGAATTGATTCCTATTGTAAACTCAAATGTGGATTCGGACGGCAAATAAATCACCACACGATCTTGGTGTTTGTCAAAAAACGGTAATTCGGCCAGGGATTTTTACGCGGGTGTTGGGAGAAAAACACTGACATTCTGGATTCGGGGCAATAAAATCACTGACTGTAAATGTTGAAAATATCTTATGTCGCTATGAGAAACAATTAGCCGTCCGAATAGGGCTATTGGAGATCAAATACAAATTGCATATCCAATATTTTAAAATTGCATAGCCTACATCTTGAAGCTAGAAAAACATGTTATGGGGCATAGCTAATGTAAAAGCTTTAATGTTTAAATTCATCCTCTATAGCCATTACGACATATGTCATACATATTTTATAAAATAATGTAATTTGTGGAATAGCCTAGGTTTAAACTTTCATGACGCAATCGAAACCTACTAGTGTTAAAACGTCAATTACGTAGCCTATATTTGATATCAATGACATCATCGCGCTACAGGCTGCAGCGAGGGGAGCGAAATCTGATCGGATTACTTTTTGACATGCTTGCCGAGAAAGGCTTACCAAAACAAAGTTACTGGGTTGTTACTTTTCACGTTTTCTGTGTTGGTAGATGCATCGCACTTAAACACTGGGAAAAGATTTTCATGATATGTCACCTTTAAAATACAAACTAGTATTTTTTATTTCAAATAGGCTACATGTAGGCTATATGAAATACTGCCCATCCCTCTTAGTGTATGCCTGTACTATTTTAAAACCAATAAAATGTTCTTTTATTTCTTTCTCTAATTTTTCTTTTTCACCGGTCACGGCCAAAGGAATATCCACAAAAACAGTCTTTAATCAAAATCCAATTGGGAATCACGTAGGAGAATCATAGATCGACTGCATTAATATTATGAACAGCAGCTACGCTAATTATCTCCCATCTGCTTTTCTGCTGTTATCTCGGGACGGTAGTCCCGAGGTAAATAGCGTTCGTCAGCTCCAGTTTGTATCCAGCCTCTCACGGAGACTTCAGATGCTCCAACACCTGCGATGAGACGACTCGACGCCTGCGATGAGACGACTCGACGCCTGTGAAGAGACGACTCAACGCCGGCGATATGTTATGCCCTAAATTAATACATGATGATTAACTAACTATATTCTTCTATGTACATTTCTGAAATGCACTTTCTGTAAAGCTGCTTTGAAACAATATGTATTGTGAAAAGCGCTATACAAATAAATTTGAATTGAATTGAATTGAATAGATCCACAACCATAAACATCAACGATACCAGAAAGAGGAGCAGAACGAAACTCAGGGCTCAACTTAACGCTTTTTGACTTTCTCAGTTTGTGTAAATCCACTTAGGGTTCAGACTCAGAGTATTTGTTTTTTCCCACAATAATTTCCCACGTCTAATACAATTTTCTGGTTTTGTTTCAGTGAAATGTGACAACATGCCCCAATGGGTGGGGTACATTGTAACATGACCATTTGACAGAATTAAAATGTTATCTGATCTAATCAAAAATTAAACAAGACAAATGGAAATATTTTCTCAATAAAACGTTCAACAGTGTGACAACATGCCCCGCCGGCTAGTGTCGTCTGCTGTAAGATTAGCATTAAAGAACGACGTCAACTGTTAAATCACAGATATAAGATCAAAATAATAGCAGATTCGTCTCATTTTAAATAAACACAAAAAACAGAGATGAAAAAATAACTTTTGCTATGGTTAAATAAATGTTCAGTCATATCTACCAAAGATTTCTGAATTTTGGCACAATTTTTTCTCTATAGGCTAGTGTTGATATGGCAACTACAGTAGTAAATACATTTAGCTTCGTCATGCTGGCATGTGTGGAAGTATTTAAAACTAGTGTGTTACAACAGGAATCATCCCGACCGGACATGTTGAATAAGGACTGATTAACATTCAAGGAAACTGACTAAATTTAGGCAGGTAAAACAGGAACACAAGGGAAACAAAACCCTGAAAATCATCCACCGTAACATTACTTAAGATAAACATCTGAATAACATGAAGCCATTCAATGACTTATACACTGGCCAAGTTAGTAATTAAAGATATTGGATTAATTGAAGTCATGCTAAGAGATTTTGAAAGCAGAGTAATTTAAATAAATAAATAAATGTTAGGCATTGTACTATGGTTGTGTTTGTGTAAAGCACACAATGGCCTGCTACTATGGGATTCAAAAGACACCTGTTTACATATATATGAAGAGTTCAGATGCAAAAGCCTCTAAGTGCCATCTGAAATTTTCTTCTAATGATCATTTTTATCAATCTCGTATATATTTAAGTTCAGTAATTTCACTTAAATGGCTATGAAAATTACCTATTAATTGTCATTTAAGTGAAATTATTGAACTTAAATAAACAAGCTTGATAAAAATGATCATTCTAGAAGAAAATTTCAGATGGCACTTAGAGGCTTTTGCATCTGAACTCTTCATATATAAATATTTACTAATGTTCAAGCTTTTTTGCTTCTGTCATATCAGAATGGTCAATGGTCGCTTATTGTCTGTGATGTGGCAAAGGGGTGGAACTGGATGCAAAACAAAGAAAGAGGTTTGACTAAACATACTTGACACTCGCCAAGCCAGTTTGTCGTGGAATAGCAGAGCTGGAAAATGCATCTGAAATAACAGATTCATTGTTTCTGTAAACAGCAGAAACATGGTGGACGTCAACCAAGAACGACGGTAAAGTACATTATTATACTGATGATTTAATTTGTGTATTGAAATTGTGCAAGCATAAAATACTTTCAGTTATAATCCGTATTGTAGCAAATGTACTGTTAATGATTCAATGTGCAAAATAGAAGTGCCATTTGGATTTAGATGAGAGTTGGTACCACTTTACCATATAAGGTTTCATTAGTTAACATGAACTAATAATGAAGTGCACTAGCATTTATCAATCATTGTTAATGTTAGTTTCAACATTTTCTTATACATTGTTTAAATCAAAAGTTGTGTTTGTTAACATTAGTTAATGCACTAACATGAACAAACAATGAACAGCTGTAACAATTAACAAAGATGAACAAATACAGTAACAAATGTTTTGCTCATTGTTAGTTCATGTTAGTTGTAAATAAAAAAAGTATTGTTGGTTTAACTTAAAAAGGTAAGTTAAAATATTTGTTCGTTGAAATAAAAAAATGGAGTTAATACAACAAAGGAGATTGGTTTAATTATAGTAACTCAAAATATTGTGTTATCTCAACCACATTAATTATCTAAGTTGATTTGATAAAAGATACAATTTCAACAAATCATGAAAATATTTGTACAGTGTACAATACCTAATGTTAACAAATGAAAACATATTGTAAAGTGTCATCAATACGTTTTTATCCAGCTTGTTGTAAAACATTTAATTTTTTGATGCTTTTACTGGAAACCTCATCAGGAATGTGTATTAATGATAACAAAAGTTTGAATGCATCGTTACATAGACATGCCAAAAGACTCGTTTTCTCTTTTCAGTCAAGTGCAATCAAATGGCAGATGCAGATATCATCATTCATATGTTATATTCACCATTTTGCTGATCATGTCGCTGTGCTATTACGCCGTCATCTATGACAACTCAGAAACCTGGAAGGCAACCGTTGGACTATTGTTTCAAAAGACATTACACAATAAGACGTCCAACGAATCGCTCAATACGGTATCGAGAGGGATCGCTTCGCCCACTACGGTATCGAGAGGGATCGCTTCGCCCACTACGGTATCGAGAGGGATCGCTTCGCCCACTACGGTATCGATTTCTGCTGAACCGTGGAAACCTCCAGATCCATATTATGTGGCGTACCCATACAAATATAGCTTTGTTATTAATGAGCCAGAGAAGTGCCAGAAGGAAAATACTTTCGTGGTGTTAATAATACCAGTATCTCCAGGAAACGTGGCCGCTCGGGACGCCATCCGTTCAACGTGGGGTACGGAGAAGGTAGTGGCGGACAAGATAGTAAGTTTCCTATTTCTGATAGGGTTGCCAACTTCACAAGACAGCGAAAAGCTCCAAGAGGATTTGTTGCAGGAAAGCAAGAAGCATCATGACCTTTTACAAAGTGATTTCTGGGATAGTTACTACAATCTTACCATTAAGACAGTGGTAATGCTAGAATGGCTTTCTGGTTATTGCCAGAATGCGCACTACGCGATGAAGATCGACTCGGATATATTTCTCAATGTGAAAAACTTAGTGAATATGCTTCTGCCGGCACCAAAGCAGAACTATATGACTGGACTTGTGGCCAGGAGTGCAATGGTTTTGAGAGACCCCCATTCTAAATGGTATCTCCCAAAAACGGTGTATTCCCCGTTTCACTATCCTCCCTACGCTCTGGGTTTAGGATATGTGTTTTCTCTGGACTTGGCAGGGAAACTTATTGAAGCAGCGCAACTCGTCAAACCGGTTTATATAGAGGATGTGTATATAGGCATGTGCATGAATCATTTAGGAATTGATTTGACCGATCCACCCGATGGAAGCCTATTCAACGTCTTCCCAGTGGAGTATAACCGCTGTCGCTATTCGAAACTCATCGCCACAACGACACAAAGCTTGACAAACCAGGTCAACTTTTGGAGGGACTTACAGACACCTGGTCCGTATTGCTAACAACAATTTGTGTACTGGTCACATGACTTACAGGCAAACCAAAAAGTATTCAGACGCCAGATATATTTTTTTATATATTGTTTTTTTACTAGTGCGTGCAGGACTCAATAGTTCATTTATGTAAGTGAGGATAGCAAACTGTGACTTATTATACCTAAAGATTCCTCATACCAGTAAAACGTATACAATTTTTATGATGGATATATTATCAAGCTCCCAAATAATTGGGTATAAGGTTTTTTTTCCCCAAAAAAATAAAAAGTCATGCCATAGAAGGCTAATTCTAATACTAATAAGTATTATCTAATTGTGTAGTTAAATTTTACAGCTGACCGATATTCAACATAATTCATGTGTGAGGAAGTCTAACAGAAGGACGGACAAAACCAGTGAAATATCAAGTGATTTGGTAACTCTGAGTTCTTGTCATATTTATAGGGAATAAACTGTGATATTGTGAGAAATGTTGTCATTTGTCATGAACGAAACACCAAAAACACAAAACCTGGGTTCAGATCTTAGATGAGGAACAGCCAAATAGTGATTTAAGCTGAAGATTAATTAAATAGGATTAAAAACGACTAAAAAGGAATGTAAATAACTTGATGAGTTAAATTTTTGTAGTATTTTGTTGTTGTTGCTGTGCTGTTACATGTATTTGTTTATAATAACTTTTAATGGATGTGATCAGAACTATAATGTCCGTTTTTGTAAAAGACATTTTGTCAATATTTTGTCATAAATGATAGCTCATCATTTCTGGAATCTTATTTCAGGATCGAGGGCCTGTTGTGTGTTTCTCAAAAGCATTGTGATCCAAGTTGATCGTTTACATTTTTGGCCAAGGATGCATTTGAGATACGCAGGTCAGCAAAAAAAAAAAAATCAAAATCTGTATGCAAAGAAGAGGCAATATGGGCTAAGATATTTGTTAAACAAAATGTATTGCTATGGTTTTGAAAGAGAGTGATGGAATTAATAAAGCTTTCAATGGCTGCACTCTGTTTATATTCTAGTTTATATTGTGTTCATTTTGTTGTAAAGTCGGAAATGCATGTAAAGAAGTAAATAAATGCCACAGAAACTAGAACGTATTTTAAAGGGACTCTTCAAATCTTTGATAATAAGTTAATAAGTCCCATTTAATGCTAGAGCAATACATTTACACACATATATAATTGATTTTATGGTTATGAAATCTACTATATTCCTAAAAATAAAAGTTTCAAAAGGGGGTTTCAACAGCGATGATGTTGTAGGAGAAGTTGGAGAACCATTAAAAAAAACATTAAAAAAATCAAAAAATCATTTTTTTTTAGGTTGAAAAGGTTTCATTGATGTTAAAGGTTCTTCATGGAACCAGATGCCGATAAACAACCTTTGTTCTTTCGCTTCATCGCCGTCATCCTGTCACTCACTCAGCTCTGGCAAAACTCCTCAGACCAGTTTGTTCTCCAGCACACCTCAGCCAGCGATCTTCACCAGTTATGGTGAACTTCTGCGATCTCATTTATGCCAATAGATCAGGGATGGATAAACCAGGCATCTTAAAGGGATAATTCACCCCAAAATGAAAACTCTGTCAGTAATTACTCTCCCTCATGTTGTTCCAACCCCGTAAGACTTTCGTTCATCTTCGGGACACAAATGAAGATATTTGTGATTAAATCTGAGAGCTGGATCACTCCTCCATAGGCTTCTTAAGGGATCGAAACTTGCCAGCCCAGAAAAGTTATGAAAGACATCGTTAAAATAGTCCGAGTGACTACAGTGGCTCAACCTTAAGTTTATCAAGCGACGAGAATACTTTTTGTGCGCAAAAAACAAACAAAAATAACAACTTTATTCAACTATTAATTTCCTTCTCTGTTGGACTTGAGATTTCGCGTAGTGTAACAGCGCAGCGCTTCTGTGTTGTACGTCACACGCATCACACACATGACCAGCGTCGGCCAATAGTGAGCCTTGACCTTCCATAAACCTATAGAGTAAAGCGATCTGAGTTCAAATGTTCTGACACGCAAAGTGAAGCATTCACGTGACTGGAAAGAAAGTGAGGCTTCGTTTTTCTTTGGTCAAGTAGTGTTTCTCTGAAGACACTTCACGCTCTAGGGCGGAGCTGCATGAGAAATTGCACTGCGAACTGATGATTTTTATCAGTAAAATAGTTTAGCAACTTAAAAGTGACATGACATTTCTCTCGAGCGAGGCAATAATGGCATTGTTCTTAAAGCAGATAAACTTACAGTTTCGCTTTTAGTAGAGATCCTGCTGCGGCTGAACAGAGAGAGACGCACGGTAACACTTTACAATACGGGTGCACTAATATGCATTAATTCATGTTTAACTAATGCATAGATAATCATGAGTTAATGTATGATTCATGAAGAACTAAAACATTAATTAATGATTACTGCATCAGCAACTAATAAAGAGTCTATATGATTAATAGATTAAGTAATACATGAATTGCTATTAATTCAATGTGTCATTGTGTATTAATTCCTTAATAACATATTTTATTAACTAATAGTGTAAATTAATGTGTTAATTACCACAATTAGTCAAAGCTTTGCACTTCAACTTCCAGTTGTCTGCTTTAATTAATCATTAGCTAATGATTTGCAAAAGTATCATTATGTTATGACTTTACTTGTTGAGGCACATCATTATTAACTAGTCATTTAGTAATTGTAGTAATTTACACATGAATTTGCACTAACAATGAAGTAATTAATCATGTATTGATGCATATTAGTGTACCTGTATTATCTCGAAGTTGAAATACAAGGCTTTGGCTCATTCTGGTAATTAACATATTAATTAACACTATTAGTTAAAAAAATGAGTTATTAGGGAATTAATTCACAATTACATATTTAATTAATAACAATTCATGTATGAACTAATACATTAACCATACAGACTCTTAATTAGTTCCTAATGTGGTAATCATTAATTAATAGCTTAGATAATCATTAGTTACACATTAATTCAGTATTATCTGTGCATTAGTTAAGCATGAATTAATGCTTATTAGTGCACTCGTATTGTAAAGTGTTACCAGACACGCAGACTCAGGTAATTCACACACGCTTAATCTCTCTCTCTCTCTCTCTCTCTCTCTCTCTCTCTCTCTCTCTCTCTCTCTCTCTCTCTCTCTCTCTCTCTCTCTAATAACTGCATTAGTCTGCTATAAATGTCTCAAGCCTCTGTTACTAGCTCTAAAATGATGTTTTCTAAATAGCAATGGAGGCATGGGATGAGATGCATTAGAAATTAATCCTACACACACGAGCGTTTAAGGACAAAAACATACAACATCAATTGGAATAATTGATTATAAACGATAATCCTATGAATTAGTCAGAAAATAAATACTGCTTCACATCATTCACATCATGGCCGCATTCCCACCTCGAGTGCGCATTATTTTCTAATAATTCAACATCAATTATTCCTTACATTATACAGAACACAACATGAAAGGAAAGAAATTACTTGGTTAAAAGTAGTAGGCATACATTTTTTTTTTGTAACGGAAACCAAATCAACTGAGGAAACCCATGTGTAAATAGAATCTATTGCTATACTTGCACTTAATGTAAATAGCAACTATATTCTATTTATACTAAGTGCAAGTAGCAATAGATTTTATTTGCACTGAATATATTACAATTAGGGTTCTGTCACTTCTGTCTCTTGGTTTTGTGACACTCCTGTTTTGTCTTGTCTGTGTGCCTCGTTTCATGTCATGCAGCCATTCCCATCCTGTTACCTGATTATTGATTCATTTGCCCCACCTGTCCTCCCTCACCTCCTTTATTTACTCTGCCTATTTATTCTCACTGTGTTGCAGTCCTGTGCTGGGTTGCCGCCCGCCATAAAATATAACAAAGAATATGTACACTGTGTGTTTCCCTGCTGTGTGCTTCAGTCAAGTCGTTTAAGTGAGTCTTGATTCCCCCCTCTGGCTAGTTTTTGTTGTATTTTTATTATTTTTTATTATTATAAAGCCCATCAACTCTGCACTTGAGTACTCGCTCCGTACACCACCCCCACACCTGACAACAATATACTCTCAGTGTATATATAGTCAGCCTGACAGGTTTTCCAGAAAGCAGGTGACATACCTTTACAGATAAGTAGATAACCTCGACATTGTGTGTAAGTAGCCATACTAGCTTATTCTCTGAACACTATCTGCTCCAGAGAAGCTCATGTTTCAGGGTTAGTTTACCTGTAACTCTGGTACACGGACATTTCTATTCTAACCCTTTAACCCGATTTCGCTTCTGTTTGTGATCAGATCATTTTTAAGCTGCTATATTTCAGGAATGTTTTCCGTCTAATGATCGAGTAAGCGAATTAATTCAAAGATCAGTCCAAAACAGCACTAATGCAAAGAAGACCAGGCTTATTACATCAGAGATGGCCGAGATAATGCAGACTGCATGTTGTGTTTTCAATGAATTATTCATTCCAGTGTGCGTTTCGCATTAAACCGTGAGCTCAGTCATATTCTGTGATTGTTTCTGAAGAATGCATAAACCAAAAAAACAAAACAAAAAACCTACTGGAATGCATGAAGGGTGTCAAAATGATAGTAAACTGGATGTAAACTTCAGAATCATGGCATCATGAAATCAAGGAGCTATATACTTATAGTATATAAGTATAGGTATATACTTTCACATAGTGCTTTATATAGCAGGGAGATGTGTATTCAGACATTGTGTCTGAGGCAAAAAAAGAAAAGACAAAAATGTATTCTTGACAAAAATGTATCCTAAAATACTGTGTTGAGCCAAAATTCCATAGGAAATGAATACAGGTCAATTTAATCAAATTAAAAAATTAAAAATAAATAAAATTACATTGATCAGGGTCAGATATTATACATATATTATGTGAGGTATAGGTATATTAAAAAATAAAATTTTGATTTCTCTGTTATAGGTAATAATGTGGAGCTCATGTGAAATATATTTGCACGTTGTAATAGGTTTTAACATGTGAATTATGTTACCACGTCACAAATATTGTACATTTTTAGCTTCAATAGCCTTATTCACACAAAATGCAGAACATAAAGCTTATAATGCATGTGTAGGCCCACATTTGCCTAGTAATGTGAAAATATATTCATGAAAATATTTTAATGATAATGAAGCATATAGTTTTTAATCAAGTGAGTTTTTGCAATACTGTTTTTCAACACTGTTTACCATTTCTAAAGCTATATTATAAATATATTTTACATAATCAACAGTATAATATTATATTTGATATAATCAATAGGCTACTGCTTTTATATTCTATTTACAAAATTCCATAGGAAATGAATACAGGTCAATTTAATAAATAATTTTTTTTAAAAATAAATAAAATTACATTGATCAGGGTCAGATATTATATATATATCTTATGTGAGGTATAGGTATAATCAAAAATAACATTTTGATTTCTCTGATCTACATATGTGCATTTTAAGATGTTTTGAAGGCCAAAAAAATTGGATAATAGCTTTAAAACCATGTGCGGGCAGCTGTTTTTGTTCTCACCTCCTCAGCACCACACTCTTTTTCTCTTTGTTTTTCTCTTGCTCTGTCTTTTCCCCTCCTAAAGCTGAGCTTTGACTGATATTGGCTTTTCATTTTTGTCTGTCAGTGAAGAAAGTAAACATAGGGTCAACTGATTTGTACTAATTTATGAATCATTTTCTCAGACAAAGCTACCAGGAAAGCTAGGTAACTAAGTTTATTAAATTCATTCACAATATGTACACATTCATTATTGATCATCTAGGCCTAAAACAGGGCCGTAGACAGGGCTTTATAATCAAAGAGGTCATAAATTTGAAGTTGTTATGGGGTTAAACATTTTTATTTCTCTGATATGTGCATTTCAAGACGTTTGAAGGCCAAAAAAGGATAAGAAATAGATTTAAAACCTGCTCTCTCCTCATCTCCATCACTCTGTCTTTTCCTCTCAGTCTCCTGATCTTGCCCTGTCTCTTCCCCTCCTAAAGCTGAACTTCTTTAATTTACTGAAGGCTACAAATTGTATTAATTCTCAACATGTACACATGCATTAGTAATCTTGTGCCTATGAAAACGGCTTTGTTAATGTTTCTTGTCCCCTCACAATGACATAATTACACGTTATATAGGCATATTTTCAGCTTTAAATGGCGAAATTAGACAAAAGTGTATTAGTTTTCTATTTATTTTTGTCATTCTTTTAACATTTATGACCTAAAAAACTGTCAAATATAAATTGTTTAGTTTAGCTACTTACATTTTCTTAAAGCTGCAGTCCGTAACTTTTTTAAGTTAAAAATAATCCAAAATAATTATATTAAAAAAAACATATTGTGCCAGTGGTCGAAACTATCTGCTTGCCATAGCTAGATTCAAAACGGTTAGCTTGTAATAATGATTTTAATTCCAGTGGTACTGGTGGGTTTCCGCGGGAAATTCGAGCATGTCTTTGCGTCATGACGTCACACCCGTACACATAAAGAAGGAGTTTCGGCTAGCCGGCTATACTGCGCGTGACAAGATGTTTAGATGTATAGGCTTTTCTCTCAGCACTTTACATGATTAAACTTATGGCATCCAGAAAGATCCAAACAACAATCATCAGTGTCAACTGGAGATTCAGCAGTTATAAAACCCAAAAGACTTCGTACTTCGGATTTAAGGTGGCTAGAGAAAGAGAAAGAAACCGTCTCATGCGAACACAAGGATTTAAACATCGGCGGGGCTTTTGAAAAGTGCGTGAACTCCGTGTTTTGAAGGGGTTCGAAACGGAAGAAGAGACGGCTTTTTTCTGCTGAACAAGTAAGACATTTCAATAGTTCAATCGTGTAACAGTACGTTTTCTTAATTCACACAGTTATGGAGTTTCCTTTGTTGTGCCTTTCTCGTTTTGCTATTATGGAAAATATGAATTCTGAACTACACAGGTAACCATAAAACACATTAAATTTAACATTAGTCACGCAATGCTGATGTTGTTAACATGAACAATTTGAGAACAAAGTTGGCTATAATTTGCACGGTTGCTGTAAATCGCGTTGATTAAATCTAACGAAGCTTATGTCGAATGCTTTTTCCCCCTTAGTTGGTCTGAACAAAACTTACTTACTTACTTGTTCAGAAGACATTTTCTAATGAAAATTCTTATGTTGGTCAAACTTTCAAAAAGTGAATCTGTGATTCTGTATGCCAGTATCCACACAGCGCGGTGACTGACAGCAGCACTCGCCTCAAAACACTGTGTTCATCCGCGCTGTTTCATGCCGATTTACAACCCACGTAAAGATGATAATTCCGCGATTCACTGCAGTTACAGATTTCGAACAGAGAGATGGCGACAAAGAGGAAAAGCTACGGACTGCAGCTTTAACTATCTTCAATTCACATATTCTGTCATGATAATCTATAAAATCGCTCGTATATGAACTGTTGTAAGATGCACACAGAGTGGCATGCTATTGCATTTGTGTTACGTACTGAAAAGACGGATGCGACAGTTTGAGCTGACTCACAAATGTGCTCGACTACAACAACTCTTCCTCTTCTCAACATGGACTGTGTGTTTCTGGGGGCGGGGTTTATGTAAATTTTAGGGTTGGTGATGTCACTAACCCGGGAGGAATGTCATGTAGTCCCGACCAGCCGTTTGTTGTAGTCCTTAAAAAACGATTTCTTTAAAAGCAAATATCTTCATTTGCTTTGAACTTTGAGTGTTGTAACTTTGCACACGTTGTTTATGCTCAAACAGCAACATTACACAAGTTAGAAAAGTGAAATCATAATCAACCACCCCTGAAAAGGGTCAGAAATGAAAATGGTTTTAATAGAGCAATCTATAGTAATTTGATCACAGAAGCAACGATTACTAATTAAAAACATGAGGACAAATGTATTAGTTTTGTCTATAAATATGAACGAACCCTCATAATACAAGGTGTAATTAAAGTAACCTTACAGCCAGCTGTGTCCCAATTCAGAAGCGTTATCCCTCAAAGCCTGTCCCAATTCAAAGGCTCCTTCGAATGTGGCCTACAAATGCGTCCCGCTTTTCCCGGGCCAGATTCTTTCGCAGTCTAGAATATCCCAGGATTCATTGTGCGTCAGTGACGATGGGAATTGTTTGATAGAAAATGTCGGATTACACTTTTCAATGTAAGTATGGTTGCAGCTCTTGGTGAAAATAACATCACAACATTTATTTCCATATGGAGGTGCATCAGTTTTTGGTCAAGATCTTGTATTGTCAATGCAAGTTTCAAGTTTCACTTTCAATGAGTTTAAGCTCTGGACTCAGAGGAGACAATTCATGTGCGAAAATGATTCTTCATTCTTCCTCATAACCATTCTTTCACAGTTTGAGCCTGATGAATCTTGACATTGTCATCCTGGAATATGGCCATGATGTGTCTTCATACATGGATGTTTAAGAAATGAAAATCTACACACTCCATCAATTAGGGTCAGAAGAACCGTTGCCAAACATATAACATGCTAGAAACATAATAATCACTGCAATAATGATCCAATAATGGACTATTAAACTTTTGCCTATTTAAATCCAAACAGTGTCTTTTTGGCCAGGCAGTGTATAATGATACAAATGTAAAAATAGAAAAACTTTAAAGCAGTTCAAATGTCGACATTTTTCTAAGATGCTATGTAAATTTGTTTACTCTTTATCTACATAAATGGATCAAGGTGAACATATTACAGGCTGTGAACCCTGTTTTATTTTTTATACAGTTGAATAGTTGAATATATATTAACCCTAACCCTAACTTTCTTAAAAGTCCAGTACAAGCGTCACTGCTGCTCGTCACGGCAGCTGTCAAGAGCAATCTTTCATAGGCTAGACCGTCCCATTTAACGGCTCTGTCCAGGGGCGTAGCCATCATTTCAAAAGTGAGGGGGACAATACCATTTTTTTTTTCAGACTTTTATTGACAGGTTAATTGGCTTAATATGCTATTTATTTTTAAATCAATAAAACAGAAAGAAAGAAATGCAGATTTTCAGTACTTTATATTGCACATGCAGGGTTTTTCCTGGCTTAAAACGAGGCGGACATGGTGAAATCCTGATGTATTTTAATTAGATAATACTGTGTTTCCCACAGTATCTTTGTAGGTGGATCTCGGTACTTCTAGGGGGTCCGGGGGCATGCTCCCGCGGAAGAAAATTTTGTACATTTTAAAGATAAATTCATTAATCTGCTGCACTTTGAGTCCCCCGAGTCCACTGTTAAAAATAAATAATCCACCCGTCAACCGCCCAAACATATGATATTCTCTGATTTAGATATCTGATCATTGCATTACAATTATTCAAATTATCAGTGTTACTGTTAAGCATGATAATATGGTTAAATATCACACTAAAGTAGGCTGATTTAGAAATAACATTTACTTAAAATAAAAGTTCTTCTTTTGGCAAAATAACATTTCCTTATAGCCTAAAGTCTGTCTTAAAACTGTCCAATTGAAAACCTTCAAACGTCAAGCTTTTAAAAATACTTCAAACTTTCTAGTTAGGCTTTTTCAAGAGAACTTAAAGTTTGTCAACAAACTTTTTTATCTAATTGTAAAGTGTTACCGAATTATGGTAAACATCATAGTCTACACATGTTACTGCCTGATTCAAGCAGATCGTGGCTGTTAATGCATGAACATACAAATTCAGCATTAACAATCACCATGTTTATTCTAATTTGAAGTGATAACATATCAGTGAAAATAAAAGACATTACGAATAAAAAAAGATTGAAAAAAGTGCACGTTTGTGCGGGTATTAGTGAATATTTTCAATTTACAACAAAACTTGTTAATTATTCAACAAGAGAAATAGACAGAGTTATTCATCATTGTGCAACACAATTCCGATACCACATGACAACTTATGCCGAGTTCAGACTGCACGATTTTAGCCCCGATTTTGGCTCGCCGACAGGTTTTGAGAAATCGCCGACAAATGCCCGAAATCACAGGCAAATCGGTGCTCGTTCACGCGAGTGACAATCACGCAGTGTGAATGAGCAAAGACGCGATCTGAGAGAATCGCCGACGAGTCGCCGACGCCCGTGAGATATTTGGCATGCTAAATATCTGGACCTGTCGGCGATTCACAACCCTGCTGTGTGAATGTGTTCTGACTGAAAACTACATCGGCGATGACCGACAGCCAATGAGAGAGCAAGATACAGGGAGGAGGAGGAGTTATAGACCAGAATATCAGTATTTTAATAGATAGGCTTATATTTACAATTATATCAAACAGAAACAAAGCACAAACATTTGCATGACCAGCAGCAACAGCAGGACATTTGCAAAATTATTTATTTACCCCCAACTCTCTTTGCAAAACACAGTCCTTGCTCCGCTCGTCTTCCCAACCATTTCCTGCATAAACTGTTTATATATATTTTTTTTCCATTTTCGCTACAAATCAGTGCACAGACAATTTGTAGGCTATCATTTTTAATAACAAATTCAGTGTCGCGCGAGAACTCCGGTCTCACGCACGCGTGATCTTCCGTTATTTCCTGTCACTTCTCGCGTTTGTTTGGTTGTGATTGTGAAACGTAGTTTGCGGACCAGGCAGAAGTTTTCGCGATTCTTTCTTTTGTAAAGTCATGCAGTGTGAAACCTCCCGTCGCCGATCCATCGTGCAGTGTGAAAACAACAGTGACCCGATTATTTTGAAAATCGTGCAGTCTGAACTCGGCATTAGGCTTCCAGTCGGGACAGGGCCAACAACGATTGGTTCGACCTTTGTGGACTTTGAAGGCGTGGCCTTTGAAGAATGCAGCCTCTGAATTGGGACACAACTTATGTATTTTTCTAATAAACTATCCAACAAACGCAATCATGCAATTCCCACACCATTCAAGCTCCACCGTAACCAGAGCTACTTTTCTCTGTAAATTATGTGACATTTTATTGGTGTTTATTGGCTGTTGGCACACCAGATTACAAGTGCATTACTGCCACCTATTGGACGGGGTGTGAGTTAGGACACTGGCAGGGAAAAAATAAATAAATAAATGAAATAAAATAAACCAAAGACATTCTATATTTTCTCCATCAATACCTGTGCATATCTTTGTTCCAAGTTTTTTTTTTTTTTTTTTTTATGTGAAGTTTAGATTCACATTTTTGAGTGCATCTTTTAGGCATTCTTTCCTTTTCATGTGCATTAAATTCTATTATCACATGTTGGACAGACTCTGGTTGGTAACAGTTATAAGCACATGCTATTTGGGTGTTTACCTATTATATGAAGTGTCATGTTGAGTCCTGTTTATGCCCTTCAAATTTTACCCATCTCTCTGCAAATACCATCATGTCTTTGAATATTATATAAATGTCTTCCTGTATCATTAATATCCCAATATTCCTGCCATAGAGAGATGCTTTATGATGGATTCACTTAATGAAATGTGCAAATCTATTGTTTGTAACTTAAGAGACTGTTTAGCCAATACATCCACTTTCTCATTTCTTTTCACGCCTACATGCAGGAACTCAAATGAAGCCGATATTCAAACCCGTGTTATGACCCGTGTTTATCGTTTCATATAGCCTATTTCATGTAGAATATCAAGTCTGCATGATTTCCCCGATTTTAGGCTTGTGAGTGCTGAGTTTGACAAACTGATGCAACTAAAACACTATTTTTATGGCCACCAGATCTGCACTTTTCCTGATCATTTTGTCAAATTGTGATGTATTGTACACTGCAGCACCTGTGTCTGTTCTCAGGGTTCTTTGAACCATCAGTGAACATCATTAAATACATTTGATTAAATACTTTGATAGTTTTTCTTCTTTAAATCGTGTAGTTTTTAACAAAGTACTTGTCTATAGCACTCTGTTTTCGGCGCTCATATAGGCTAATATTCGAAGCCCGCCATTGTTTCTCGTGTGTGTGTTTTTTCCAAAAGTATAATGAAATGATTTATTCTAAGCCTCTGGGATGCACTACTTTAAAGTCTTGCAACACAACATCTGTCCTGTAGAGGGCGCTGTCCCATTATCTGTCAGTTTATCAATTTACGCAATCCACTCTCCCTCTGATTCTGTCACAGAGATTCTCTCAGTCACACAGGGCTATTCTTGAATGTGAGTGAATTCAACACACGCTACTGGCATCCTGTTCATTTATTTCCATTGTGTAAACAACCAATCTAAAATTAATAGAGTGAAACTGTCTGAAATTGACCAGAGCATAATTCCTAATGTCTGGCCATGCAAGAAACTCCTGGGTGCCGCTGTCCTGCAGAGTTTATCTCCAAGTTGCCTCAACATCTGCCTGGAAGACTGCGTCCGAAATCGCATACTTTCGAGTTCATACTTATTCTAAATAAGTAGTCTAATTACTTCACAAACGCTAAAAAGTATGTTCTATATAGCAGTGGTTCCCAACCTTTTTTTTATCCGAGACCCCCTTTTTCTCAATAAAATATTTTAGGGTCCCCTTCACATTTAATGATATTATCGCTCTTGTAAGCTTGACAAAATATGTTGTTTTCAAACAAACGGTATGTTTATGTACAAATAGCCTATAATATTGAAAATACAAACAAAAACATCAGTAGGCCCTTTGTAATAAAAAAACGTAAGCCTATAGGAGAAGCCTTTATATTGGCCCAATTTGAAATGCAAAAAAAAAAAATATTCACAGTGGTGTGTATGTAAAAAAAAGAAAGAATATAGGCTATTACTAAATGACTGTTGTCTGGGGCCTCAATACTTGCATGTTATTTGTGAGGCTTTATCAATGTGAGGCTTTATTTTTTACGCTTTTGGCGCTATAGCGAGCGATAATAAATTTGCGTTTATTAACAGAACACTGTAGCCCGAACTACTTCTCTCTGTGTACGTCTATGACGAGTCACGCAGGCTCTGGCTACTCCGCAGCGGCAGCAATCCGAACCAGTGTAAAATAGTCCCAATGTAAACACTTATAGGTGTACCATAGTGGTTCAGGATAAGACAAAAACACGGATTGGAAAATGGATTCATGATGAACTCGCTCATTATATACATTTTGTAAATTTTGAACAGAAAAAAGTTAAGGACTTTTATTTAATGCTCATTGCTCAAACCTTTCAAAATATGACGCGACACCCCATAGAGCTCGCTGAGGCCCCCTTGTGGGCCGCGACCCCCCTGTTGGGAACCGATGCTATATAGTATGTAATCTATATTTGCCATGTTGCCCTATCCCGTGTGGGTGTGCCCTACCAGCATCAGTCACGACGCTTCACCGCCATTCACAAATCTTCTCCCGTGGCCTCATGGGATAGTAAAGTGTCCTTCGGATACACCATTCATAATCTCGCCAAATAGTTAGTCATCCGGATACTTTTTGCCTACACTTTTGTGAATTCATATATACTTTTCTCTACATGTTCGAAATAAAAACTTTTCATTCATTCATTCACACACTGTTTTTCAACTATGTAGGGAGGTATGCAATTGTGAATGCAGCCGAAGCATCTGATATGTCTAAAAGGCATCTTTACACAGCTGAGTTAAGGCTGCTCTGTGCCTGCTTAAAATTCTGTGTAAAAAACGCAATGCAGCATAAAAGCCAGAGTAAAGTATGCCTGCTCTGACCCACCTCAGCCTCATGTTTAGTATAACAATACTAGTTAAAATTGATGTGTAAATGCATTTATGTCTCCTCTGACCAGCATTAAACAGTCTGTGTAAAGACAATTGCCACTTCTGAAGCGCTTCTGTGCCACCTTTAATGTGTAAACTTGGAATTAAGACCAATTATTAGCTGGTTCAGGTTTGTTTAATCGAGGTTGAAGCTAAACTCTGCAGGACAGTGAAGCAGGATTGGATACCCGTCTCTAAAGTGACAACTATAAGCTTGTTTCTGTCACAAAAAAAAAAAAAAAAAAGGGTAATAGGCCTAGCGATTTTTTTTATCCAGCTGAAAACACCTAGCTGTGGGCGCTTGAGAGTGTTTTGGCAGTGCAGCGTTTTTTTTCAGTTGAGACGCATTGCTTGCTATGATGCGAATATTCGCGGAAGTGTTACTAGGGTCTAATTTCACAGATAGTTTGTTTCTGTATTGTTTCTATACAATGTAAAGTATTTGCTCTAACTCTTGTTTTAAAGGGGTCATATAATGGTACATGCGCTTTTACAAGTTGATTGTACTGAAATGTGTGTTGGCAGTGCCTGTACACAACCATCATATAATGATAAAAATCCATCCAGTGGTTTAGTTTTAATCTCCTTATATGTTTTCCCCTGCCTCAAATCAAGCTGTTCGAGCCTGTGACGTCACAAGCTCGCACGCCCCTCCCGCGATTGTTGATTGACAGCCGCGTTTCAACACAGACCCGCCCTCGCTCGTGAGCCAGCAATCATAGTCTGCGCGGACCGGCGCGGTCATTGTTGATATGCTGGAGCTCTGTCTATGAGCAGAATGGCGTCTAAGCGATTGTGGTGTTCTGTTCTTGGATGTAATAACGAACACAGTCATTTTAATGTTCCTAAATCCGAACCGCTGAAGACGCAGTGGCTGAGTTTGTTTTCGAAGGGAATATTCCCCACGAGCAACGTCACTGCTCATGTTTGCGCGAATCCTTTCACACACCAGACTGCTTTATAAACGAGGATCAGTATAAAGCTGGATTTGCTAAGAAGCTGCTCCTGAAAGGATCGGTACCATGTATTCGTGTTCCTGCTGAACCTCCAGAAGAACTGAAGTGAGTGTAAGCTTTTATTAAACTTTATATTAATATTTATATTAATCCTTGCAAATCGCTAGCTGCACGCTTCACAATGAATGCGTCTAAGGTTTACACTCAGGGTACATTACGGCATGTTTTCTATGTATGACGTTCTCAATATAATGCATAATCCCACGTTTATACTGAACAACGTGTTATGGTTATTGTGTTATTGTGTTACAAACGGTGTACGCATAGAACAGAGGGGCGGAGTCAGCAAAGCTCATGATCATTTAAAGTCATATGCACTGAAACGGCGTGCTGAAAACAGAGCTGTTTTTTACCAGGTAAAATAAGTGTTTTCTTACAATACTAATGAGAATTTTTAATTAAAGTATATTACAAACTTTTAATTTAGACCCTAAAGAATCATATTAGCTTGTACAAAAATGGTATTATATGACCCCTTTAAATTATTTTGTTCTGTTATTATGCTGGTTGTTTTCATCTTTGCTTAGCTCCCATTGAAAACTAGTGGAAAAATATGCTGTGGGAAAAAACATTTTGGTGGACACACGGCCTTACAATTCTGACTCCCCCCCCCACACACAATTGCGAGTTTATTGCTATTCTACGAGGCCCCTAAAGGGACATGGTGGTGGAAAAAAATATGAGATGGGAGGAAAAATATAAGTCAATGCTTTAAAGTTCTCTTTGAAATGTTTTGCGTTCACTCGCAAAACGCTTGAGTTCCCCGAGAAACTTTGCGTTCGCTTGCAAAACCTTTGCCTTCCCCCGAGAAACTTTGCATTCGCTCGCAAAACGTTTGAGTTCCCCGAGAAACTTTGCATTCGCTCGCAAAACGTTTGAGTTCCCCGAGAAACTTTGCATTCGCTCCCAAAACGTTTGAGTTCCCCGAGAAACTTTGCGTTCACTCGCAAAACCTTTGCCTTCTCCCCGAGAAACTTTGCATTCGCTCGCCAAACGTTTGAGTTCCCCGAGAAACTTTGCATTCGCTCGCAAAACGTTTGAGTTCCCCGAGAAACTTTGCATTCGCTCGCAAAACGTTTGAGTTCCCCGAGAAACTTTGCATTCGCTCGCCAAACGTTTGAGTTCCCCGAGAAACTTTGCGTTCACTCACAAAACCTTTGCGTTCCCCCGAGAAACTTTGCGTTCACTCGCAAAACCTTTGCGTTCCCCCTGGAAACTTTGCGTTCGCTCGCAAAGAGCTCAAAAGCAAGTGAACGCAAAGCTTCTCGGTGGGAACGCAAAACATTTGCGAGAGAACGCAGAAGCATTGACAAATAATTTTTCCTCCATCTCAGATTTTTTTCCGTCACCATGTCCCTTAAGGGGCTCCGTACTATTCCGTACTATTTCCCCCCCCTCAGATTTGCTAGGAACCTATTGTAAGTGTTAGGCTGTTGTCTATTTTGTTTTTCTTAAAAAAGGTAATTGTGTTAAGTTATATTAGCAGCCTACCTTTTTTTTTTTTTTTTTTTTAAACGCATAGCTCAAAAAGTGCATGAACACGTGCATGTCTTTGTGTTAGGATAAATGTCCAGACTGGAGGTGGCACTGGCTACTTTACAGATGTCCGTCGCGTTGAGCCCCTCCTCCAGTTCTACACGGCAGCGGGACACGCCGCAGGACTCGGCACAAAGTCCGAGTCACTCTCTGCACACATGAGGGGCGTCACAAGCGGAAACCGTCCAAGAAAACTGAGAGAAAACGAGGATTTTATCGAGAAGAAACCATCATATTAAATCTTTACAAGCAGGGCGGTGATCCAAGGCAGGTGTCAGAGAGTGTTGCTGTCATCTGCGAACAATTTGAGCGCTCTTGTGTTGTGGTTGATGCACGCGACGACCGACGGCATCGTTCACGAGCGACTTTCTGTCCCGAATCTGTGCACCACAATAAAAGCAGACAGTATTCATGCCTCGTTTACAGAGTCATGCCGCAAGAGGAAATTGCAACGCAAGTTTGCACAGCGTCTGCTTTGAAGTAGGTTGTAGATGTAATTAATTTTATGAGCAGCACGTGAGTGGGATGAAACGAGCATTAAGTGGGCACACCCGCGGGATATACCTAACACACTCCGAAACTTCAGACACAGCATCGGTCCTTATTGACTGGAATTGGTGTTTGAATCTCACTGGATGATTGTTGCGCTCCAGAACCTCGCGCTTCTGCAGATAGGACACGCGACTAGAAGCGAGCCCACGATGCGATTGTGTTTAATCTGAGTGCATTGGACTTGGCGTTTTTACTTATAGACCGTTTTGGTTACACTTTAAAGAGTTTAAGCTGCGGAACCCACCATCACCGATCCCGATGAGAATGATGGCAGTATTATGGGATGACCCGTTCACGTTGCTGTGGAGACGGACTCTAATGTGTTCTCTTCTGGTGCTGTTGATGAGTGGAGCGCGCGCCTTTGGAGATGAAACCTTTAATGGAGAGGTGATTCTTTCAAATTATCAATATGCTGCATTTGTGTATCACAAACTGATCACGAAGGACTTACTTATTCAGTATGTTTGGTGAGAACTTCGAGTTTTAGATTTAAATTGTTTTGATCACTATGTTTGGTCGCCGTTTTGATGACAAACAAAATAGAAAATAATGTATTCAGATAGTCAGTGCTTGAAGAGGTAGAACAGGAATAGTTGGTTTGTTGATTTCCTGCTAAAATTCTGTATGTACACTTAAAAAAGATATTTTCATGATTTATCAAAACTTTTTTTATTTAGTCAAATCAACTTAATAATAATTAATGTGGTTCAGAGTACACAATATTTTGAGTTTATGTTCATTAAACCAATCTCCTTAATTCTATTAACTCATAGTTTTAATGAACTCGTGAATGAAATTATTTCATCAATAATTTGTACAGTGTAGCTGCACATTTGGTGTTGATTTTACTGCTCATTCTCTACTGAATAAGCTTGATACACTTATAAACCCTATATTTGGTGTGTGTTTCTCATTTAGGTTTGATGCACTGTGCATTTCTTCTCCAGTCTCAGGTTTGGTTTTTATAGGACCGCTAATGACTGTAACTCAGCATGTGAATTGCTGCAATATCAGAGAGCAAATTAGAAAGTTATTTAGATTTTAACAACTTTTTGAAATGCCAACATTCTTGTCTCTTTGAAAGCCAAGTTCTTGTAGACAAACTTTTGGATGTTTTAGTTTGAAGTGGTGGAACAGCTTGTAGTCCGTGTGGTTTGAGGGTTGTTAGTGGTGTGCCACCTCATGCATGCAGTGCTTCAGTGGTCCAAACCCAGTCGTTGGTGGTCTGGCACTGTGCAAAGAGACTGACAGAAGAAACGGCAGTTAGTTATTTTACTCTTCCAGACTGATTCAGATATCTGGCAGGGAGCCTCATATTGATCCTTTCAGGTATCTGCTGCCTTCCTAAATAAGTCCTGACCCAGATTAATATCAAAAAGCCTTGAATAACATAGAGATAGAGCTATAAATGTAGTGCTCCTCTGGACTGGAAGCAAAATTGATCTCAAATTGAGCACCTGCAGTTTCTTCAGATTAGGGATGCTTAACATGTGCCCGGATGATTTGGTTTTGTGAAAAAAAAAAAAGCTAAGTGACTTTCTGATGTTGTGCAGACTCTGTCAAAAAGTGACGTTCCCATGCACACACCTGGTTATCACATTGGCTGTTTATCGCTCATTCTATGCAGGTGGTATTTTTTTTTTCCTTCTAACACAACTGTTTGACTGAAAACCCAAATATGAATTTTACACATTCTCATTTCATTATTTTTGAGGATGTTTAAAGGGTTAGTTCACCCCAAATTTTTAATTCTGTCATTAATTACTCACCCTCATGTCGTTCCAAACCCCTAAGACTTTCGTTCATCCTCAGAATATGAAAATGAAGATATTTTTGATGAAATCTAAGAGCTTTCTGTCCCTCCATTGACAGCTACACAACTACCACTTTGACGCTTCAAAAATATCTTAAAGTTTATCCATGTGAATTGAGCGGTTTAGACCAGATTTTTTTAAGAGACTCGATCGCTTTATATGATGAACAGATTGAATTCTTTTATTCGCATATAAACTTTCATCAACTCAGTTGTGGTAAACAGAAGCTCAATCTTGCTTGACGTGTGAGAACCAATGAGGTTCATTCTCGTGTTACGCAGCACGTTTGAACTTCTGCAAGAACCAATGAGATTCATTCTCGTGTTACGCAGCACGTTTGAGCTTTAGCAAGAACCAATGAGGTTCATTCTCGTGTTACGCAGCACGTTTGAGCTTCAGCAAGAACCAATGAGGTTTGTTCTCACGTGTTAAGCATGTTCGGTTGAGCTTCTGTTAATGTTCGCTGATCAATGTTTATATGTGAAAATTTCAGAAAATGTGGACTATACCGCTTAACTCATATGGATTAGTTTTACGATCTCTTAACTTTTTGAAGCGTCAAAGTGATGGTTGCATAGACTCAATGGAGGGATTAAAAATTGTGTGTTTCGAAGATTAACGAAAGTCTTACAGGTTTGGAATGACATGTGGATGATAATTAATGACAATTTTTTAATTTTTGGGTGAACTAACCCTTTAAAGTACTGGTACTACTGACTGAACATTGGTGGCAGCTAGTGGTCTGCTCGATCAACTCGGGCTCACAATGCTTTTGGGAAATGCAGGTCTGATCTCCAAGGGCTGGGCGTATGGTTTAACAGATAGATGTTTTTAAACCTGACCCAAACCCTTTCAGAAAGAAGCAGTTTATCTTAGTAAATCTACCAGTCACAAATGTTGAATGACAGCTGATAGGCCTGTACATGCCACAACGGTCTATGGATTCTTAGGGGGATTATGTGTGTTTAAGCTGTACGACCAACAGATTTAGGTGTGTGGTGAGATAACTCTGGGAACAAAGGCTCAAATTCCGTTCCAAAACCTTAATAGAAAAGTATAGTGTGCATGCATTCTCTTTTATAACATATATTTGGTGACAGAACTTACTGAATATCCAAAACAATGCATTGTTCAAAATGTGCTCATTGTATGTGTATACATGAGAACCCACAAAAGCTTATAAAATGTGTAAATTAGTTAAAACAGTGCTAGGTATTCCTCTGTCACACACACACAAATAAAGATCTGCTGCAAAGAGATGGCAGTTCTGACACCTGAACCGAACTGTGATGGGCAACGTAGCTCCTATGATGAGAAAAACCAGGTACACTACCGCATTCTGTCCTTTTTAGGGTCTCATTTTATGCCATCACATCCTGTTTTTGTTCATATTTCAATCAAACTGCACCAGAGTTCATTGGAAGGAAAGGTGGGTCTCGGTCCGCTTGATTGTTGCGCACCAGGGTTCGGATGGCAGCGTTCACACTTATTAAAATGAATCCCACCAGAGTTAGTTTTAATCAAACCAAAACTGCCTAGTGTGAACCAAGACAACAAAGTCTATGTTTTTATGAACACATTGTGCTGGATCTACATACATTAATTCAACAGGTGTACACCAAGACCTTGGTAAGCCTGCAGAGAACATCTTGCATTTGAGATTCACAATTAAGAACATGAATATTCTAAACATTGGGTCTCATTCGCTAATTGTCATGAAATTGTCTGCCTAACCCACAACACATTTCACACGCACGTGAATTTGTTATTAACCATGTTATAATGTTAACAAATGGGAGTATTCCAAATGAGCAACCACATGACAGAGGCTAGTCATTTACATAAAACATGCATACCCAGATTACAGACCTCTTAATAGCCAGCTGTACATATGCATATCTGCAGAATGTACAGTATCTGAGGAACCTCACAGCGTGAGCTATAACACACATTTTCTTTTAAAATATATATAATGCATATATGTGTATGTACGCAGAAAAAAGTTTGAACCTTGCATCTTTGTGTTTTGTATAATCTCTTTGCAATGACAAAAAGTTTCAGTTCACCCTCAACACAAAAACTGTAGCCGCTTGAGTGAGGATAGGGAGTGTGTGTGGGTGCTGCTCAGAGAGCCTTTTGTCATACAGTTCTTTACAATACAATACTTCATAGAAAAGCATTTGCTTTCCCAAACAAAGATATGACTTCAAAGTGGACTTGAATGATGAACTTTTGAACAGAGATTGGCGACAAGGTTACTTTCAGCTGTTGTCGCTTCCCTCAATTTTCAGATAGCTTTATCTGTTTGCTTGGCAATTCAAATAGAGTCCTTTCAATTCTGGATATGTCATAAACTGTCAGTAATGTTTAATTAGATTCTGGGTGGAGGGTTAAAAGGTGTTGGCTTGCTCTTCCATGTTGCATGTGATCGGTGAATGCAACAGCTGTTTTCTAAATAGGCCACAAACAGAAACGGTTAAGAGACGTTTAGGACTGCAGGGCTCTCAGGCAGCTGAGGCGCAACAATGAGACTTCTTGTGTTCAGCTGACTGTGTTCAGAGGTGCGGGGAGATAGAGAGACGGGAAGAGCTCAGGGAGCGGAGGGGGGTTTTGAGGACTGTACTTCATAGAGAGCCGACTGTATCACTTCCTGCAACCTTATCTTTATCCTGCATTTAACCCCTGGAGTCCCACTTATCCCTTATGCTCTTTATCCGCGCTGAGTATCCGTGGAATATCTGGCACGTCGCATCTTTGTGGTTTTCCCACAAACTCATGTTCAGCTGTTTGTGTGTTGGGTCTGGGTTACCTCACTATGACTCTGAGGGGTAATGAGATGTGATTGGACTGGGGAAATACATTAACTGCTAATTGTGTCCATGTCTCAGTGGATGACTTTTACTTCTGACCGGTAGGTCTATTTCCTCTCTTATTAGGAACCAGGGCCACATTGACCAGCGCAATTACTGCAAGGTCATGAGGGTAATGCGCCAGATTCGTTTGGCCTGTTCTAAAACCTGCCTCGTTCTCTACTGTACATAGCTGCCTTATCCTCACAGAAATGGACCGTCATATATGATTGATTTAGAACACTCTTCGTAGGCAGGAACTATGGATGCCACACAAATGGTGCTCCTCATGTGAAGCATGGGAGATTCGAAAATTGATTCCAATGGTGTTTGGTGCTAGCCTGGGAAAACCCAGACAACTTCTGGCAAATTTAGATTAGCTCTGAAAGTTAGTCTGGCAAAGAGCTCATTCAAGCCCAATTCCAATCCGCCGAAATCGAGGGACCAATCAGAAACGCTGGGGCGGGCTTTACACGATGACGACAGCGCTGGGATTTTGAAGCAGATTTTGTAGCCTACATTACAGAGATGGATGCCGCCGTCGAACATCACTCGTTCCAATCAGCTATCGCGTCTGTTTTAAGCGATTTGAACGTTTCCTTTTAGTTAAAAACCGAGCAAAGAACAACACTCGGAGATGTTTCTCCGCCGCTCTGCATACGTCATCTCCTTCATCGCTCTGATTGGGTTTAGGTCTATCCGCGACGTCCGTTGGTGACGCCCCTCTGGAAATGATTTGTCTATGACGCTTTGCCAGACCATAACTCAGTTACAACTGAGAATGGTCTGGTTTTAACCAGGCTAGTTTGGTGCATGTTGCCAGTTATATTCAGCACTAAGCAAAAAAACATACAACATACATATTGGGTAAGAGAGCATTTAATTAAAACATTTTTTAAGAATTCCTTTTAGTATTTAATGAAATCTCTATAGTTCAGTCATGAAACCAGATGGCGGAGACTGATGCAATCACATAATTACCGTATAGCACAAGCTGATTGGTCTCTGCTAATCCTGCAACCAATGAGATTGCTTGCTCAACATATAAATAGTCTGGTTCAGTGTTAGTTGTAGGGTAATAGCGCTGTATCCTGTTCCTCTGAAACCCTCCACCTCCCCCAGCTCCACCTGCCTAGATCTACTATGGGATTTATGTATGTATCTTTATGCAGCAGCAGCATATCTTATATGCTCACATCAGTGTGTGTGTTGTAGCAAGCACCAATCCATTGGCAGTAGCAAGTCCATACTTGCTCTGGATCAGCAGCAGCAGTGTAGCAAATATAGGCAGCCAAAACCATATAACATTGCCATATTCAATAACTTGCTAAAAATATTTTGAGAGTTGCCATGATTCAATATCCAATATTAAACATTATGATACATTTTGTACAAATATTGGCAGATAACCAATATGTTACAGATACACTGTGTATCCCTACTTAAAATGCGGTCTAACTAGAGCTACACATAGTTAATGACTATTTCTAAATCTCTTTTGGTGATGCTTCCATCTCCTTCTGAGAACTCCTCACTTGATTGTTTACTTAATTTAATATGCGGTTTTGATTGATTAAGACTATTGATTTACACAGCGGGAAATGAAATTGACAACTGATTGATGCACTTGGTCCTTTGACCTTGCTTTGAATCTCGTTTCACAATGCCTTCCATTGCCTAACAAAGATATAGCCTAAATGCATTTTTAAAATCTATTTATTCTATTTTCTGGAGGCTGTATAGGACATCAGGCAGAGCTGAGAGAGGAGACCACATGGAGTTTAAATGAAATCTGTCATTGATTATTACCCAGACCAGTTATCTGAGATATCAGAGCCAGAATCTTGTCTGGAATGCCAAAAACCCAACGTGCTTTAACTTATTTTACTCCTACCCTCCTCTGTCATGTTCTGTTTTCCTGTCTTCCTCTTAATCTTTTTCACTTGATCTGGTTCACTCACTCCCCCTTCCCTCTCACTTAATGACCAAAAAATGGCACGCACCCAAGGCCCAGGAATAATAGGACTCTCTAGTCGTTAGATTCTTGGCTGACATTGTTCTGGACACACACACACACACTCTCTCTCTCTCTCTCTCTCTCTCTCTCTCTCTCTCTCTCTCTCTCTCTCTCTCTCTCTCTCACACTAAACCCAAGTCTTTTCACGACGCGCTGTGAATCACAGGTTCCTGGAGGACATGCTGTTGGCAGACGCTCTCAACGTCCCATTGAGCCAACGGTTGGCAACGGCGGCTGATGGGAGAGAAGGATGGCTCTCCTTGCATCTATTCTCTGCAAAGCCTTGCTCTGTATACATGACACATGATGTTTTGATGGTGGAATAGATGCTGAAAACTTTAGGTCTTCGTTTATCTCATGCACTAGAGGGCTTGGCGTCCATTCCAATGACCTGCAACGAATGATCCCAGGTGCCCTTGACACACGGAAAAGAGCATATAAAGCCTGAAAACAAGAACGCTGTTCTCCTTTACAAGCCAGTAAGCAGAACACTAGGGTAATGTCTTTCTGTTGTGGGAGTTCACACACCCTCCCACCTCTCGCCCTGCTAAAAGCCCCAGGGCTCTGAGAGACTGAAAGCCAGCAGTCTTATCTGTGGGGGTAAGGTGTGTCATGCCCTGCACCGCCCTTTAGCACTTCCCTCTCTCACAGCCCTATGGGGGACACAAAGAGGATTGTGCTCCGGGAGAGGAAAAAGGCTGGGTATTGTTTGATTAGGTGTGAAAGTACAAGGGTAGTTGACATATGATATGGAAATGGAGAAAAAAACGAGTGCTGTCAATCGATTGCATTTGTAATTTATGTAATGTGTAACTTTTTTTTATTTCTTCATGTTCAAATGTTCCATCAAGCTTTTATTTTGGGGTAAACGGCAGGAATGCCTTAAAGCTTCTCTTGTATTGATAAATGCATCTCGTTATATGTATCAGAAGATAGCCGCTTGTTTCATTCCCAAATTCGCATAAAAGTGATCCAAACTCAGAAAAGATGCAGAGGTGAGTTCTTGTGCTTTTACTGCGGACTGAGCCATTTTGAGACACTAACAGCGCATATTTAGTTTAAATGCAGCCTTTGCTATTTGACCTTTGCTACTCCGCTATATCACTATTTTTGGTTTTATTTCGATGAATCATGTAGCCCTAGTCTAGGGGGATTATTTCACACTTTGTATCATTCCTTAGATGATAATAGTCTGATCACTTAGGAAAGTACTCAAACAAGCTGCATTATTTGAGGCATTATGCAAGTCAGAAGATGTTACTGCACTAACAAAACAGAACGAGCTCCATGCAGAAGATTAATACCCAAGGTTTCATAAGACATGCCTTACCAATATAGTGATGCATGTTGGGTTATAGTCACTTTCTTCTTGCTTCTACAGACTACAAACCAGATAGCTGGTTTGGTGCGGTGGCACGTTACCCTTGGCCAAAACAGGGCCAGCTATTCAACTGTTTGACTGTTATCCAGCCGCCTCTCAGCACACAGAAGGGCACAAATGCCAGTGTTTTCTGTGGCCATGGAAAGTGAAGATCGGGTCCAGGCAACTGTGTGACAGCCCTGGTAACAGAGTAGGAAGAGAAGGGGACATTATTAAAGCTGGGACCCCCTTAACCACATGAGCCCATTGGGACGTCCACATTAGTCCTCTGCCTATTAATACCAGATGAAAAACAGTTTGCACTGTAAAGTCACAAACACAGTTTGGAGCAATTGATTCTGAATTGTATTGCATTTGTTCTTAGTTACTTCATTTTAGTATAAATTTTATCTCTGAGGTTTCTCTTTATAAGCAATAGGGGATGGGAGAAAAAATGGTTTCTCTGTATCGCGATTCTCTCATCATCAATTCTGTGCATATACATGATGGAATTGTGTGCAAAAGTAAAGATAAGTTAAGTTATGTCTTAAGGACAGGACAAATCATCTGATATGTTAACATGGAAAACTGCGCATTAGTGTGAATGCTGTCTGATAGACCTTAAACGTCTGCCTTTTGATTGCAGAATCTTTACAAATCGGGAGATAATTTGTGACATTGTTCAGACTTTCTGAACAATGAGACAAACAAGATACCTCCCCATCTGTTCTCCACTTTATCTCACTGCTGTCTAGGAGAAACAATTGAGACATTACAGAAATCTGACTTCCTATGGGAAGTTTTGTTTGGTTTGCCCGATCAGTGCTGCTTCAGGGGTGGGCTTAACAGTGGGGTAGTTTAATTACATCATTTGTCTTAATGACCTAACTAATGATGATAAGCAGTAGCTGTAGCCACATTTAATGCACATCAATGCATAATGTCCAGCTTTCACCCCCTTTAATCAACCCTCTGGGCTTTTAAAATCGCCCACCGCATCCCAAACAAGAGCCAGATGGGAGTCCATGCATGTCTCTGCCCTGAGGAAAGTCCCCCAGCAGTGAGGGGAAAAGCGACCACTCTCTGCTTCTAAAGCCTGATAAATTGACCACCGCAGCTGGAGCCGTCTCCCCTCAATCTGTGCTCAGATCTGCCTCAAGTGTTCGCACACAGTCTGGGCCAGTATTAGGTGTCGCGTATAACAGGTGTGACGGTCTTTAAGTCCGTTCTCATGGCAGTGACAGACATATGTTCTTTTGAATTGCTGTGGTCTTAAAGGAGTCACATCCTCATGACTTCTTGTGCCACAACTTAGTTTTTCATAGCCTTTCCCCCCTTCTCTCTCACCCTTATACCTCATGTCGTTTCCAACCCATAAGACTTTCGTTCATCTTCGAAACACAAATGAAGATATTTTTTTATGAAATCTAAGAGATTTGTCACTTCATTGACAGTCTACAGAAGTACCACTTTGACGCTTCAAAAAGTTAATAAGAGATCGTAAAACTAATCCATATGAATTTAGCGGCTTAGTAAACATTTTCTTTACTTTGCTTTATATGATGAACAGATTGAATTTAGGCTTTTATTCACATATAAACATTGATCAGCCAACATAAAGAGAAGCTCAACCGTACTTGCTTGATATGTGAGAACAAACCTCATTGGTTCTTGCGGAAGCCCAAACGTGCTGCGTAACACAAGAATGAACCTCATTGGTTCTTGCTGAAGCTCAAACGTGCTGCGTAACACAAGAATGAACCTCATTGGTTCTTGCTGCAGCTCAAACGTGCTGCGTAACCCGAGAATGAACCTCATTGGTTCTTGCAGAAGCTCAAAAGTGCTGCGTAACACGAGAATGAACTTCATTGGTTCTTGCAGAAGCTCAAAAGTGCTGCGTAACACGAGAATGAACCTCATTGGTTCTTGCTGAAGCTCAAACGTGCTGCGTAACACGAGAATGAACCTCATTGGTTCTTGCAGAAGCTCAAACGTGCTGCGTAACACGAGAATGAACCTCATTGGTTCTTGCAGAAGCTCAAACGTGCTGTGTAACACGAGAATGAACCTCATTGGTTCTTGCAGAAGCTCAAACGTGCTGCGTAACACGAGAATGAACCTCATTGGTTCTTGGTGAAGCTCTAACGTGCTGCGTAACACGAGAATGAACCTCATTGGTTCTTGCTGAAGCTCAAACGTGCTGCGTAACACGAGAATGAACCTCATTGGTTCTTGCAGAAGCTCAAACGTGCTGTGTAACACGAGAATGAACCTCATTGGTTCTTGCAGAAGCTCAAACGTGCTGCGTAACACGAGAATGAACCTCATTGGTTCTTGCTGAAGCTCAAACGTGATGCGTAACACGAGAATGAACCTCATTGGTTCTTGCAGAAGCTCAAACGTGCTGTGTAACACGAGAATGAACCTCATTGGTTCTTGCTGAAGCTCAAACGTGCTGTGTAAACCGAGAATGAACCTCATTGGTTCTTGCAGAAGCTCTAACGTGCTGCGTAACACGAGAATGAACCTCATTGGTTCTTGCTGAAGCTCTAACGTGCTGCGTAACACAAGAATGAACCTCATTGGTTCTTGCAGAAGCTCAAACGTGCTGCGTAACCCGAGAATGAACCTCATTGGTTCTTGCTGAAGCTCAAACGTGCTGCGTAACACAAGAATGAACCTCATTGGTTCTTGCTGAAGCTCAAACGTGCTGCGTAACACGAGAATGAACCTTATTGGTTCTTGCAGAAGCTCAAACGTGCTGCGTAACCCGAGAATGAACCTCATGGGTTCTTGAACGTCAAGCAAACATGATTTACCACACCTGATGTGTGAGGTGATTAATGTTTATATGTGAATAAAAGCCTATATTATATCTGTTTATCATATAAAGCGATCAGGTTTCTTCAGAAAATTTGGACTAAACTAAAAAAAATCCATAAATTCATATGGATTAGTTTTACAATCTCTTTATGAACTTTGAGGTGTCAACGTGGTAGTTGTGTAGACTGTCAATGGAGGGACCGAAGTCTCTCAAATGTCATTAAGGTATATCTTATATATCCCTATTCACAAAAGGTCAAGGAAAATCTGATTTCTCATGATATGTCCATTTAATTCCATCTGTCTCTGTTTTTCTCTTAGTCATGGCTGCGGATGTACGGCTACCTCCCTCAGGCCAGTAGGCAGATGTCCACCATGCGCTCCGCTCAAATCCTGTCGAACGCCATCAGCGACATGCAACGCTTTTATGGGCTGGAGATCACTGGACAGATGGACATCGTCACCATAGAGTAAGAGACTCAGTCCATCACATGATCTAATGTATCAGCTGTACTGTTTGAGCTACTACCATTCATCTTCAACTCATCGTAATCAAACCATTGATTTTTCATCAAGTATTTTCATCCCATTAAACCTGTAATGGGATGAAATGAGTTCACCTGATAGAGAACCTTGAGGGAATATTGCTGGTTATTTAATGTCTGTGGAAGTACTTTTCAAGCTGAAGGATCCTGTGGTCATGCATTATCAATGTTAACTTTACTTTCATTTTCCCCAAAAGCTGATTGATCGAAGTTGATCGTGGAGAACATTGGTGGCAATAGTCTCCATGATCAACTTGATGCTTTTGGAAACACATCCCTGGTTGTAACATGAGTTTGATTAGAAATTTCCTTAGACAACAGTTTACAAGCGATTCTGTTACACCAGTCTCATGCTAACAGATAATACTGAAGGCCCGTTCACATCAAGATTGACAACCATGAAGATAACTATAATTATAACTTTATGAGTGTGCACACCAACAAATGATATTGTTCAGTTTATTTTAAGCGTGTGTGCAGTTATGCCGACTGCCTAAAACTATGCACAACACGCGCAATCCTATGCTGAAATTCAAGCCCTGTAACAGCAACAATATTCATCCGGAGCAAATGAAACGAGTGAGTGAGGAGAGGCGGGTTTGTGTGTCACTCGCTGTTGGAGAGATGAGAGGGAGAGAGAGAAAGAGCAGCTGGTATCGTGTATCTATTCTGAGGCAAATGAGCATTGGAAGTTTTTCAGATATTTCAGTATCGAAAAATGTATATTTTTGGACAACACTACATTATACTTAGTTTATTATTTCAGATGCCTTTTTAGAAGACTACAATTGAAAAATGTATATAAAATTCAAGTGGCTAGTAGGAGTGACTGTGTCACACGCCACTGCTGAAATCCACCAGCATTTAGCGGGTTGGCGGGTTGTTACGATCCGCGGTATTTGTTTTGTGTGGGTTGTTGGTGTTCTGTGTATGTGTCCAGGAGTGATTGCAGCTGGAGTGCCCTGATTGGTGGATCTACTGATGCACCGCATTTTAAAAGGGCGGCGCTCACTGAAGATGGGGAGCTCATTCTGGCGTTGGCCTCGTGGCGTTAGGAGCTCCGGATTCCTCCTCCCGTCGACAGATCCCAAACCCTTCGACTTTATGATTATGTGTTACTGATGATTTACTTCGACTTTGTTTGTATGATTTAGGAGCGTAGGGGTGTCCTGCCATTTAATTTGACTTCGTTTGCGATTTGTTTATTTATAGGGAGTTAGGGAAGTTACTTTGTAATTTGATTTACTCCCTGATTAGGTAATTTATGTATGTTTGTTTATAAGTTTATTTTGTTTATTATTTTGGCCTTGGGGCACCCTGAAGCCATTACTCCTTAATTGAATCATTTCTTTCCATTATAAAAATAAATTATATTTTTATTGGAACCTAGTTTTGTGTCTTTGGTGATCTGTCGGCCGGGGCTGGTTTCCTTTTAACATCAATAAACTCCACGTCCAACCGTCCTTATAGTACGGGACGTAACAAATGGGGGCTCGTCCTTTCGTAACGAATTCGGACACGTTATGGTAACAAGTTCGTCCTATGGTATGTATACAACTCTTTTTCTCCTTTTGCTGGTGCGAACGTTTTATTGGCAGTTTTTTTCTTGAAAATCGGGGAAAGGGATATATAATGGATTTTAGTATTGATGCGTTTCGACAAAAACCTTCACGTGAAGGGTTAGAATTGTGTCGTAAAGAGGATTTGTATTTGATTGCTGATTATTATGACATTTCTGTAGTAAAATCAACTCGTAAAAAAGAAGTGCGGGACGTAATACAGGATGCTTTGATAAGACAGGGTGTCTTAACAGCAGTTAAAAATCCTGAAAGTGAGGGTAGGGAGATGGGGGAAAGCGAAAGGGATGAAGAGCAGGCTTCGACCAGTAAACCGGTGCTTCATTCACTTAGTGGGGTAGATACGGAAGATTTAAAACTCGCTATCCAATTAAAACAACTCGATTTGGAAATTAAACGTCAAGAACATACTACCCAACTCTTGCGCTTTAGACATTGTGAATTGGAGACACAGGCTGGTCGACCGCTCGGTGAGTCTAAACCAACGCTACCTGCTGTTGTTCGAACTAGTCTGAGTTTAAATCGTGCGTCTGATTCATCGTTGCCTATGCCTTCTGCAACTTCGGATTTTGACATTAGTAGACAAATCAACCTCGTGCCACCCTTTCGGGAGGCCGAGGTTGATTCATATTTTGGTGCGTTCGAACGCGTCGCCGCTGCTTTGCGCTGGCCGAAAGAAGTCTGGCCTCTTTTGTTGCAATGTCGTTTAACTGGAAAGGCTCAGGAAGTCTGTTCCGCTTTGTCCCTTAACGACAGTTTAGATTATGAAAAAGTAAAAACCGCTGTGTTGAGAGCCTATGAGCTTGTCCCCGAGGCTTATCGCCAAAAGTTCCGTTTGCATGTGAAAACTGCCAATCAAACGTTCGTTGAGTATGCGCGTGAGAAAAGCGCACTTTTTGATAAATGGTGTCAGGCCAGCAAAACGACAAATTTTAATGAGCTTCGTGAGCTCGTTTTGATTGAAGAGTTTAAAAATGTGTTGCCCGATAAAATTGTGGTGTACTTGAATGAGCAAAAAGTTGTGACCCTTGCGGAGGCCGCTGTGTGTGCTGACGAATTTGTATTAACGCACAAAAACGTATTCGTGGCACCTGCTCGTCGTGAAACATCAAATTTTGCGAGTTCTGAGAGAACTGTAAAACAAGTTAAACTCTTGAAAACATCAGTGCAACCTGATGATCGTGAGTGTTTTTATTGTCACGAAGCAGGTCATTTGATTGCGGTATGTCCTGTATTGAAAAAGAAAAATAGGACTCAACAGCATAAAGGAGTTGGTTTCGTACGAACTATTACTAAACCGTTGAAGCCAGAAATTGATGCAATTTTTGAACCTTTTATTGGTCGAGGAATGATTTCCTTAAGTGATCTGGAAAATGATCAAGTGCCTGTTGCTATGTTGCGTGATACAGGGACAGCGCAGTCGTTTATTTTGAAAAGTTCGTTGCCATTTTCGGAGAAAACGTACTGTGGTTCGGATGTATTAGTGCAGGGAATTGCAATGCAGGTGGAAAAGGTTTCCTTGCATAACATATATATACGATCTGAGTGGGTAACTGGTTTCGTAAAGGTGGCTGTTCGTGCTCAATTACCTATAAATGGCGTAATTCTGATAATTGGAAATGACTTGGCAGGTGGAAAAGTTTTCCCTCTTCCTGAGGTCATTGAGAATCCGCTAGATGAAACATCCGTTGTGTGTAAGCCAGATGCGGTAGATTTGTCTGTGTTTCCTGCCTGTGTGATTACTCGGGCTCAATCACAAAAATTTCCCACTGTAGTTGATCTTTCTGACACTTTTCTTGTTGATGAAACCGTGACTGATTTTGGTCCATTACTGTCTGAGTCCGCGTTGAAACTGCTGTCCATTAGCAGTGGTGCTGAATTCGGTTCCGCTGACCTGTTGCTTTCAGTAGATCGGGCATTATTAACTGCCGAGCAAAAACAAGATCAGTCGCTCGAAGTTTGCCGAGATGCTGCTGTAAGTTCAGAACAAATTGTGAAAAAGCAAATTGGTTATTATGATATGGATGGAGTATTGATGCGGAAATGGACACCTTCCGTGTCTGATAATTCAGGTTGGGACACATTGTATCAGCTAGTAGTTCCCAAATGTTTTCGAGAACAAGTGTTAAGTGTGGCACATGATGGTGTGGCTGGACATTTAGGTGTGGCTAAAACGCTCTATCGAGTTTTGCGTTATTTCTTTTGGCCTAAGATTAAGTCGGATGTCACACAATATTGTAGATCATGCCATACTTGTCAGATGGTTGGGAAGCCTAACCAGGTTATTTCCCCAGCACCTCTTAAGCCAATTCCTGCCATCGGAGAACCATTTGAGCGCATAATATTAGATTGTGTCGGGCCGCTGCCAAAAACAAAAGCAGGTCATACTTACTTGCTTACGCTTATGTGCACAGCAACTCGTTATCCTGAGGCGATACCACTTCGTTCGTTGAGAGCTAAAGCCATTGTGAAAGCTTTAATTGTGTTTTTTTCTACTTTTGGACTTCCGAGAATTGTTCAGACGGACCAAGGAACAAATTTTATGTCCCGGTTGTTTAATCAAGTTTTGTCTCAGTTGAAGGTTAAACACATCGTTTCCAGCGCTTATCATCCTGAGTCTCAGGGGGCACTGGAACGATTCCATCAAACTTTGAAAACTATGTTACGCACTTACTGTGTTGATTCAGAAAAAGAATGGGATGAAGGATTACCATTGCTGTTGTTCTCTGTACGTGAGACCGTACAGGAATCTTTGGGGTTTAGTCCCGCAGAGTTAGTTTTTGGGCATACGGTGCGTGGTCCCCTTAAACTGCTTAAAGAAAACTGGTTGTCTGAAACAAAGCCATCTTACAATCTTTTGGATTACGTAAGCTCGTTTCGAGAACGTCTGCATAAAGCTCGAGATTTGGCTCGGTCAGCTTTAATAAAGACTCAAATCAAGATGAAGGAGTGTTTTGACAAGAAGGCAGTCGTTCGTTCTTTTGTGAAAGGTGACAAGGTTCTTGTTTTGTTACCACTTCCTGGTTCTTCGCTGCAAGCAAAGTTTTCAGGACCTTACATCGTGGAGCGAAAGCTCAGTGATACTGACTATATTATTTGTACCCATGATCGACAGAGGAAAACCCGTGTGTGCCACATTAACATGTTGAAGCATTATGTTGTCCGTGGTGAATCAAGGGAGTTAAAGAGCTCTCCTGTTCCAGTTGCTTCATTGTCTGTGGTACCACCTTCCTGTGGAGATGAAGACGGGTTAAATCTACGGAGTATGCCAGTGTCTAGTGTCAGAAATTTTGTCCGATCTCAATTCTCACTTATGTCATTTAACAGTGAATCAACGATCTGATATTAGGAGTTTGATCCAGTCTTTTCTAGGACTGTTTTCAGATGTACCTACGCAGACAAATGTTATTCAGCATCAGGGACGTGCACAGACATTTTGAGGGGCAGGGGCTCAAGTGAAAAAAGGGCACTTCTCATACGCAATTTTTTTTAAACAAAAAAGTATATATATATTAATACAACTCTGACTTCCTTTTTAAAAAAATAATTAAAGGTAATTAATTTTATCTTCTTCAAACTCACACAATTGTTTCATTTTCAAAAGATGTCTACAAAATAATCAGTTCACACAGAAACCATGGTCTCCTTATTCACTAGAGCAGCAAAGGAAACCATTCCACAATGTGCATGTTTTCTATGCTACTAGTTTCAAGTATTTATTTAGAATAACTTAAATAACTGCATCAAGCAGAGGGGCGTGTTTTATTAATAATTTGTTTATTTTTGCACAAGGCACTACATAATTTTAATTATGGTGTTATCAGAATACATAAAACTTTAAAATCAACACAAATATTCACTCTAAACTGAAGAGGGCTGTTGCTGCTATTTTGATAAATTTACTGAAAAAATCACTGCAAAAATGATTGACAAAATACAGCAACTTAAAAAATTATTACAAAAAAGGACTGTATCATCATCATCAAATAAAACCTTCAAAATCATGGAGTTTGTTTTAAACCTACTATCCTCCATCTGTTTGCATCTGTAGATTTCTTCTAAATTCACCAATTTAGATTTCTAAATTTCAGGGGGAAAGACTCTTGATGTAAGTCATTAACTGGGGACGTTCTGTGGTGATATGCTTTAGTTATTTTGTTTATCCTATTTACCTGCATTGCCCTGTCAATTAGATGCAAATATGCGCATTTTAACAAGTTGACGCCTAATTTGCATATCAGTTTATCGATTGTGATGATGTTAGACACACACACTGTATGCACCTGTAGGGTCCCCATTTAGTACAGTAGCACTGTATGGACATGATATATTTGCCTTAGCTAAACTGTAGCTAACTTATTACATTAGCTAGTAGCTCATGAGGCATGCATGCTAGCAAGACACAGGTTAACTATATTTGTCTTTGAAGCAGTAAATTCGAGCCTCGAATTTAGTTTAATCTTTTGTATATAGTTTAATCTTTTGTTCATCGCCACTCACCTCAACACAAGCCAAGAAAAACACTGCTGGGAGGGGCCGCTGCTGTTGTGTGTGTGTGTGATGTGCCGATGTGCGCCGGCGCCGCTGCGCGGGGGAGAGCGAGAGAGAGAGAGAGCGCGCTTCAGAACTCCTGACCTGATATTTAGATATACTATTCAATAAATATATTTGTTTGTTTGACAGGGAAGCTGTGCGCAAACAGGAATATATATTATTTTTCAAAAATAAAAATAAAAGCACCCCAGAAAAAAGGGCACTTTCTCTCCAGGAATAAAAAGGGCAGGTGCTCAAGCCCCTTTTGATGTCTATGTGTGCACGTGCCTGTTCAGCATGATATTGAAGTGAATGATCATCCACCTATTAAGCAACATGCGTATCGAGTTAATCCTGTGAAACGTAAAATTATCGAGTCTGAAGTGAAATATCTACTGGAAAATGATTTTGCTGTTCCGAGCACAAGTGCTTGGAGCTCGCCTTGTCTACTTGTTCCGAAACCTGATGGAACCCATCGATTATGTACGGATTACCGTAAGGTAAATGCGATCACGAAACCTGATTCATTTCCACTACCATTAATGGAAGATTGTGTGGATAACGTAGGATCGGCTCAGTTTGTTACAAAGCTCGATCTTTTGAAAGGGTATTGGCAAGTTCCCTTAACTGAAAGTGCAGCCGAAATATCTGCTTTTGTCACGCCTGACAACTTCCTGAATTATACTGTGATGGCTTTTGGACTTCGGAACGCGCCGGCAACTTTCCAGAGACTAATGCACACCATATTAGCTGATGTTAAGAACTGTAAAGCATATTTAGATGATATTGTGGTGTATTCGGCTAGCTGGAAAGAACATATAGCCACCTTATTCACTGTTTTTACGCACTTGCTAAATGCTTCCCTCACGTTGAATTTGTCCAAGTGTGAGTTTGCCAGGGCAACTATTATGTATTTGGGAAAACAGGTTGGACAGGGACAAGTACGTCCTGCAGTCCAGAAAGTACAGGCAATTGTTGGTTTTTCTGCGCCTGAAACCAAGCGTGACCTTCGCCGTTTTCTAGGAATGGCTGGTTATTATAGAGCATTTTGCCGAAATTTCTCTAATGTGGCTCTACCATTAACTAATCTGCTCCGTGCCTCACAAAAGTTCTTGTGGTCTGAGGAATGTCAACATGCTTTTGAAGCTGTAAAAAAGTCTGTTGTGTAGTGACCCAGTGTTAGCTCCCCCGGATTATTCACGTCCTTTTAAACTTGATGTTGATGCTAGTGCTACCGGAGCTGGAGCAGTTCTCTTACAGGATGATATCCATGCAGTTGAGCATCCAGTAGCCTACTTTTCGAAAAAGTTCTTGCCATATCAGTTACACTATAGTACTATTGAAAAAGAAGCACTTGCTTTACTATTGGCGTTACAGCATTTTGAAGTGTATGTGGGATCAAGTTCTATTCCCGTGCTCGTCTTTACTGATCATAATCCACTCGTATTTCTGTCTCGAATGCGCAATGCAAATCAACGGATTATGCGCTGGTCCTTGTTTATTCAAGATTTTAATCTTGAGATTCGTTATAAAAAGGGCAAGGACAATGTTTTAGCAGATACCTTATCTCGTTCTTTTGGTTGTGTTTAAAAAAATTATTTATTAATTTTTTTTGTGTGTGTGTGGGGGTGTTACGATCCGCGGTATTTGTTTTGTGTGGGTTGTTGGTGTTCTGTGTATGTGTCCAGGAGTGATTGCAGCTGGAGTGCCCTGATTGGTGGATCTACTGATGCACCGCATTTTAAAAGGGCGGCGCTCACTGAAGATGGGGAGCTCATTCTGGCGTTGGCCTCGTAGCGTTAGGAGCTCCAGATTCCTCCTCCCGTCGACAGATCCCAAACCCTTCGACTTTATGATTATGTGTTACTGATGATTTACTTCGACTTTGTTTGTATGATTTAGGAGCGTAGGGGTGTCCTGCCATTTAATTTGACTTCGTTTGCGATTTGTTTATTTATAGGGAGTTAGGGAAGTTACTTTGTAATTTGATTTACTCCCTGATTAGGTAATTTATGTATGTTTGTTTATAAGTTTATTTTGTTTATTATTTTGGCCTTGGGGCACCCTGAAGCCATTACTCCTTAATTTAATCATTTCTTTCCATTATAAAAATAAATTATATTTTTATTGGAACCTAGTTTTGTGTCTTTGGTGATCTGTCGGCCGGGGCTGGTTTCCTTTTAACATCAATAAACTCCACGTCCAACCGTCCTTATAGTACGGGACGTAACACGGGTGTTAAAGGAGTAGTTCACTTTTAAAAAAACTTTTGCTGATAATTTACTCACCCCCATGTCATCCAAGATGTCCATGTCTTTCTTTCTTCAGTCGAAAAGAAATTAATGTTTTTGATGAAAACATTCCAGGATTTTTCTCCATATAATACACTTTACTGGGCACCAAACGGTTCAAGGTCTAAATGACCGTTTCAGTTCAGCTTCAAAGGGCTTTAAACGATATCAGACGATGAATAAGGGTCTTATCTAGCGAAAGGATCGGTCATTTCAAAAATAAATAAAAAAGTTAAAGTTTTATAGGTACAAATGCTCGACTTGCGAACTCTCCTGTTCGAATTCGTTCATTTTGAAGAACGAGTCAATGACTCAAAAAAAGATTCGTTCATTTTGATGAACGAGTTCGAACAGGAGAGTTCGCAAGGCGAGCATTTGTGCCTATAAAACTTTAACTTTTTTATTTATTTTTGAAATGACAGATCGTTTCGCTTGATAAGACCCTTATTCATCGTCTGGTATCTTTTAAAGCCCTTTGAAGCTGAACTGAAACGGTCATTTAGACCTTGAACCGTTTGGCTACCATTGAAGTCCATTATATGGAGAAAAATCCTGGAATGTTTTCATCAAAAACATTAATTTCTTTTCGACTGAAGAAAGAAAGACATGGACATCTTGGATGACATGGGGGTGAGTAAATTATCAGCAAAAGTTTTTTAAAAAGTGAACTGCTCCTTTAATGTCAAGCCCTGTTCCCATATGTTCAGCTTTCTTAACATGGAATTATTTTGTGATTACTTTTCAACACTAAGCCCTCATCTGTTGCTGTCTTTTTAGGGCAATGAAAAGACCTCGCTGTGGCGTCCCTGACAAGTTTGGGGGTCAAATCAAGACCAATGTACGACGGAAACGTTATGCCCTTACTGGCCACAAGTGGGACAAGACCCACATAAGTTTCAGGTGGGTTTGAATTTGACTATTCAGTCCATATCATTATTATTTTCAGTGATTTTGATTTGCCTTGCATCAATGTTCTTCCCGTGTTTGCTGTGGATGCAGTATTCAGAACTACACGCCTAAGATCGGGGAGTACAACTCATACGAGGCCATCCGAAGGGCCTTCAAAGTGTGGGAGAAAGTGACGCCGCTGACATTTGATGAGATTCCTTTCCATGAGGTCAAATACGGCCGTCGGAAGGAACCGGATATTATGATCTTCTTCGCATCGGGTTTCCATGGTGACAGTTCTCCGTTTGACGGAGAGGGAGGTTTCCTGGCTCATGCTTACTTCCCTGGTCCGGGGATGGGTGGAGATACTCACTTCGACTCGGACGAGCCGTGGACCATTGGCTCGCAAAACCTACAAGGTGAGTCAGAAGGACCTGTGTGCTTTATAGATTGCATAATATGTAATATACATATATGAAATGATATATTCATACACTACCGTTCAAAAGTTTGGGGTCGGTAAGATGGTTTTGAAAGAAGTCTCTTATGCTCACCAAGGCTGCATTTATTTGATACAAAATACAGTAAGACAGTAATATTGTGAAATACTATTATAATATAAATAATGGTTTTCCACTTTAATATATTGTAAAGTGTCATTTATTCCTGTGATCAAAGCTGAATTTTCAGCATCATTACTCCAGTCTTCAGTGTCACACGATCCTTCAGAAATCATTATTATGGGTGGGGCAACCTGTCACTCACATGAGATCGACCAATAGAAAACCACAACAATCCAATTAATTCCCCATGGACAAAATCAAGTCCCGAAGCCGTTTCACTCGGATATACGTCACAAGACTATCGCAACTTCATGCTGACTTCAAGCACGAAAGTTGCTATAATACGGTCCCTGTTTCCTAAAGTAACTCGGAAAAGCCTCTTTGTCTTTAAATGGACCAAAGGTTAATCATGGGATGTAGTTTTTCAAACAGTTTAAAGGAATCATGACACATTTGATTAATCACTGACACACTGTAACATTCACTGAGAGAGAAAACTCATCACGCAACTTCAAAAGGAATCTCGAGGATTTTCCAGAGCGTATTTCCTATTGGTTTGTAATGTCTGGCTACAGGATCATCATTGTTAGCTGCAGTTGAAGTCTCGGTCACCGTGTCACAGCTGTGAGGAGAGATGTCTCCTATTGCCTTGAAGTTGCATCTTTTACCAGTCGCGACCCTCAGACAAGAGCAGCTTTGAATGACGAGTGCATTTGTCTGTGAAAGCCGTCATTGATTGAACTGTCTGAAAGCATCAGGACAACCAGTTCAGCGCTTCTCTTATCTGCACACTCATTAGCCTTAATGATGTTGCCTCTCTGAGAGAGAGAAAAAAAACCTTGAAGAAGCAACATTACTATCCGATGACTTCATACAGCCTGCATTAACACTGGCTAATAATGAATACAGTCAGTATTAAAGGGAAGCAGTCAATCATTGTCTGTCCCTCCCAAAATCAGGATTTAAGAACCACGTAGAGCCATTTACACCCGCAGAGTCACAGATCACTGTGACAGCCGGAAAAATGGAGACAGAATATGATTAAAATCAGTCACAGACTGAGTGCACCGTCATTGCTAGTGTTTCCATTAATCGTGTGCAGATAAATGCACATTTTCTAACTCCTTTCATATGAACTGATAAGCCTAAGTGAGAGGAACACTTACTATGTATTACAAATCTGTACCCATTCAGGACATGATGACTTTCAATCGGCAAGTGGCCTATACTTGTGAAAAGTAGTGTGTTTGATTTTGTTGAATGTACGCTTGGTGTCCTTCTAATCTCAAAAGTGTATTTCATATAATATAACATTAATGAAATAAAAGGCCACTTAAGTGCACTTAAAGAGAGTGCACGTTCATTACTGTTTCTTAAAAAATCCTTTAAAAGTGTGCTTTGCAATAATCTCAAATTTAACGGTTTACTTTAAAGTAATTTTTTTTAGCATTCTTGCTTTAAAGAAGAACCCTAATTTTGATGTTTTGACTAACACACTAAAGCACATGTAAAGTACATGATTATAATTTTAAGTGTAGTGTGTTATTTGATATTTACGGAGCCCCCCTAGTCCCACTTTGTCAAAAAAATTTATTATAACTATCTCGTGGCCTCAAGATAGTAACTCGTGGCCTCAAGATAGTAACTCGTGGCCTCAAGATAGTATCTCGTGGCCTCAAGATAGTAACTCGTGGCCTCAAGATAGTAACTCGTGGCCTCAAGATAGTAACTCGTGGCCTCAAGATAGTAACTCGTGCCCTCAAGATAGTAACTCGTGGCCTCAAGATAGTATCTCGTGGCCTCAAGATAGTAACTCGTGGCCTCAAGATAGTATCTCGTGGCCTCAAGATAGTAACTCGTGGCCTCAAGATAGTAACTCGTGGCCTCAAGATAGTAACTCGTGGCCTCAAGATAGTAACTCGTGCCCTCAAGATAGTAACTCGTGGCCTCAAGATAGTATCTCGTGGCCTCAAGATAAGTAACTCGTGGCCTCAAGATACTATCTCGTGGCCTCAAGATAAGTAACTCGTGGCCTCAAGATACTATCTCGTGGCCTCAAGATAGTAACTCGTGGCCTCAAGATAGTAACTCGTGGCCTCAAGATAGTATCTCGTGGCCTCAAGATAGTAACTCGTGGCCTCAAGATAGTATCTCGTGGCCTCAAGATAGTATCTCGTGGCCTCAAGATAGAGATAGTATCTCGTGGCCTCAAGATACTATCTTGAGGCCACGAGATACTATCTTGAGGCCACGAGATAGTTATAATAAATTTTTTTGACAAAGTGGGACTAGGGGGGCTCCGTAGATATTACATTTAAAAGTTTTTTTATTTTAGAGAATATTTCAAATCTGTGATCCGATCGACCAAAACGCATCTTAATACCAGGCCATAGTGTGAAGACCATTTTAAAACCTAAAGAACCCATCAAAAACCTTTTGTGCAATGGGAAGGTACCATAAATGTTAAAGGTTCTTCATGGAACCATCAATGCTTGTAAATAACCTTTTATTTTTAAGAGTGTTTAGCCTCCTTTCCACCATCAGGCCGAACGGATCCAAGAACGGTAAGGAATGGTTACACGATTACGGCCCGCATTTCTCAGCAGTGCTGTAAAGGATTGGTCACTGGCTACCAGTTTCTCTGTATTTGGCCAAGCATGGTGTTTGAGTGAAGTAAACTAGTTTTCACACGGTCACTATTTACATCCCGTATTGTTGCATTTGTATTACATTCCAAAGAGCTTTGTTATCATCCTCCCCGCAGTGGAAAATTAAACCACATCCGTACCAGCTGTGTCGGATCGGCACAGAATAGCAAGGAGAACGGTTTGGCCCAATGGTGGAAAAGCAGCGTATGTCCCATTTACCCAGCCAACTAAATATAGCTTCTCTTCCTTATCTACTGCAAGACCAGTGGCGGTTTTGTTTAATGCGCACACTTAACCACAGCCAAAGCAATATGCAGTTGATATGCGTTATATCATGTGTCCTCAAGCCAGAGTGCTCATAAAGTGCAGCTGTGCTGAACGAATGCTGTTGTACCTCAGTAAATCAGCTCTTCTCATCCTTGCTGACCATTAGCTGTCTCTTATACCTCAGCCTGTGATATTTAATATGTGTCTCCTCCAGGTAATGATCTGTTCCTGGTAGCCGTACATGAGCTGGGCCATGCCCTTGGACTGGAACACTCCAATAATCCTTTGGCGATTATGGCTCCTTTCTACCAGTGGATGGACACGGAAAACTTTGAGCTGCCTGAGGATGATCTCCGGGGGGTCCAGCAGATTTACGGTAACCTAAAATTTGACTGTTTATTATCTCTGATCAAGTGGGCAGTTTAGCACAAGAACTTCTGCTATTGGCGTAGCGGTTGTGCGACATTTGTTCTGGTCTGGCGCATTTAATTTCCGGATCCCGTTCTCTGCTGTTCTCCTTATCATCTGGCAGAAAGTGTTTATAGACAATATAGATTTACAGCTTTAGATTACATTTAGTTTCCCGGTTCGGTCTGGACCAGAGTTATTATATACATGTGTTGTTGTAAAAGTGTTTTCGTTTTGGTCTGTTTACAGTAAGCAGTTTTAGTGGTGTTCAAGCTTTTGGTGTTTATAATGTTTGTTTTTGTGGTAGATTGGATTTACTTTGCCCTTGACCAGGCCATGTTCCTTTTGAAATACTCTGGTCTTTGTGGACTTTGGTAATATTTATTTAAGTTTTGCATGAGGGAGTTTAAGCTGTGAGGGAGAATTGTAGGCATCCTTCCCAGTTTAGAAGAAAGAACTCTTGCTCATGTCATGGTGAATTCGTTAATCATTTTACACATTATTGGTGTTTGTGAAGGCAAGCATCACTATTATTGTTCATACTTAAAAAGAAAAAAACGAAGTTTGCATACAGAAAATGAAGCCTAGTTTTAGAACCATTAGGATTTCGTAATGCGTTCAGGGTCCATTAATTCTCACTGGTCTCTCTCTATATTATCATTACTCATTGCGTAAATAAATTACTGTAATACTATATTATTTTTGTTTTAATCTGCATTAATTGAAGACAGTTCAATAAATACTACCATGTTGTATTAAAAGTTTAGAAATAAATATTACAATTAAAATAAAATATCTATTTTTTGTTCAAATGAACATAATGAGAAAGTTTAAGGGACGCATCACAATGCAAATCAATACAAAAAGCTTAATTTGCTTTAATCAAAATATATTATCTTATTTTTGGAGATTAAATATGACCTGAACAATATCTTGATGCTTTGTAAATTTCACAAACATCATTTCCACACACACACACACACCCACACACACACCCAAAGTGTGCCAAGAAAAAAAACACCACCAGCCTGAACCATTGATACAAATCAGGATGGATCCATGTTTTCACGGTTTTTTTTTTATGGCAAATTCTGACCCTACCATCGGAATGTGGCACAAGAAATAGAGACTCATACCAGGCAACGTTTTTCAATCTTCTATTGTCCAGTTTTGGGGAGTCTGTGTGAATTGTACACTCTCAAAAAAAAAAAAAAAAAAGGGTCCAAAAGCTGTCGCTTGGTCGTTACGATGGTGGTAGCTTTTCAAAAGGTACACTTTTGTAACTAAAGGCTGAATATTGGTACCTTAAAGGTACATATTACTAGCTAAAGTGTACATATTAGTAGTTAAAAGGAACAAAAGTGTACCTTTTGTAAAGGTACCGCCCCAGTGACAGCTTTTGCTCTGTGAGTATAGCCTCAGTTTGCTGTTCTTAGCTGACAGAAGTGTCACCGGTGTGTCTTCTTCTGCTGTAGCTCGTCTGCTTCAAGGTTTAACATGTTGTGCGTTCAGAGATGCTCTTCTGCAGACCTCGGTTGTAACGAGTGCTTATTTCAGTTACTGTTGCCTTTCTATCAGCTGAACCGGTAACACTTTACTTGAAGGGGTGTGCATATGACTAACATGACACCTTCATAATCATGACATGACATATGTTATGAATATGAAGGAAGTTTTATGCATGTTTATGACAACTGTCATTAAGTGTCATTCGCTCAATTATGACATTTTTAATGCAAATATGACATTGTTTGAGATGTCTTTGTCATGATAACTTGACATAAACCAATACATCATAACCTGTCAGTGTCTTTGTCATGACAACTTGACATTACTAAGACAACACAACCTGTCATAAACATGACATAGCAGATTAATTATCAAACTTAAGAAACCACTTAGCTTTATTGGTTAACATTACATTAAACTGTCAGGTGGTTGGTTTTGACATTGGCTGTCATGAAGCCATTATAACTGTTTAATGACAAATTCAATTTGTACCACTGTAGTTGAGGTCACGAAAAATATTCATGACACAGTTATAATGGCCTTATGACAGCCAGTGTCAAAACCAACCACATGACAGTTTAACTTAATTTAATGTCAAGTTGTCATGACAAAGACACTGACAGGTTATGATGTATTTATGTCAAGGTGTCATAACAAAGACATCTTAATGTCATATTTGCATTCAAAATGTCATTATTGAGCGAAAGACACTTAATGACAGTTGTCATAAACATGCATAAACCCCCCTTCATATTCATGACGTATGTCATGTCATGGTTATGAAGGTGTTATGTCAGTCTTATGTACACCCCTTCAAGTAAAGTGTTACCGCTGAACCAGTCTGGTCATTCTCCTCTGACCTCTGGCATCAACAAGGCATTTCCGCCCACAGAACTGCCGCTCACTGGATATTGTCTCTTCTTCGGACCATTATTCTCTGTAAACCTTAGATATGGTTCTGCATGAAAATCCCAGCAGATCAGCAGTTTCTGAAATACTCAGACCAGCCCGTCTGGCACCAACAACCATGCCACATTCAAAGTCACTTAAACCACCTTTCTTCCCCATTCTGAAGGCTCGTACACACCGGGACGAATATCGGCGCGCGTTATTCGCCAGCGTTTTTTCAACGCGTTTTTTGTGTTCACACCCAAGCGATTTTCGCTGACGATGAGCCGAGTGAACATGCAAATTCATTCCCTGACATTAGATGGCGCCCGTTTGCTCTGCAATACCACTCCATAACAGATCTCTTTTATTAAGATTTAGATGTAGTCGCTGTCGCGTTTGTCATATAGTTCTTTATGTTCCGACACCAACGAGACCAGCAGCTCTACATTCATCTTGCCTTGCATCTTCCTCGTCTTATTTCTTCCCGGCAGTGTAGACGCTACTTGGCGTATATCTTCTTCGCCGTTACGTATGTGTGCTCGGCAGACACGTGAACAAAAGCAGCAATCTCATTGGTCGGATAGTTTTTGACGCGGCGTGCCAAACTAAAAAAAACGAACCCGAGGCGTTTTTAAAAAAATGGCGCTTTTACGCGTGGCGTTTTTCGTGTCTGTGTGCACACTCACATTGGCGCCCTTTGTTTAGTCACGAGGCGTTAAACGTCGGCTTCCCGGTGTGAACAGGCCTTGATGCTATATTATCTTGACCAGAGATAATGAGTTTGAGTTTCTGCCATGTGATTGGCTGATTAGATATTTGCATTAACGAGCAGTTAAACTGTTGTACCTAATAAAGTATATATTAGCTATCCCTTTTATGTTTATTATAGACTGAACTAAGAGGTTGCCTCAATGAGCTGTTATTATTAGTACAAATTCTGAAGTAGTTTGTTTCTTCCACTCTTCCTTGTAGGACCCCCTAACAGTTCTCCCACTCAGGCTCTCCCCACTGTGACCCCTCGGCGCCCAGCCCATCCGGACCCCAGGGTCCCTCAGCCTCCTAAAACCCCCCCCGGAGCACCCCCTCGCCGGCCACCGGGGCCTCGCACCACCGACCGCCCCGATCACTACGGCCCGAACATCTGCGAGGGCAACTTCGACACCGTCACCATGCTCAGGGGAGAGATGTTTGTCTTTAAGGTGAGCTAAAGACCCTAGCTACATAAAAGCTTGTGGCAATACGTTATTTTACAGTGTCTTTGTTACATGTACAGTAAATTATGCATAATTCCATGCAACTAACCCTCAACCAAATCCTTATCCTACCCTAACCCCATATGTTATTAATTAATATTACTCTGTATAATTACACTGTAACAAAGACACCTTCAAATAAAGTGCAACCAAGCTTTTTATAATAATGAGAATTATATGTCGCAAACATGTTTTTGACAGGCTTCCTAAGATTCACTCAAGCGGTGAAACGTTAACAGTCACAGTTCCAGGTGAAAGACCTGAGACACAGGTCGAGTCCTGCTGAGGTCGGCCTGCTCTCAATCAGGCTTTGTTAGGCAACGGGCCGTAAAAACCCTCGTGCTGGTCTTTGTTACGAGGCAGAGCTCCATAAAGAGGAAAGGAAACATGTATTTGGAGTCTGGAGTTGATCAGGAGATGCATCAGACTTCATCTGCTCTGCCCCTTTTGCTGGAGTTGCGGTTTTGTGGTCACGTCATGTGATTTGCTCTTGCATGAAAGAAGTGCTCTCTGTGGCAGAGTAACTTTAATTCCTCTGAAAAAAAAAAAAAAAAAAAAAAAAAACAGACCACATCATATGATCTTTCACTTTCTGCCATTAGATGAAGAAGCACATTATTTTGCTTTAGTCTTGCTGTATATGTCTTACAGTATATGAAAGAACGAAGATATATTTATACATGGAAATAGCTAGGTTATTATAAAATCCCTAATGATGTAATTTAGCAATTATGTCCGTGTCCTCCTGGTTAACCTTTTTACAAATAAATATCTAGGGACCAAAATATCCTGAATATTTGATTAATAAATGGCACCTTATGGTAAAGTGTTAATACTCATATTATTTTAGATATTCGTTTTATTTATAGATGTGGTAAGCAAAAATGACTTTAATGTTATATTTTATTTATTATTATTATAAATAATGTTACTAATGCTGCTACTGTTATATTTTATCATTTAAACATAATTTAAAATGTATATAAAAAATGTTTTTTTTGCATTTTATTTCTAGATGTGGGGAGCCACGGGCAGGCATTACAATTTTTAGCACAATTTGTTGGAAACATATATTGACGTGTTTCTTCTTCAGGTGTTCGCAGTAGTCAGGTTATCCATTAGACAACAATCAGATGCCCTCGAGTGAAGAACCACTCCCTAGTAATCCGCACGTCTCTTTTTTTATTTTTATTTGTTCTGCAAAAATATCACAAGGATACAATACAAGGAGGAGAACGAAACCCACTTGGGTTTATACAGAGTTTACTTACATGAATAAACAACAAAACAAGGAAAATAAGAAAATATATATATAAAGACATGCAGACGAATAATTTGAATAATAAAAGAGGGGAAAAGCATTTTCAGAAGCCTGATTATCCTTTTAACTTAAAATTACAGATGTTGAAGGGTAATGGTAAAGGAGGATCAAAAGTGAAGAGCAGCATATGAAATATACTGCAGGAAACTATAACCAAATGCTGTCATATTAAAATCAAAAGGTCTTTCAACTGTCTTTTAAAGATAAACAAAGAAGACATAGATCTTAAGGAAAAACTTAATTTACTCCATAATTGAGGACCCCTAAAGCTGAGGTCAGTTTTATAGCCCGAAGTTCTAGAGAACGGTAAGACAAGATTTATTTCACTATGCCTTGTTTGATGGATATGAGTATCAGAAATAAAAGTAAAAAAGTGTTGTAATGTTGGTGGAAGGTCTTCTCTCTTGTAAATAAACTTATGAATAAATATGCATGTTAAATAAACATTGACGTTCTCAATTGGTAAAATCTTGAATCTAAGAAATAGCGCTGCCGAAGGAGCATATTTGGACGAGTAGGAAATCATCCGCAAGAACTTCTTTTGAATTTTAGAAATTCTTGCAAGATAAGTGGGAAAAGTAGCACCCCAGACAATATTACAATAATTCATAAAGGGGAATAAAAAGCTATAATAAAGCGTTAAATGAGCAGATGAGTGAATTGAAGGTAAAACAATTCTTAGAATATTTAACATTTTAGAGGATCTTGTACAAACTAGATCAACATGTTTAGACCAAGTTAAACCTTCATCAATCAGGACACCGAGAAATTTTGTTGAAGCCACTTGAATAACTGGAGCTCCATCAATTTCTATACAAGCATGTTCTTTGGGGTAGAATTTATTAATATTGTGAAATATCATAAAGTTAAATTTTTTGACATTTAGCGTTAGCTTGTTAGTGCGAAACCAATTTGATAGTATTTTTAACTCGTCATTAACATGTTGTATCAAGGTGAAAAAATCCTTGTGCACTGCAATGAGATTGGTGTCATCAGCAAATAATATTGGTAAAAAATGTTTACAACAAAGAAATAAATCATTAAGATAAATTAGAAACAATAAAGAACCCAAAATAGAACCCTGAGGAACCCCAAATGAAATTTTAGAAGTTTTAGAAAAGAAACCATTGAAATAAACAAATTGTTCTCTGTAGATAAAGTAATTGCGGAACCAAACTAAGGCAGTACCCTCCACCCCATATCCATTAAGCTTAGAAATCAAAATATCATGTGAAACCGTATCAAAAGCCTTACTTAAATCAAGAAAAACACAAAATCATTTCTCGAAGGCAGGTTCCTGAAATAAGGCCGCTCCTCATGTAACACAATACTACAAGTTAACTCATGCAAGACTGTGTTCCTCCTTGCAAGAACAAGGTGCACGTGTGTCTGTTACGATGAGGTGTTGGGGTTGAGGAGGGCTGAGGGAGAAAGCAGGATAAATTTAGAGCGTGTTGGCCGCAGAACGGGCTCTGGTTTTAATTTGGGCTTGGTTTGGAAGTTGGAACTCTCTAAAGGTCCTGGTGGAGAGCCAGAGTTTATGTGCATGATCACTATTAGCGCCGCTCATACTAAAGGCCCTGATAAAGGCCCCATATGACAACACTTTTTCGTTCTTCTCTTAGGGGTAAACAGAAATACCTTTACAGTGGTATACTGTTAGCTAACATCACTGCCGTGAGCGACGTTTAGATGAATATGTACATATGTGCTGTGCACTTTCCTCCTAATAACAGAATAAACACACAGGTAACAAGACAACGGTGAGAAAACCGCAGTTAAAGGGGTCATATAGGGGCTATTTTTGTACAAGCTAGTATGATTCTTTAGGGTCTAAATTAAAAGTTTGTAATATACTTTAATTACAAATTCTCATTAGTATTGTAAAAAAAAACACTTATTTTACCTGGTCAAAAACAGCTCTGTTTTCAGCACGCCGTTTCAGTGCATATGCCTTTAAATGATCATGAGCTTTGCTGACTCCGCCTCTCTGTTCTGTGTGTACACGTTTTATAACACAATAACCATAACGCGTTGTTCAGTATAAACGTGGGATTATGAATTATATTGAGAACATCATACATAGAAAACATGCCGTAATGTACCCTGAGTGTAAACCTTAGACGCATTCATTGTGAAGCGTGCAGCTAGCGATTTGCAAAGATTAATATAAATATTAATATAAAGTTTAATAAAACGTTACACTCACTTCAGTTGTTCTAGAGGTTCAGCAGGAACACGAATATCTGGTACCGATCCTTTTTTCATGAGCAGCTTCTTAGCAAAACCAGCTTTATACTGACCCTCGTTTATAAAGCAGTCTGGTGTGAGAAATTATTCGCGCAAACATGAGAGCATTGACGTTGCTCGTGGGGAATATTCCCTTCGAAAACAAACTCAGCCACTGCGTCTTCAGCGGTTCGGATTAAGGAACATTAAAATGACTGTGTTCGTTATTACACCCAAGAACAGAACACCACAATCGCTTAGACGCCATTCTGCTCATAGACAGAGCTCCAGCATATCAACAATGAGCGCGCCGGTCCGCGCAGACTATGATTGACAGCTCCCTCACGAGTGAGGGCGGGTCTGTGTTGAAACGCTCCTGTCAATCAACAATCGTGGGAGGGGCTTCCGACCGTGTGATGTCACAGGGTCGAACGGCTCAATTTGAGGCAGGGGAAAACATATAAGGAGATTAAAACAAAAACACTGGATGGATTTTTATCATTTTATGATGGTTGTGTACAGACACTGCCAACACACATTTCAGTACAATCAACTTGTAAAAGTGCATGTACCATTATATGACCCCTTTAAGAAAGCATCTGATCGTAGCGATTTACACCAGCTCTGCAATTCAGCACTCTAGTAAAGTTAAGTTTATTTCTATAACTCTTTATACAGTAGATTGCTTTAAAGCAGCAGCTGTGTTCATGTTTTTACTCACGGACGTCTGACCTCGGCGGACTCAACCGAAGAAATGAACCGAAGATTTCCACGTCAGAGAAGGCGGAGCTTCAGAGCCACACCCACCTATTATTATTATTATTATTATTATTAACATTATGGAAGCGCGCTAGCCAGACGGGATTTAAACTTTGTCGGCTGAAGACCCAAATTTGGTTTGAAGATGAAAAACGTACCAAGCACAATGTTCTCCCACCATTCCTGATTTCTAACACACACTCGCAGCGTTCGGCTGGTCTTGAGGCTGTCAGAGCAGAAACTAAAGCTGTGTTTTTCCGTCGTCCACGGTCGCCTTCATATGTAAATTGCATAAGCTTATTTCGTCCATTTAGATCTAAAGATCTGAATAAACTCATACATTTAGCCGCCCATAGACCCTCCCCTCGAAGAAATCAGGACAGAAAGTGGACAAAAGAGGGCTGCAAATAAACTTGACTATACCATTAGTACAGAATACACAACCATCATCATCTGGTCGTTGATTCTGAATCGGATTTCTTCCCCAGGGCCGCTGGTTCTGGAGAGTGAGGAAGAATCGAGTGCTGGATAACTACCCTATGCCGATCGGACACTTCTGGAGGGGTCTGCCGGGAGACATCGACGCCGCATATGAAAGGCATGATGGCCGATTTGTGTTTTTCAAAGGTATTTTCCCTTTCTAACTGCACTTGAAAACTGATATAGCTCTGTGCTGTTAAAAGTTAAAATAGACCATAAAAATGTTATATTCGTGAGATAAATTATTACGCAGGCTGGCAGAATTACATCACATTGGAAGTGCTTTTTACATTAGAACAAGCCATTGATTTTGACGTTTGTCATTTAGTACAGGAGTGTCCTTGATTTCCCTCAGCCTCTCATGTGTTAGTCTGATGGATTTTACAGGTAGAGTTTCAGAGACATGGCTTTTTGTTTTATATAGATGGGTTTAAGGTGAACGGCCAAAATTTAATTTAGGAGCTGCATAATTCTGGAGATTGACCATAAATTTAGTAAAGGAAGCAAAATACTGTGAATGCTTTAACATCAAGAATGTTGGACTCAACAATAAGAATTTTTGCTTTTATTATTATTTTTTGCAGCTGAAAATTACAATTAATATTACATTAGTAACAAGAAACCCTTATAATGAAAATTATCAACTTTTTTTTCTGGCATTTATAAAAGTTTTTAGCATTTTGCATGATTTGAAAAATTAATTAATTTTTATTTTTTTTAATAGCAGGGCCAGTAAAAAAGTTAGCAGTATTTCTCTGCCTCCACCACCAAAAATATTTTATTTTTAGCATTGTGCATTTTTATGTCAATTTAATTAAATTTTTTGTGAAAAAGTTAACATTTAATAAACTGTCCTACTACCAAAATAATAATACTTTTTTTAATATAATTTTACATTTTTTGGATGTGTCAGATTAATATTTTTTTTAATAAGTTTTCCTAAAAACATTTCAAAGGAATGTTGCCTAATTTAAAAAAAAAAAAGAAGAACTGCAATAATGTAACTCCATTACACCAATAAATTCATAAACATACTTTGCTTTGTTTACTTTTGCTTTGGCTTTTTCTAATGTCAAATAGTGCAAACATTACTGATTGGTTAGTAATTTTTTGCAGTCATGATTTATTTTTGTTTCCTTCGACAAAAACCCATTAGGATTTTTCCATTGACTCTTTGATTATTGCAGAAAACAAAGACTGTGACCAACAAAAGCTTATGATTCTCACACGTTTTGGTAATCTTCACAAATGGACAAAACTTTTATGAATTTTGAAGCGTAAATACTCCGTCATTAAGCTTCCGACATACTGTATGTCCATCTTATTTTCACCACAGACTCTCTTTATTTCAAGCTTTTACACAAAAACTCATTAAAAAAAGCCCATTGACTTCAGTGCTAAAATGTTAATAACTCGCTTACGGATTTTGGCACACAAACAACATCACCGCTGCACCACTCTACTCCAACAACATCCATGCTAACATCTTGTTAGATAATACCAATATCTTGCTGGAAACCAAATGTTAATATTTGCAAGTCATAAAATCAATGGAAATCTCTGGTGCAAAGTCAACTGGCCAGAAACTCAGTCCTCGTTATTATCAAGCCCTGCCAGCAGATTGAAATCAAAAACGGCCCAGACCACAGTGAGGTTTCCCACATTAGTTCTACATATCAACACCCTGCACCCCTCAAACAGACATCTAATGACTTCCTACTGAAGATGAATGTGTATGCGCTGTACTTTTGAAAAGCTGGCTCCCATAAGGAAACTCTGTAGGGCAAGTGATGTCATTGGCAAGGCCCTTTTAAATTTGGATTTCTGCCATCCGAGAAAATCGGGAGACCAAACATCTTGGGGAGCAACATCTGTTCTTGGTGAGGCGAGGCCATTGCGTCAGCTAGCGGTTCTACCAGATGCTGACAGCAACGGTTGGACTTGGATAAGGGCCCGCTGAATCAAACGGGTCCATGAGGATGGTGCCTCGGTGTCTGCCATACTGTAAAACAATAAAAACCGAAGCTTATCCCAATGTTTCTGTAACGGCTCCATGCGATGCTCTCTGTCGTCACTTTAACCGCTAAAATGTGGGATTTGAACCAAACCCACATTGTTGGTGCATCTTTTTCAGTGTTGTCATGCAGTTATATGTGTTCTAATAGAGAGCAAACCCCAATCTGTGGTTCAGTGCTGGAGACTGTGTCAAAGGTTGGAAAGTCCCTGTACATGCACCATGAAATCCTGTTACGCATTGAGTGTTGCTGCCTCCCCCCTTCTTGTCTTTTCTACTTCCTCACTATTGTTTTCAACCTCTGTTCTCTTTCTTCATGTTCATTTTTGAACTTTTGAGTGTTTTATCTTTTAACCTGTTTTCTAGTTAGCCGATATGCAGAGTCCGCGTTTCCGAGTTTAATTTATTGACATAGAACTCATGTTTAATGTGATAGTTTCATCCTGACATCTACTGTAATATAATATATTGTTAGTCCTGAGATTCTTCGCGTCAGTAAATAAATACATACTATGTTGACAATTAATTTTCGTATGTCGTAATGGTCTGGTGGTACAAATTTTGTTTTACCCTCTGGTACTGTTTGTGTGTTGGTCAAAAATGCCTGAATGAATTGTATTATATTTTAGTTCAATAATGCTTTTGATAATGCTTTGTACTTTAAGGTGATTTATGGCACCAAATTATATTTCTGCACTAGTTATAATTTATTAATTCACTTTTTGAGCATGGACCTGAAAATGAAATTTCCAACTTAAACTGGCATCATCTTGAATGCTTTGGAGCACAGACTTGAGTTTGGTCTCTTTTTAAGAAGACACTTGGCAGATTATTGCTAAAGTGAAAAAAGCTTAAAGTGAACTTGACATTTATTGTTATGAAAACTGCACAAAAATGCAATATAAATTTTTTATATGAAATATATATATTTTCTAAAACACGTTTTACTCTAGCACTGTGAGAAAATCAAAGCCATACATTAAAACAAGTTGTGTTCCAAATTTGAGGTCTATATCTAAAACAATTAGCTTTCGGTAAGAATTTGTTTGTGAGCAGTACCAAACGTTTCCAATAGATGAAATTCACCTTCCATTTATTTCCAATGCACTCATTTTTTTACCGCGTATAATACAAGTGACTATTTTTTTAAGGACCATTTAACCCCCCCCCCCCCTTTTTACACAATATTTATTCAAAATTCACAAAATAAATTCACAACTATCCTCTCTCTTTGTGACCATCCACCTGTAGGAAGCCAGTACTGGTTGTTCAGGGAAGCCAACCTGGAGCCCGGCTACCCTCAAGAACTGGTGGATTATGGCAGAGACATCCCATATGACAAGATCGAGACGGCCATCTGGTGGGAACCTTCTGGCTTCACTTACTTCTTCAAAGGAGACTGGTGAGGGAATAGTCTTATTTTTTGTTCCACAAAGAATCCTGCCTCTAATGTTTGTCTAATCGTTCCCTTGAGCTGTTTTGTAAAATCCTCCTTGCCTTGTCTTATGGCCCTGACACACTAAGCCGTTGTTGAGCATCGTCTAGCCCAGTTTTTCCGATGTGTTCTGCACTAGTTGGACATCAGGGGTATTTTGGCCGATTGAGCATGTTGATCATTGTCTGTCAGTGAGAGAAACAGAACTCTGATTGGCTGTTTAGCTTAGCAAATGAGTCGCTGCACAAGAAAAAAAGTTAAACTGATGAAAGCAATGAAGTCAAGACGGCACAGACAGAAGGCTGTTCTAATTTTACGTCATCTTACCTGAGCATTTGAATTATTTCCTTACACGCACGTGCTAGTTGACAGTCGCCTGTAACTTTCTGATGTGATCAAGCACAGCTTTTTTTATGTCGGGCTTGGTGTGTCACGGCCTTATCTGGACCTGGTCTCGGGTGGTCCGATCAAAAGTGGTCCGCTGAGAGAGATTGATGTTTACTCCTGGTATTAACATGTCTCACATGCTTCTTCAGTGACCACTCCAGATTGGATTTCATAGAGGAGAGGTTGACTATTTATTTGTATTTTTTTGACTACATATAACCATTTTCCAATAAATGGGTCAATGACACCATTGACAAACAAATCAAATTCATACATACAAGTATTTGAACACACCTCTTCTATGATACGATTTCCATTTCTAAATAAAAAAAAGGTAATTTTGATATTTTTGATGGAGCATAAAGTAAAAAATATCAGAGAGACAAATGTCCTGACATCATAAGGTTGTCTTTCATTATTTTTCTAAACTCTTTTCATGAGGGATTTTTTCCCATTTATAGTTTAAAATAATATTTTATTAGAATTTCCTAGAGAGAAAACCCCCCCCCCGCTTTAATGCTTATTGGTATTCAGTGTCTTAAAAATATCACATCATTTGACCTCTTTATAATTTTTTTAATGTATTTATTTATTTATTTTACTTTTAAAGTCATACAAAGCTGGCAAAGTTTAAAGCCCTTGATTTGGGACAATGATAACATCCTTCAGTGATTGTTTTGCATCAGCATTTATGATACAAATGCAAAGTGTGCACCTTGAAAGTGGTGTGCACTTATGATCAGATCACCTGCTACGGATGTTAATTTCATATGTAAATGAGGCCACTGTGCTTTTGCTGAAAAGGATGCATCAAGGAAAGTCAGAATGATACGCATTGAACTGTGTTTGATAAACTACAGGTACTGGCGCTTTAATGAGCACTCCAGAGCCGCGGATCAGGACTACCCTAAACCAATCAGTGTGTGGGGCACTTCTGTGCCGTCTTCTCCCAAGGGGGCTTTCCTCAGCGATGATGGAGGTGAGTGAGGGAAGTGGTGTGTGGGGCTGAGGGGTCATCTAGAGCTGGTCACCTAATGTACTAGATGGATGGGGATCAAACAGACGGTGAAACAAAGACATCGAGAGAGAGAGTAATGCATGAAATGTGATTTCAGAAAGTAATGCAATATAATAGGAAAACACTTACATCACTGAAAGCTCTTTCCCATTTAAAGGAACGTTCCTGCAAGTCAAACTGTATTAACAGCATCTGTGGCATGATATCGATTACCATAGATATTCATTTTGATTTAAAGGAATAGTTAAAATTGGCTTAATTTACTCATTCACATAGTTTCAAACCTGTGACTTTCTTTATTCTGTGGAAGAGGAACAAAAAAGAAGATATTTTGTTGAATGTTGGTAACTAAACCATTTTGGTTGGTGGACAATGGATAATTGAAACAAGCATTTTCTCTAAAGCTGCTTAGAAGCAATATGTATTGTGAAAAGCGCTATCCAAATAGAATTGAATTTAGTTTTGTGTGTGCTTGCAGGTGGAACTGAGATGTGTATTATGTGAATATTTTTTCCCCCCAATCAGTCAGTGAATAAAGTAACGACCAGATAATTTAAATTTAGTTTGTATGCGGTGATGCACAATTTTCACTCTCCAACTTTGTCTGTCACACAGCTCATACTTACTTCTACAAGGGTTCAAAGTACTGGAAATTTGACAACCACAGAATGACGAGCGAGCCGGGCTACCCAAAGTCCATTCTTAGAGACTTCATGGGCTGTAATGTGGACCTCGATCCTGACATAGACACCGACGTGGACCCGGGACGCAAGTTGCCTGATCGGCCACCCTTCAACCCAGATGCTGGCCGAGACAAAGACAAGGACAAAGACAAGGAAAAAGACAAGGACAAAGACAAGGAGAGAGACAACACCAATGATGTGGACTCTAAAGAAGAGACGGAAGAGAAAACGAATGACGTGGATGTGGTTCTGAAGATCGATGAAACGCAGCGTACCATGAACATCATCATGGTGACGGTACCCCTGGCCCTGGTGCTGTGCATCTTGGGATTGATCTACGCTATTATTAACACACTACAGAGGAAGGGAGCACCCAAGTATTTAGTGTACTGCAGACGTTCAATGCAGGACTGGGTTTAAACTCTCAGAATGATCTCCGATCCCTGTTCTGCCCTTCCATTTCACATGCCCTAAAACTTTGCACACACAAAACAACAACATAAACATGCTTACACACACACACACACTTTCATGTTCACCCTTCTTTTCCTTTCCCATGGTGCTTTCCTAACATGTTGTCTAGTCTATTTATATCAGAAAGTTTGCACATTGATTTTGTTGTTGGGTTTTCCTTTTCATTTTATTTTGAATCAGTTGTTTTGGGGGTTTTCTTAATTTCTGTTTTTAAGATGCCACAATCTAGATCTCCAATCACTGCGTAAAAGATGAACGGGAAGTCTTGCAGAGCAAAAAGTGAGGGAAAGGAAAGCGGAGAAAGGAATATCTGGTTTAGGAATATTTCTGCATCCATTCACACTTTTCTCAGGACTCTCAGCTGTGGTTTTATAGTCATAATCCATCATCATAAAGACTATAAGGACTGTGGCCGCTTCTATCATAACTTGTTGGTAATGTGTTGATATACAGCGGGGTCCAAACGTCTGAGACCACAAGGAAAGTCTGAGATTGAGAGACTAATTTAAACCTGAAAAATGTCACGATTTTTTAAAAAGCAACACATATTTTATTATTTTCGTTCATGCAGCTTGAGTGTTGCTGTCAAAGCAAAGAAATTCATACTAATTTAAGTTCAAACTGTCATTCTAATAACATTTTTAATGTAGAAAACATTTATTGCATTAAAGAAATGAAACATTCTCAACTAGTGGTCTCCGACTTTTAGACCTTTCTTTTTGGAGTCAGTTCACAAGCAACTGGACCTGGTTATTCAACCAGTAACTAAGTCCAATTGTGTTTGATTGAATTTTACCTTTTGGTGTCAAAATAGGGACTTTTCTCTACGTTTTGCTTACCTAGTGCATTTTATTGCCCCTTGTTTTAACATGTTTTATGTGGTTCCGTCCATATTTATAGAGCCCTCTTGACTTTTTTTCTTGCAAGCTGGTGTGTTTTTATCTCCAGCAGTGCCGTGATCCTGTGGCGATTATAATGTTTAGGTTGGTTTCATTTACGGGGGGTTGAAAAAGCTTGAGGCATTGAGAGAAAGTGTATATTTATATAATAGCTTTGCATTGTTCAATCAAATGAAAATATGAAAAATAGAACTATAAAACACATACCACTAGCGTACACCAACTTAAAATGCGAAAAAGGCTTCTTGGGGCCCAATTATAAATAAAAGCCTTAGTAGGGGCTCACTGTTGTAGGTAATAGTCTAATTCCAAAAACAGCAGGGGGTGAAAACCATTGGTAAGCTCCTCGTTCCCAAACCCAAAGCTCTCCCTACCAAAGAAATGTCACTCGTCATTGAGAAAGGTGGGGTGAGACAAGAGGGAAAGAAGTAGGGACAACTGTGAGTTCAGAAGGAAAGGGTTAAAATGCAGAAACCTTATATCTGAAGTATTTGCAAAAGGGCTTATAGTGTGTTTGTAGAGTTTTAACTGGATTATATTACAGTGATGGGGATATTTTAGGGGTGGGGGTGTAATAAACAAACAGCCAGGAGTGGGGTAAAGCTCCCTCTCCAAGGCTAAAACATACTTGTACACAAGTATGTGATCATATATGATTCAGTTGTCTCAATTGTATATGTTGTATTCTCAGAATTGCCCCAAGGGGTGCTATATCAGACATTAGTGTAAACGTTCTTCTATGGCCAGATATTCAATCACCGTCTGGAAGCAAGAGTTTGGGAATCTTGCTGAGCAAGTTTTGGTTAAACTGTAGACGTGTTTCTAGCTAGCTACCTGAATAAAATGTTTAATGATTCTTGACATTTGAAGGTAACTCCATTGCCTCACCCTGAGGTTAGTGTATCCGACGAGACCGTACACTTGCGGTGCATTGGCCTCGCATTCACATCTGCGTTAGCATACTTGCTTAGAGTATATTTTTGGCCTCAGCTTGAGCCGCTTGGTAGATAGTGTGTGTAGCAATGCCATCCCTATATGAGAGCGTGTTGGCACACATTGCCAGGGTCCACTGCCAGTTATTTTTGGAGCGCATTCCTTGACCAGCAGAGGAAACAGGATCCCTGTTTCATTCACGATTTATTCATGCTGATGTGATCTACTAGGCAAAGTAGACAAATTAGTCAAGTTTCCTAACATTGTAAGATATAACTGCTGTCAGGTAGGTCTGTGTTTGCTTTCTGTGGTGTTTGCTTAGTCTTGTGTCTAACCTACATAAACATCGCTAGTATACTAAGACACGGAAAGCATTGAAAAACAAACCGCCGCCATTTTTTAAAGTGCCTCAGACAAAATCTCTGTCATTTACCCTTCGCAATCAGCGAGAGAGTACCTCGCTTTTTGTAGTGGAAGATGTAGACGTAGAGGAGAGAACGAAAGTGAGTGGCATTATAAATATTGCCCTGTCAGACAAGGAAGAGCCGAAAGCACTTTGATATGTATTATTGGGAGAGTAGAGGAGACACAGGACAGTCATGATCGAAATGCTGTCACTGATGAATCCCACCGAATACCGTTGCCAGGCGATCCGCCTCTCCTCACGGTGCTCCTGTCGTCCGAGGAGATTTGGAGGAGAGTTAATCAGACATAAAAGCTCTTCCCTCCCTCCTCCGACGCCCTTTACCTTCTCCTCCACTCGTCCAGATCAATGAGGAATACATAAACAGGCTTGAAGGATATCTGAAACGCTCACTCTCAGGGGGTCACTCAGGCCTTATTCCCGTCTTGTTCCCACTATAGGCCATTCTTTGTCTTATTTTAATAGTCCTTTATGGCCCTTTTCCATAATCTGCGACTTTATTTTTTATTTTTAAAGTACCATGATATTGTCATGGTCTTTTGGACATACTGTAGTGCCATGGTAATACCATTCTTTTTGGAAACAACCATGATGGTTATGCAATGGTATTCTTGGAGTCAAATCATCTTCATCAATAGGGTAATCATTTAGTATGGTATTAAAGAATTAGTTCACTTTAAAAAAAACTTTTGCTGATAATTTACTCACCCCCATGTCATCCAAGATATCCATGTCTTTCTTTCTTCAGTCGAAAAGAAATTAAGGTTTTTGATGAAAACATTCCAGTTTTTTTCTCCATATAATGCACTTTACTGGGCAGCAAACGGTTCAAGGTCCAAAAGACAGTTTCAGTGCAAACTGCAAACTGTTCAAAGGGCTTTAAACGACACCAGACGACGAATAAGGGTCTTATCAAGCGAAACGATCGCTCATTTAAAAAAAAAAAAAAAAACGTTTAAGTTTCATAAGCTCAAATGCTCGCCTTGCTCTGTTCTGTGTGACTCTCCTGTTCGAGCTCGTTCATCAAAATGAACAAATCTTTTTCCAAGTCAATTCGTTCATTTCGGTCGTTAAATGAATCAAATGACTCGAAAAAAGATTTGTTCATTTTGATGAACGAGTTCGAACTGGAGAGTTACACAGAACAGAGCAAGGCGAGCATTTGAGCTTATAAAACTTAAACTTTGTTATTTATTTTTTAAATGAGCGATCGTTTCGCTTGATAAGACCCTTATTCATCGTCTGGTGTCGTTTAAAGCCCTTTGAACAGTTTGCAGTTTGCACTGAGACTGTCTTTTGGACCTTGAACCGTTTGGTGCCCAGCAAAGTGCATTATATGGAGAAAAATCCTGGAATGTTTTCATCAAAAACCTTAATTTCTTTTCGACTGAAGAAAGAAAGACATGGACAACTTGGATGACATGGGGGTGAGTAAATTATCAGCAAAAGTTTTTTTTAAAGTGAACTACTCCTTTAAGGGCCAAGTCATGGTTCTTTGAGGTCCTTGGGTTCTTGAGCTCTTTGGAGCCCCATCCCTCCAATTTCTATATATATATAACTTATCCTGCATTAAGCAACGGAATTAGGGAAAACATGTTTTAGGTAGAATTGTCACTTTGGTTGCTGTAGGGATCCTAGGGGACCCAAAAGTTCAGCAAATGTTGTATTCGCTGAGGTGAGCAGGGCCCTACTGGTCAGTCTGGGCTATATTCACTAAGAGGTGCTAGTGGTCCATTTGCTCTGTATTAGCTGAGGGGCCCTATTTGTAAGAAGGGGCCCGGGGCCCTTGTGGTTATGTACCACTGTATGAGCCCGGAGGCTTAGTGGTCATGTCCCATTATATGTGCCCAGGGCCCTAGTGGTCAGCTTCAGTTGTATACACCAAAGGACCCTTGTGATGAGTCCCTTTTGGCAGTCTTTGGCACGGCTGTAGGCTTTGGCGGTCCCTGGGAACTGGCACCACTGATTCGGTCCAAATCCAGCCCAGATGTTATATATATATCTGATACATTCACTGTACCATGGTACCATCAGAGTAAAGGTCCTTGCACACCGAGTCCGAAATTTTCGCACGTTAAAAAATAAATACGACCTCAAGTTGTGTCAATCACGTTTACACACTGCCTCCGAAACTTCGGATCGGGTTCAATTGTCTGCATTTTTCGCGTCCATAGCAAGCATTTTGAGAGGATTTTTGACATTTCAGAGCCACCAAATGATGAATACGAAAAAACGCATCCGAAAATTTTAGACTCAGTGTGCAAGGTAATATGCATAAAACTGTATCACTAAGTAAGTTTGTTTCTACACTGTTTTGTCTGTCTGTCTTTTTCCCCAGAGATGATAAGGGTGACTAAACAAGATTGTTGTAGACAATGACTGATGAATAATCAAAACAGTCTGTTTATTAGTATGTGATAGTGTAGATTTTAAGGTCTAATATTTTCACCGTCATCTCAAATCAACTCTTGGCCAAGTTTAGGACTGGCTCTTATAACAATGGCCCCTCTCTCTTGCTGCATTATTGTCCCGCACATTGCTTCTGGCCAACAGGAAGATAGACTGGGCCCTCGGCCAGGGCCACAAAGCTTCCTCCCACCAGCCCTCACACTAGCATTGCATACTAACAACAGCCTCTGTTCAGAAGGCTTTGAGTATGAATCATGGACGTTGACCGTTTTGGTCACACCGTTCACATAAACGCAGCTCAGGACCACTCTTATTTTATGCAATGATGGGTTTTTCATCACAGTTAAGTGGAGTTTGACCACCCAAACGGACAGTACAGTGACGCAACACATGCCGTGTGACTTCTCTCTCTGTGTGTATGTATATTCTCCTGATATAAACTTGAGCTCTGATCAGAGGTGCCTCTAAGAACATCCATCCACATCATTTATTAACCAGCTGCAGTTATTAGACTGCAATCATTGTTAGATTACTGAATAAATAGCCAAAAAATGTTGAGACAATATGGCAAGCAGAATGAGACGGTGTGTTTGCTCTTGCCTGCATTCTCTGTCAAGGGTAGATTCAATATCAAATCAAGCCTGTTGTGTGACAATGCGTCTAGGCATGCACACTGTCTTGAAGGGAATCTCACTTTACTTAATGAGCCTTACAAAAACATGCTGTTTAAAACTAGACGGAGCATTTCAGACAAAATATGCAGTAGTAGCAAATCACTAACATTTAAAACAATGCTGTTAATGTGCACAACGTTGTGCTGCAGTGTTTTCTTAAACGCCTCATCGTCTTTATTAATAATGATAAAATTAAATTTAGATATTTTCAGTTAATATTTTTCTTAATATTATCTTAAATTTGGTCATTTTTAAAATTGTAAATAGTGCCTTTTCAATATTTTTCTTTTGCGTTTTTTTTATTATTATAGGTTTTTACCTTGTTAATAACATTCCGATTTGTGTTTTTGATTTTTTTCTTATGTAGAAACTGAGGATTTTATACATTTGTGTTTGTTCACATCTTCTGAGTGTGTTTAACGATCCATGCTGGACATGTAAACAGTAATAAAAGAAAAAAGATGTTAAACAATCAAGTCTCCGTTTTCTGTCGAAGTTCCAGTTACTTCTCAAACATGTCTTCTCAAAGTAAACATGAAATCAAAATCGACCTAATTTACACTGTAAAAATTTATATGATCAATAAGTTGACAACATATGGTTTTACATTGCTTTAACTCATCAAAATCAACTTAATGTTATACAAGATTTTTGAATCCGTTCAATGTAACTTATCCAAGTTGATTGTACTTAATTTAGGGCAGCAACTTTTTTTTACAGTGTACTTTACATTTGTGGTCTTGTGAACAATTCAACAGTGCAACGCAAGTAGCAAATACAATATCATGTTGACTTTAAACCTTTTAAAGTCATACAATTGAATTTATAAAAATAAAATTAGCCAATTCATTTTCAGTATGCATAAAAAAAAGCATTGATTCTGTCTAATGTTCATTGATGTGGTTGCCTTTCATGTTTGCCCGTGTTTTGTACAGTGCAGACCTCCTGGGATCTCCAGTGTAAACAAGCCTCGTCCTTCCCAAACCCCATCGCTGGGCTCTCCTCTCTCCCAGGAGAAAGATCGGGTCCCTGAATCAGCCTGAGCTTCCTCTCCCTCAGGAAAGAGCAGGGCCGCATGGACCATGGGAGACGGGGCGGGATATTTATAGTTGCTGAAATACAAAGAGAAAAGATGAGAAGCAGAAAGAGCAGGTGCCACAACGTGGACTGTAGGAATCCAAGCAGACACAAACCCAGAGTGCTGTTGATTTATACACTGATTTTATTTATCATCAGTGCAGGAAGCTTTATGGATCAGTTTCATGCTCTCCCAACCACCCTGTGAACCACCATGGTTGTGGACAGCCTATATCAGGTGTCCAATCCTGTTCCTGCAGATCTACCAGATCCAACACACCTGTCTGTAATTATCAAGTGCTCCTGAAGATCTTCATTATCTGTGCCAGTTGTTTTATCAGGGTTGATAGATCTCCAGAAACCGGATTGGACACCCCTGACCTATAGATCAACAAAACTCAGCTTATGTGTCCCCCCTTTATGTCCGGAATAACACTATCATTTCCGCAGTATCCTAATTTTCTGAATGCATGGATGACCTACACGACTGTTCAAAAGTTGTTGTTTTTAAGACATTAATATTTTTTATTCAGTAAGGATGCACTAAAATGTATGACAGCAAATACTTTTACATTGTTACAAAAATTCTGTTTCAAACCAATTCTGTTCTTATGAACTTTCTATTTATCAAAGAATCCACAAAAATATTAAGCAGCACAACTGTGTTCAACAGTGATAATAATCAGAAATGTTTCTTGAGCAGCAAATCGGCATTTCAGAATGATTTCTGAAGGATCACGTGACAATGAAGATGATAACAGATGAAAATGATGCATCACAGGAATAAATTACATTTGACAATATATTAAATAGAAAACGGTTACATTTAATTGTAAGAATATTTAACAATAAATATTACTGTTTTTACTGTATTTTTTTTATTTTAAAACTACGCAAGTAACAGATTTAGTAAAACATTTTTTTTTTTTTAAATCGTACTGACCCATAACGGTAAAGGTGCTGTATAAACAGAGGCATGTATTGCAAAAATAGTATTAATATGCTATGAGTTTACTGTGTTTGGTAGGCTACATTTGTCTTGATTTTATATTTCCAGTGTAATGAATGAACCAGAATCAGCCCTGATCTTTTTCTTGAGGCTAATTTGGACCATTTTAAACCGAAAAATTGTATTACACATGCAAAATAACTATTTTATTTCCAAAACAATAACTGAAACGGAAAAAGCACTCGCGGAATGCATGTAATGAGTTAAAACAAGCAAGCAGAGCAGAGCAGAAAGTTAGCAGTGCGCTAATTCGGACTGGCTGAGTTCAAAATAGCATGCTAGCCTGCTATTCTTACTATTTTTGTCATATGATTCTACTTTCTGAGGTAATTACTTTCAGATCCCCACCTGGGGTTTGTTAAAGAAACACACTTAACACTCACTCCTCCCTGAAGCACCTGCTATTTCCTAACAGATCGTCTTGAAGAAAACAGGTGGTCTGACGCTAACATACAGTACTTGGTTTCATTTTGACAGCATCCCCCACTCTATTCACATCATGTCTTCGTCCCTGCTGGGGAATGAGGTCAGTGTTTTTTAGCAGAAAGCATGTGGTTTGGAGTGTTTATTTGTGGAAGAATTGGGGTGGGCAGCGATCGCACACTATAACATCTCTCCATAAAAACCTACGACTCTAACAAGACCCAGCAAGGACATTCTTTCTTCGGATTTATAGGGTTTCCTTCACGAACAATTTCAAGTTTTCCTCCGCTAAACGTGTAAACAACACAGACCAAAACAACTTAACACACCTTTTAATTGCTCACGTCTAATGCGAGCCATGGGTTTACTTAATCTGTGAATGTCGAGAGTAAACTATTTCATAACAGACGACGAACACCTGCAGCTCTGAGGCGTTTTCTCTAAACGAATCCTCCAAGGGCCTGTTTTTCTAACCTCACACACGTTTGAGCACACACTTGTAAGTTGTAACCCTAGAAGCAGCGCTCAATGCTTGGTCAGCTTCTCAGCCCGAGGCCAGCCTAAAGATTGATTGGCAGCTCTGAAGATTGAAGGCACACAATGGCTGAGCTCAAAGGTGGCTATTAGGATGTTGTGGAAACTTTATTTCTTCAAGGGTCTTTAAACTATTTCCTGATCAGTAATGCTGTCAACAAAGTCCACTTAGTGCAGGTCACATTGAATGAATTAGCACTATCGCAAAAAAAAAAAAAAAAAAAACCCAAAAAAACAATTCATATGGGAAAGGGAAATCCAAGATAAATATAGAATCTACGTTTTTTTTTTTTTTTACTGACATTCTCCTCATATCATTTTCATACCCCTTATGAAAAGACCTGTACTTAATTCTATTAAATGTCGACATGTAAAGGCCTACTTCAAATCTCAAACATATTTTTAAACAACTATTTGCAGATAGCTAATATAATAAAATAAGTTGACACTTTACATTAAGGTTCCCTTTGAGGGTGTATACGGTCAAGGTCACTTTTATTTATATAGCACCTTAAAACAGCATTACTGCTGACCAAGGTGCTTCAGAAACACAATATAAAAACAACAAACGTCGTACAAATTACATATACAATTTTGACTCACTAGGCTACATATCCACAGTTATGAATAGGCCTGAGAGAAAAGAAAGGGTGTATAAGGGTGTTCATTAAAGAATAATAACTAATTTACAATTGCATAAATCGTTGATAAGCAGTTATAACTGGATTCGTATGAAAAGGGTGACTTTAACGCAATGCCTTCCAAATAGTGAGCCATTTTTAACTTGCATGTTATAAATGCTTAATAAATATATTCATTCATATTTAATTCATGATGCAGCAAAAACTATAGTCTAAGGCTGTCGTTTTTGTGGTTTTCTTATTAATATCTCATGACTCCTGTCACTTTTGCTTAGAAGCTCATGATGCCTATCCACAGCAATGTATAAAAACTGATTTCTTGTTTATCAACTAGTGTCTAATATGATGTATCAAAAAATATATAAAAGTACAACCATAACTTTATGAGATTTTAAATATGAACAAATTAATACTAATATTAGTTACCTGTGAACCTTAATGTAGGGTGGACACATGCAAAACATTAACTCATTAGCTATAAACATGAATAACCTGTGAAAGTGCACCTTAATGCAAATCACTGATTTATTCATTATTATTGCACGTACAGAAGAGATCTATCAGTTCAACTTTAAACTTTAAACAAAAGTTTCTACTTTTCTTTGACAGCAGATTGGAAAATTACTGAGCATGACTTCTCATGAAAAGTGGAATATGCAAGTAAACTCACATTAAACAATTCAGAGAAACAATCAAGTATATTTACACGAGCTCAGTCTTGAAAAAGCATTTGAGGTCCTTTAGCAGCGGGTTAATGGCCTGGTCGTGTAATGGCTGCTGAAGTCATCCATATGTTACACATTAGTGGAAAAATTATCATTGTGATGATCATAATGAGATCGTAGCTCGTAATGACCTTCCGGTTGAGCTGTAATGCAGAGAAGCTTTCAGAATTGCCAGTAAAAGGATGTTTGTCTGACAAAGCATCTGTGAAATGCCATATGACGTAAAGCATCCGCAAGAAAGGGATTATTATTTTATCAAATATTTTTATTTTACTCTTTACGTGCATGCTTTTTATTACGGAAATAATACACTTTAAAATAATACTACTTAAGTGTGAACTGAAAGTGATTTTTTGGACATTTAACTGTATGCTAATTGCAATTAAATGAAAATGTATTACAGTTTAAATTTATATTAAATGCAACTAGCATTAGTTTACAGTGCTTTATTGACTCACTTAAGTACATGTTTATATGTATGTTTAAAGTGTACTGCCAAATGTACTGACAAGCATTTAAGCTAAACAAATATACTTAAATGTATTTTTTTTCTTGACACTTGCATTTCATCCATTTAAATATATCCTTAATTACACATTTGTAATGATGAATTTGCAATTTAGTACATTTAAAATCAGTATCGGGGTAACGTGAGGTACGTAATCAGATTACTTTTTTGAAGTAACTAGTATTGCATTACTTTTAAATTTACAGTAAAGTAAAATTAACAGTTACTTTTTCAAATGAGTAACGTAAGTTACTTTGTTTTCTCATTTATTAACTGACAGCTCTTTGTCCCAGTGAAATGCAAACTCAGAATATTATGCAAACATGCAATAATTAAATATGTTAAATTACACAAATATATTTTGTGTGTTTAATCTCACTTTATGAACCAACCAAACAAGCAAGTCCAGCCCAGCCGTGAAAAAGTAATGCATTATTTCAATAAAAGTAACTTAGTAGCACAATTAGTTACTTTTTTAGGGAGTAACGCAATATTGTAAAGCATTACTTTTACTAGTAACTTTCCTCAACACTGTTTAATTTTTATTAACGCGTGTAAATTTAATATCAAATAACACACTACAGTTAATATTGTAATCATGCAAATTATAAATATAGTCGACTATAGTTGACTATGGTTAGTCAAAACATCAAAAAAGTGTACTTTAATCACGAACAAATATGATTACGAAATCATTTAAAATGTATTTTATTAAGTTTGAAATAAAACTTTGAAACAGTACACTTTTTAATGGTGTAAAATGGTCATGAAAGTGTACTTTTAATTTAACCTTTTATTTCATTAATATTAAATTATCTGCCTGTACTTTAAAATATATATATATATATATATATATATATACATTTAAGATTCAATACAAAATAATCACACTTTCTTTGATATGCATTGGAGTGAATTTTAAGGGTAATTTTTATATTAAATTCCAACTATTTGATCTGTTATTTTGAGAGCATTTTTCCACCTGAGAAAATACAGCCAAGTAGTGCTATTTCGTCTGGAGGTTTGACCTGAAGGAGAGAATCATGGGATGGATTGCATCACTTCATATGAAGGATATGTGGAGATGTGTGCTATCAGAGGTCAGAGGAAGTGGCTTGGCAGGGTCAGGTGGTCTGTGTAGGTCACCCTGTTTCCTGAGAGAAAGTCTTGATCAAGTAGTCAAGAGTCTTTACTCATCACAGCTCTCATTCTACTCTTTAGTTCCCATAACCTCCCTGTGTCTCTGACATTTCAGGCAGCAGAACCCTGGAGATTCACACACACACACACACACACACACACACACACACACACACACACACACACACACACACTCACATGACATGTTCACATGGATCTCAAAGATCTTGCTTAATTGTATTGAATATTCACATCAAATCTTAAAAGTAAATTTAAAAAAAAACCTGTCCTTACATAGACTGTATAATATTAATGAAATAAAAATCCCCTTAATAAGTGCACTTTATAATCATGTCAAATTGTTTTGACATTCTCGGACTGAAGTATTTGAAAGTATATTATTATTTTAAGTGCTGTGAGTGGGAGCTCTCAGTAAATGCCCAGCCTAAGCCTATAGTTGTAATTACGAGCTCTATGAGGATGTGAACACTTTTTACAAGTTGAAATCTCGAATACTTACGACATGGTGTGAACACACTAAAGTTTCAGGGGGAAGCAGTGTCTCTTTTGAACACATTGGGTTCTCTTTGGACCTGTTTACATGCACTTATTCCAGGGTTTTTTGAGGTCATGTGACGGCAGTGTAGCGTACGACTGTTTAAGATGTTTAGTTGCATACTGAAGGCTGTCACACACACTCACCTAAAGGATTATTAGGAACACCTGTTCAATTTCTCATTAATGCAATTATCTAATCAACCAATCACATGGCAGTTGCTTCAATGCATTAAGGGCTGTGGTCCTGGTCAAGACAATCTCCTGAACTCCAAACTGAATGTCAGAATGGGAAAGAAAGGTGATTTAAGCAATTTTGAGCGTGGCATGGTTGTTGGTGCCAGACGGGCCGGTCTGAGTATTTCACAATCTGCTCAGTTACTGGGATTTTCACGCACAACCATTTCTAGGGTTTACAAAGAATGGTGTGAAAAGGGAAAAACATCCAGTATGCGGCAGTCCTGTGGGCGAAAATGCCTTGTTGATGCTAGAGGTCAGAGGAGAATGGGCCGACTGATTCAAGCTGATAGAAGAGCAACTTTGACTGAAATAACCACTCGTTACAACCGAGGTATGCAGCAAAGCATTTGTGAAGCCACAACACGCACAACCTTGAGGCGGATGGACTACAACAGCAGAAGACCCCACCGGGTACCACTCATCTCCACTACAAATACGAAAAAGAGGCTACAATTTGCAAGAGCTCACCAAAATTGAACAGTTGAAGACTGGAAAAATGTTGCCTGGTCTGAATCTGGCGTAAACAGAATGAGAACATGGATCCATCATGCCTTGTTACCACTGTGCAGGCTGGTGGTGGTGGTGTTATGGTGTGGGGGATGTTTTCTTGGCACACTTTAGGCCCCTTAGTGCCAATTGAGCATCGTTTAAATGCCACGGCCTACCTGAGCATTGTTTCTGACCATGTCCATCCCTTTATGGCCACCATGTACCCATCCTCTGATGGCTACTTCCAGCAGGATAATGCACCATGTCGAATCATTTCAAATTGGTTTCTTGAACATGACAATGAGTTCACTGTACTAAAATGGCCCCTACAGTCACCAGATCTCAACCCAATAGAGCATCTTTGATGCAAGAATATCAACTGCAAGATGCTATCCAATTAATATGGGCCAACATTTCTAAAGAATGCTTTCAGCACCTTGTTGAATCAATGCCACGTAGAATTAAGGCAGTTCTGAAGGCGAAAGGGGGTCAAACACAGTATTAGTATGGTGTTCCTAATAATCCTTTAGGTGATATGGTTCAAATAGTTGGCAATATACAGTACATACTGTCAAGACACTTAATATCAGTTATATTGTCAATTTGAATGCACTGACATTATTGGATCAAAGCTTGAACTAAATTGAGCTGTATGATGATAAATGTCTTCTAGAGCTGCTTTATAGCTGAATTGAATAATTCATAATTGATGAACTCTGCAACATCGACACTGAACTGAATATCACCTCATTTAGAGCTTCTTATAGCTGAATTATGCTCACTTCATGATGAACTGCAAAATGTACACTGTTATTGAATAAATTGAATCAACATTGAACTAAATTGAGCTGCATAATGACACTATTGTCTTTTTAGAGCTGATTTACAGCTGACATTTTTATAATTGAAGATTTTTGCAACTTTAAATACTGTTGTTTTACTGTTAGTTTATTACTGTATTGTATAAGGCACTGTGACTTGACTAGTATGCAGTAAATACAGGTTTCCCACGGGTCCTTGAAATCCTTGAAAGTTTGTGAATCTGAAAAAAAAAGCAAAGTGCTTGAATTTATTTTATGCAAGAAGTTTTCTGGAAAAAAAAATCCATATTATTCCCTCCGGTCCGCTAATGGGTTATTTCGCCAACACTTCGTGCATACTAGCGTACTTGATTTACGTTAGTTACGCGCATTAAGTTGCGTGAGGTACCTAGTGGTGTATGTTGCCATGACGTTCACACGCGCACGAAACTACTATGATGGTACCTCAACGTTTGTTGTTGGACACAACAAATGTGTCCCCACATTAAGTCCTTCAACTTGAGGGTATTGGACCTGGAAAGTCCTTGAAAGGTCCTTGAATTTGAAGTTAACCAAGGTGTGGGAACCCTGTAAATAGTATAGCATAGTATACTAGTAAGCATGTTCCATTGTGAACACACACATTCATTTTCATGTGCATTGGGGCTTATAGAATTTCCATCTCCCATGATGCAGATGCAAAGCACTCAGAGATTATATTCACAAATGGTCTTGATTTATGTGATCGCTCTTTATAGCGTGGAGCTAGATAGTCCTGAGAGACAGAACCTTTTGATCGGTCTGCATTTTCAAAAGAAATAAAAAACTTTAATAGACTGCTCTTATCCTTTATAGAATCAGATCAGCAAAAGGCCATATTGTGTGAATCAAAAGACATGTGTTTAAGAACCAAAAGCTGTCGTATTGCCAAATAAGACAGGATACCTGCAGTGTCTGTTCAGTCATGCTGACTCCACACTATAAAACACCACAATCTCTGTGTACTCTAGTACATCTCACTATGCATGCTATTAAAATTATGAAACGTGCTAAGAAACATAGAATAACTATGTTTATAGAATTTATTTTTTTATTATTTACCAGGTGATGTTTGAGCTTCTGTAAGAAGCAATGAGACGTGTTCTTGCGCATCAAGCAAGTACAATTGAGCTTTAACCATATTTGAGTTATATGTTCGCTGATCAATGTTTATAAGTGAATAAAAGCCTAAATTAAATCTGTTCATCATATAAAACGATCGTGTCTCTTCAGAAGAATTGGATTAAACCACTCGATTCATATGGATTTATTTGACAATCTCTTTAAGAACATTTTGAACAGTTTTGGGTTAGCAGACTTTCATCGGCGGGGCATTAAATATATATTAATTTGTGTTTCGAAGATAAATGAAAGTCTTAAGGGTTTGAAATGACATGAGGGTGAGTAATTGATGACTGAATTATTATTATTTTTTTGGTGAACTATCTCTTTAAGACTTCTTTCTCCCTCTAACTCGTAATATTGGGAATAGTGATAGTGATAGTGATGCTTGCCTTGCCTTGGGCGTTCACATCTGTGAATACTCTACCCATTGTAAGTAAATGCTTTGTTTACCTCTCTGCAGGGCGTCTAGCCGCCTGTAAACAGCACAGGTGTCTTTCTGCTTTCCCTGCTGGATAGATTGAACAACATCAGACAGACGCTGATGCTAAAATCATTAGAAGGGCTTGGGAAAAAAACAGGCCAAAATGTGGATAAAATCTTGTTGGTAAAAGTCATACTCTGACAACCATGGTCATATATCAAATTAACTTTACAATAAGGTAAAAGACAGTTTTGCTTGCAAACTGTACAGTAAACTGAGTTTTTCAGTGTAAACGCACACTGGTGTTTTTAAAAACGTCTCTAGACCTTGCGCTTTTTGCGTTCCTCTGACCTGCATCTTGCATTTTTTAACAGCAAAAACGTGTTTTGTGTGAACTGGCCCTTACACTATACACTCACTGCTCGTATCCAAGGTAAATCATCTCCACAATGGGTCTCATTCATGAAACACGAGCAGAACGAATTTTTGTGTGAATCGTGTGTAAAGTGGTTCTGGCGTAAATTTTCGGATTCATTAAAATGTTCGTATTTTCCAAATGTTAGTTGGTAGCCTACAAAAGAAATCTACACCTGCTCCCAGCCACGCGTAAATAGTGCGCTTAACACCCGAACGTTTTGCTCATTAATAAGGCTGCATTTTAATTCACCTTAATCGGGTACATATTTGCACAGCATTTTGAAAAAATATTATATATAGTAATTACATACGGTTTTTCTTATTATGAGAGCCAGTAATAGCATCTGCGATGGTGGTCCTTCTCCAGTTTAAATACTATTTTTCCGAAGTGAACTAATTCGTTTTTTGCTCTCAAGCTTAATGTCGAACCATTTTCTTCTCACTTCTGGGAATGTTCGATTAACAGATGAAACTCCAGTAGCATCTGTAATGCTGCCAAGCTTCCTTTTTTTTAGGACCCGATACGCCACTATGTACGCTTGAAAATAAAATGTGGTGTTTTGAATGAACTTCTGATAATAAGACTTCAATTTCTGCATCTGAGAAATTTTTTTTTTCATTCGCATTCATGTCATAATATGATGCCCATATATAGTTTTCAGTCGGATTTAATGGCCGGGATTTATGATAATTGAGAATGAACGTGCATGCGCATCCCATTTACGACTGATTGGAATTCATTAACACACACACATTTCACTATCACATCTGACATTTACGAAGTATTTGTGAATCAGGAGAAGAGTTTTCGGGAAGGTCTCTTTACGCGTAAATCATATTTACTCGTATATTTACGAATGTTTCATGAATGAGACCCAATGTTTCCGTACAAAGTTGCAATTCAAACCTACATAATGGATGCCTGATGTTTATATAGGCCCTTTCAACGCTGATGTATAAATATTTTAGGCCCCATTTACACGGCATGATTCAAGTGACCCAATTCCGATTTTTTCCTCATGTGGCACAGATCGGTAGCCTGGTTAAAACCAGACCATTCTTAGTTGTAACTGAGTTATGGTCTGGCAAAGCGTCATAGACAAATCATTTCCAGAGGGGCGTCACCAACGGACGTCGCGGATAGACCTAAAACCAATCAGAGCGATGAAGGAGAAACGTCTCCGAGTGTTGTTCTTTGCTCGGTTTTTAACAAAAAGGAAACGTTCAAATCGCTTAAAACAGACGCGATAGCTAATTCGAACGAGTGATGTTCGACGGCGGCATCCATCTTTGTAATGTAGGCTACAAAATCTGCTTCAAAATCCCAGCGCTGTCGTCATCGTGTAAAGCCGCCCCAACGTTTCTGATTGGTGCCTCGATTTCGACAGATTGGAAATGGGCTTGAATGAGCTCTTTGCCAGACTAACTTTCAGAGCAAATCTAAATTTGCCGAAAGTTGTCTGGGTTTTCCCAGGCTAACAGATCGGATATGACCGGCGAATGTGTAAGCAGGAAAAAAAGCACATGGATTCCGATATTCTCAGATCAGTTTCAAGCCTCCCTCATATGTGGAAATAAATCTGATATTAATCGGATACGTGCATTTGCGTGTGCCATGTAAGCAGACAAATCGGATATTCCCCAGTAAATGCGAGTCGTACGTCATTAAAGGGGAGGTCAACTCAGGTGGACACCAACTGCGATCACATGACTTATTAATGGCGCGATGGAGGTTTTGCCGCATCCAAACGTCCCTCTGAACCGATGTAGCAGCGATCATCGCTAAATTCGACCAGGACGCAACAAGGGCTCTCCTGTTTTTTTTTCTCTGCATTACGAGAGCAATGTTTTGCTGACCTTTGAAAATAGTGCGGAAAGCAAAACACTGGATAATCATTTTGTCTGCATCTACATCCATTGCATATTGCGCTATTTTACTTCCTTTTCCAGGTCAGATCGTCTACATTGGGTTGTTTCGGCAGTGTATAGTGTAAATGCAAATATCGGATACGGGTCACATTTTAAAAGATGATGTAAGCGGGTCGTCAGAAAAAACGGATATAGTCAGCAAATCGGAATTGGGCATCAAGACCTGCAGACGCTAAATACAGGTGTAAACGGGGTCTAAAGCGTTTTGAGCTTTTCCACTTTTGACCACTTCCAGAGGTAGTGGAAAACACATTCGACCGGATTGCTTTCATAGTGTAAACGCTCATGTGATCGAATGTGTTCAAACAGCCACAAAAGACCATCTTCTCTCCGTCTACTGATCTAATGCGTGAACATTATGGGAAGCGCTCTAGCCAGACACGGTTTAAACTTTGAAGACCCAAGTTTGGTTTGAAGATGAAAAACGTACCAAGCACAATGTTCTCCCACCATTCCTGATTTCTAACACACACTCACAGCGTTCGGCTGGTCTTGTGGCTGTCAGAGCAGAAACTAAAGCTGCTGCTCTTTGTTTTTCCGTCATCTCCGTGCTTATACGTAAATTACTATATGCACTTCAGCTTTACACTTTAAGGACCAGCATTCAAAACATAAGCTAGACCAGGGGTGTCAAGCTTAAGTCCTGGAGGGCCACTGTCCTGCATAGTGTGCTCCAAAACACCTGCCTGTAAGCTTCTAGTAATCCTGAAGACATTGATTAGCTGGTTTATGTGTGTTAAACTGCTAAACTGTGCAGACTCAGTTTGACATCCCTGAGCTAGACCTTTCAGCAGGGAGGAGAAAGTAAGACCAGAGCATCAATATGTTTCTTCTCTTAACACATTTACACTCTTCTATGCTACGTCAGACTGATTAAAATCATTCTGATATATTATTGAAATGTGTGTTGGGAGGAGTGCACTTGTATAAGTGTGAAAAAACATATGTTAGATTACTTAGCAGACTCAGCACATCTGCTCGTGGTCCTGTTCTCCGATTAGTCAGACATTCCCGGCCCATGATGTCTGCTGGTCCTGCAGCTGTGCAGTGGAGACCCCATCAGGGGGCTCAGCATCTGGACTCCATACCATCATTTTAGGGTGTGTTCAAGGGTCAGGCGGCAAAAAGAGTCCTGGGAAGACTTACTGGATATGGAGTCCATCAAATTTCCTCCCCGATTTCAAATGGATATTAGAGATGGGGAATTAAGGGCACAGAATTCGATCTGAGCATCAGAGAATAGAAGGATTCCACGTATTGTCTACTCTCCAAAACTAGCCTGACTTCGTCATACTCATATTCTAGTCAGAATGTGAGTCTGATACTTTGATTATGAGGCGTGTCTTAACCGAACCAGGAAAAAAAAAAAAACTATGCACTCAATTGGATAGACCTACAACCAATCAGAGCAACGCAGTAAGTGACGTATGTTGAGCTACGTATAGTTGTCAACAGTCCTCAACTGCACGCACGCTGGAAGAAGTAGTAAAATATAGGGCCCTATTTTAACGATCTGAAACGCAAGTGTCAAAGCGCAAAGCGCAAGTAACTTTGTGGGCGGATCCCGGCGCTGTTGCTATTTTCCCGGCGGGATAAATGCCTCTTGCGCCTGGCGCAAATCTAAAAGAGGTTGGTCTGAAGTAGCTTCATTATTCATAGGTGTGGTTTGGGCGTAACGTGGAATAAACCAATCAGAGCGTCATCTCACATTCCCTTTAAGAGCAGGTGCGCATGTTGCATGGCGGATTGCTATTATAACGGCGGATTTGCCAGGTGCGCGTCAGGAGCGGTTCACAGCCGAGGAGACCGACGTTCTTGTCAGGACCGTGAAAGACAGAGAAGTGACGTTGTATTGCGTGTTTTGCGTGCACCTGTAAACTATGGCATAAACCCTCATGCAGTAACACCCTCAGACGGCACTGTTTATTGACTGTCTGAAGTAGAATGCATGCAGAAATAACAAGAAATTCAACGTTCAAATCAGACTTATCTATCTATTTATCTCTCTATCTCTCTATCTCTCTATCTATCTCTCTATCTATCTATCTATCTATCTATCTATCTATCTATCTATCTATCTATCTATCTATCTATCTATCTATCTATCTATCGTGGGTGGGTTTCTCCCATCCCCATACAAATCAGCGTCGGTTAAACAGGCGTGGGAGGAAAAAAACAAAATTTTCATGGAGACCACAATATTTCCCTCATGTGTTAATATTTTTCCTTGTTATAATGTATGATTTGCAAAAATAAAAACTGCTGCATCTGTGTTGATGAGAGAATCAAAGTGTATGCGCGTTGTGCACCCGCTACATTATGGCCAAGCATGCGCGCTTAAAATAGCATAATGAACAACGCGCAACGCGCCACTGACTTTAGACTATTTTTTTCTGGTCAGTGGCGCAATTGTTTTATAGAACAGCAAAATAGCATGAGGGAAAGTTTGCGCCGGAACACGCCTCCTCTTTGCGCTGAACCGCCCCGGGGAGCGCAAGTGTATTTCTTAGTTAACCGACATGCGTCTGTGGATGGAAAAGTCCGCTTTGCGCAGGTGCAAAATAGGAATGATACATGCGTCAGTGTACAAAGTCATTTGCGCCGAGTGCAAGATAGAGCCCAATGAGTGTTGCTTCTTATACTTGGTCCTCCATGAGTGCGACCAAAGGAGAAACCACAGCGACCACAGGGTTTTCATCGCGTCCCGTCTTCTTAGCGACCATCGGAGCCAGCTGATAAATTAAACTTTTGCCGAATCCCGTAGGAAGGACGGCAAACACATCTTTCCGATCGACAGATGCCTTGATTGCAGTTCTCTGTTCGTCTTTTAAAATGAATGAATGTCGATTTCTTTTACAACAGACGTGATGCTGAATCTCTACATCTCAATTCTCCAGCTGGAGTGATCTCTGAGGGAAACCAGTTCAACCCAAGCGCTCTTTGATAACGTGATGATTACGTAACTGCAGATCATCTGTCCATCATCGTATAAAGCCCGCCCTGGCAATTTGATTGGCCCGACGATTTCTAAACCGATGATAATTACTCCTCAATGGATCGAGTCCAGACCGAACTTCCCGACCAAAACATGTTGTGGGCGGGGTTCGGGCTGGCACCCAGGCTAGTCCAAAACTCTTATATACACCCAACTAAGGCTACGTCTACATTAAAGGAGAACTCCGGCGCAAAATGAACCTTTGGTCTAATTACACATTGTTACCTAGTCAACCGTTATCTGAGATTTGTTTTCATGATTATCGAATGTAAATAGTTTTATCTCTAAAAACAGTTTAGCCTATAACGCTAGTATAACGCTAGTATATTGGGCATAGATCAATGACAAATAAAAATCGCTTGTTAATACCACTAACAAGGCTCAAAATAGCCCCACACTAGCACAGTAGCATAATGAGGGTCCCTACCTTCAAACCGAAGCATTGAGAACTTTGTCAGTGTCCAGACAGTTTAATAAGAAGATATTTTACATACAGTCAACTTCGCGTATACAGGCAGAAGCCATCTTTGAAAAACAGTCTCTACCAGTCGATCTACGAACGCCGATCCAAGTGCGCTGGTGAGATGTGAACGAGCTATAAGTTGTGATAAGGTGAGCGCGAACAGTAGGCTTGGATCGGCTCAGTCACCATATGTTTGGTCTAAAACACAACTGCTCTCTTGTATTGCCACAGGACAGCAAATGAGAGTAAATTCTGTCATCTTTGCAGGACTGAGATATGAAAAGTGTGCAAAGTAACGTATTTTAGCAACAGTGTGAAAGTGAATAGCACATAAAAGGCACAACACCAGTATAAACATGAATATCTATTGGTACAATATGCGTCACATGACTAAACTTACGTCATCGTTTTTAAATACCTCCGTTTTCACAGTCCACACTACAATCCAGATACTTTGGACAGCCTTTTCAGTGTGGACGGAAGGCCAAAACGGACAGAAAAAGATGTGTTTTCAAATGAAAACGTATTATTGTGGACAAGGCCTTAGATGTCCACCTTAGATGACCATCATGAAAGGTCATTCCTCCTTCTAATACTTCCCTTGTTCTGTGCCAGTGCTTCATTGTGCTGCACTCATCCACTCGCTCGCTGCAGCACTCCATCCATCATCATGCTGGTTCTTGTTGGCTTGTCACCCAGATAAGATCACTCACATAAACAACTGAAACACTAGAGAGATGGAGACCCGGCGGAAAGACACTTCCTCTTCTTCTGTGGCATGTTAATTAGGGAAATAGAGTTGAGAGTCAGGACTTAATTCAAGTTCTGAGTTGATCAGCACAAGGACAAGTATTCTCCTTTCCTTTTGTTATTCATCATGTAGTTTTTCACATTTGGTTGCTTTGACTTCTATCTGTTAATTCATATTTATGTTTCGGCATAAATATAGAGTATAAATACCTATATATTAGAAGTGTATTAGATTCTCGATTCGACTGTAATGAATATAGATGTAATACAAATCCAATATTTATAAAAACGAACAGTGGACATACGTTTACAAGTGGTTAATTAATACAAAGAAATTAAGAGCCACAAACCTGTATATAAAACTCTTTTTTATTTTAGGTACACTCTCCACTAAGTGCATACAATGAATAGACAGGATTTTGATGCAAGATGCAAAATTGATGCTGGAAAATTGGACAAGTCACAGAACAGTCGCACGCCTTGATCAAACAGGATCAGGTTATTTTATGTTTAAGATAGATAGATAAATAAATATCAGTTATAATTTTTTAGACAATTCTTTTATTACATTGATCTCACCTAAATGTTTGTTTTTACAATGGGGTAATTGTTTTGTTAAAGGAGAACTCCGGTGCAAAATGAACCTCGGGTGTAATAACACATTGGTACAGACTAAATCGTTCCCTGAGATTTGTTTTCATGATAATCGAATATAAAGAGTTTTATCTCTAAAAACAGTTTAGCTTATAACGCTAGTATATTGGGCATAGAGTAAGCAAAAAGAGATCGCTAGTTAATACCACTAACAAGGCTCAAATTAGCCCCACACTAACACGGCAGCATAATGAGTGTCCTTACATGCAAACCGAAGCATTGAGAACTTTGTAAGTGTATAGACAGTTTAATAAGAAGATACTTTACACAGACAGTACAGTTAGCGCATACAGACAGGAGCCATCTTGGAAAACAGTCTCGAGAAAGCACACATTCCTTTCTCCATTCCACTCCACACACTTGAATGGCGTGAGTGTGAGTGTGAGAGATTCACTTGACTCTGCCATAGCCTGAAGGAGACATGATTTTGACCGATAAAATCATGGGTGAAATGATTTCACTTGAAGCGACTAGGATAGTTTTAGGGCGTAAAAATACGTGGCTTTAAGATTTTGTTATAGGCTAAGGATATCGTGAGAAATCAAATTGTGAAAGTACTATGTAAAAATAATGTAACTTTCATGACTCAAAACTTCCTCTCGGTCCAAATTGTCCCTTTATTGAAACTAAGGTACAAAAATGTTTCTTTCCCATCTTGATATACGACAGATGACAACAATTTTTGACTCGACAGCAAACTTGCCGCCCATGTACATAAGCACAAGAGAGAATTATTTCTCATTTCATGTTCTGTAATAAGAGAGTGTTTACTGTACATAGAAGACAAAAAAAAAAAGACTTTAATTCTTAAGGGTCAGAGAGAATGTGCAAAACTATCATCTAAAATACATATTGACTACAATTATAAGTGTATTCCCCCCCTTTAAATACTTTATCTTCATTTTATATATAAAAAAAAGCTTTAAGAGGCATGGAGCCAAAGCCACGGTCTCTGTCTTAGTCTTTCCAAATCCTTTTAGTCCAGTATAATCTTTGTTGACTTCTCATGTGATTTAAACCGAAGAAGCCAATGATGCAGAACAGATTCACACATTTTTCTTTGATATATGCACCGTCCTGATCTCTATTTGTGCAACACGAAAAGGGCACGTAGGCTTTTTAAAGTCCCTAAGGTAGAGTTCAAGTCTATGTGAGGGTTAACAGCTCTTTCCCTCAAAAGGCTCTTTCCCTACAACACAAGTGTCCTTCAGACAGAGTCCGAGGAGGGAAGGGAGTGAGATGAAAGGGTTTTAGGCAGCGATAAGACCGCATCCTCCAGCTCTCTTTAACCCTCAGTCAGCTGATGATAAACAGAGAGAAGAGCAGTGGACCATTAGAGGATGGGGCATAGATATGCTGGTCGAGCTGCTGAAATATCAGTGTGTGGGAGTTGCAGACGAAGACATTAGGTGTGTTCGACTTGGTGCTTGTAGATGAATTTGTGCGAACAATGGGGTGTAAGGCCCCATACTACAGCCCAAACTGCTTTTTTGGACAGCGGCCATATTGGAATTGGAGGATCAAGGGGTCCAGATATACTGGGTCATAAATATAAACATTTCTATGTGTTTCCCAAGTGGCCCTGTGCTGCGCATGACATCAAAAGCATATAGAGCCGTCTGCTCTTTAATCGCTCTCACGGTACTTCAACCTCATACACCGATCAAGTCCAACCCACCTAGTGATTTGTTGTTTGTGGTCAGCTGGTGAAATGATCACTTCCTTATTTATTTATTTTTTGAGGAAACCTGAAATAAGAACTTATACCTTAATCACTTAAAGGGTTAGTTCACCCCAAAATTAAAACTCTGTCAGTAATTACTCTCTCTCATGTTGTTCAACCCCGTAAGACTTTCATTCATCTTCGGAACACAAATTAAGATATTTTTGATTAAATCTGAGAGCTGGATCACTCCTCCATAGGCTTCTAAGGGATCGAAACTGGCCGGCCCAAAAGTTATGAAAGACATCGTTAAAATAGTCCAAGTGACTACAGTGGCAGAAGGAAATGAATAGTTGAATAAAGTCGTTATTTTTGTTTGTTTTTTGCGCACAAAAAGTATTCTCGTCGCTTGATAAACTTAAGATTGAGCCACTGTAGTCACTCGGACTATTTTAACGATGTCTTTCATAACTTTTCTGGGCCGGCCAGTTTCGATCCCTTTAGAAGCCTATGGAGGAGTGATGCAGCTCTCAGATTTAATCAAAAATATCTTAATTTGTGTTCCGAAGATGAACGAAAGTCTTACGGGGTTGAACATCATGAGGGAGAGTAATTACTGACAGAGTTTACATTTTGGGGTGAACTATCCCTTTAATTTCTCCCTTTTATAGCCTCATTGAAAGTGAAAATCCTGCAGATAGCATCAGATACACAATTATAAAGCCATGTGGAGCACAATTTTAGACCAGTGAGATTTCGCTGTGGGTATGGTTATTGATAGTTCACCCAAAAATGAAAATTGTGTCATCATTTACTCACCCTTGTGTCGTTTCAAACACATAAGATGTCCGTTCATCTTCGGAACAAAAAGGGAAGTATTTTTAATACTCTTTCACCATTCTTGTCCAACCATTGAAAGTTCATGCAACCCAAACGTTCATGCATCACAAAGTAATCCAAATGAATCGAGTGGTTTAATCCAAAGTAAATTTGGCTTTATTCACATATAAACATTGATCAACACAACACAGAAGCTCTACAGTGCGAGAACTAAACTTGCTTTTGAATATTTGAATAACGACATGGCTGCTGGAATGAAGAACGTGAATACCAACTAACTGATCAACATGAGTAATAATCAAAAAGATAAGCAATTGCTGCTTTATGGCATAGACAGTATAAGAAATGGACAGAGCCATCTCATTGGAACTCAGTTGAGACAGTTGAAGCCCATTTTTTGCGATTTTTGAGCACTTCCGTTCCTGACGCGCAGACTCAGACCGACTTAAACTAAGCTTGATGACGTGAGCAACCTGTCTGACAGACGTAAATCTTCTAGTAGCTGTGCGTGAAAATTGCCAACGTTAATCTTGCAGAGACGGGGAACTTGAGCAAAGAGTTCTTTGGCGTGAGTGAGCAGGAGTAAGTATTCCGTTGCTTTTATGGACTCATTATCTACGGGCTTCTCTCTTGACGGGACGTCCCCCCGATTGCCTGCGAGCTTCTCCTCCTGTCTGTACGGTAATTTCTGTACAGCGCGACAGAGAGTCGAGTGGTTATGACGCAATCGTTAGCCTATTTTTACAAAAACTGTTTCTACGGGGCCATAATGTAACATAGAAGGTAATGGAGCCCTTTATACATTGTCGTGTTTCTTTAGAAATAAATAATGGACAAATTGATTCTTTAAACGCCTCAGATGTAAAGTTATTCGCTGTCAAAGTGACGCTAAAATGAATGGGAGTCAATGGAAATGCTAACGCAAGTGAAGTTCTGCTACAACATGGCGGCACCCGGCCGGCTTCAACTTCCGGTCGATGGATTACCCCCTTGCTTTATGGTTTGTATATCTTGAATCCTATTTTCGGTTTCCATTTTTGAATGACAAATACAGACTACTGCCACCTGCTGGTACGGAGAGTTATTTCCTCTAACGGCGGCTGTAGTCTTTGCAGTTTATTCAAGCGCAACTTCTTGACCAAGACGCAGACAACAACACAGTCGGCTTTCATCGTCGCTAGTTCTTTATCAATTTGGCTTGAACAACATTCTTAGCATCCTATCATTACTCTGTAATTTTCAAGCGTTCTGTAGTTAATGTCCGGTTAGACTTCAGGGAAAGGGTTAGGACTAAGAATGTTGATCCAGGGCCAACAAAAGATCTTTATCAAGTGGGATGTGTTTCTGGATCAAGTCCCAGCCACTGTATGCATAATCTCTAAACTCATAATCACAGTATTCTTAGTTAGGACATAGAATTACTTTTCCCTTGTTTGAACCCACATTGCTGCTGTTGCTTTATATCTTATCCTGCTGTAGTCCAGGAAAGCATGTAAAATTAAGAGAGAAAATGCTTGTTAGCCGGCATAATGATGAGTTGTTGTTTTTTGCTGACTCGTAATAGCTTTCCCGTGTTTGCCCACTCTTTGTAGACGAATACACAAAAAAACATCTAAACGCATCCCAAGGGGCTAAGACGCCTCTCCTCTGTCTGCGACGGGCGTTCGGTGTAATTTATTGGCCTGTTTATTCTCTTCAGCCCACTAATGCACGCTTGTCATGCACACTGAAGCTGAAGCTGGATTTTCTTTGGAAGTGTTACGCAGCACAGGCTATAAACAGCCCAGCGGAGTGGATTGTCAAATCCCCTTCCAGATTCCAATACTTAGCCGGGCGTCCCTGTACACTGTCACTAAATTAGGCTTCTGTTGCCAAATAGGGAATTATGTTGATTATACATTGACTTTCATGTTTACATTCTGAAAACTGTGTCTGCACTTATTCCTAGCACATTTCCATGTCAGTTTTCTGCTGTGGGGATATCCCTTACAGGAAAACTTGAGCTTAACCTGAGGGTGTAGTTTACTTCAACCCTGCTGGTCAGCTTTATCAGAACCAAACTAGCATGAGCCAGAGAATTCATGCTGGTCTAAGCTGGTAGGATGTTTCCCTTATGCACATTCCTATATTCCCTTTGTTATATTGGTTGTGCAGCACTTTGGTCATCATTTATGTTGTTTTAAGGTGCTATATAAATAAACTTGACCTTACAACGATGTAATTGACTGCTTACCGACAACTGTATGATGCATCGTTGGAGAAACTAGTCATGATAGTTTTCAATAACTGTAGTAACTTTTTTGCACATTTGTTTTTCGAACCATGGTGGTTCAGTCATACTGAACTGTCATTATTGGCGTAACTCAGTTGGCGAGGAATATAATAATAATAATAAATGGTTTGAGATCAAATGTCAGATTATTATACAACAGAACGCCATCCATTTGTTGACATGCTTATATAATTGGCTTTACTCTCTTTATACATGCAGTTTGTTCAGTTAGCAGTTTTCCCCTCAATGATGCGGCTGTAAATAACGAACATGGCATCTAAAAGATGTAGAATGAAATATGTATATATACAGTATATGAAATGAAAGATACAGTGGATTATACTAGCTCGATTATTTTCCTTAAGATCATGATCTGTCATTCATGCCATACTAACAAGAAACTATAGGTGTGTTTGACCTTTTTAACTATAGGTGTGTTTGATGCGGCACTGCGCAGACTGATCAATATCTGACTTGAAGCAGTACATGCTGGTTAAAATTTTTGTCAGAATTAAGACGTCATCAACGTCACATGACTGTAATGTATGCCATCAAATACCGCTCTGAAGACGACAGCTCTTTCACGATTGTCCGGATTCATCGAAGACAACGATCACGTGTGTTTCGTGCTTGTTCAATTTCTGAGCTGATTTTTATATATTTTCTTGCAATCTTAACGTTATATTGTGTAATGTTATACAAAATAAAACTGATATAGATTAGTGCTTAAATGGTATAGGCTTATGTTGAACTTTATTCTTGTACATACAGGCGCTGTATTAAGCAGTACATAAAGTATTGAATGAAAAGTGTCTGTTGCTTCATGAAAATGTCTGAAACGTCAGTGTATTTGACAAATATTGCTTATATCTAATCCACTTTGTCAGAGATAAAGTATGCAAACACAGAGAGAGCGTCACTACTGGAAGCAGAAAGTGACCGACTTTACGTCTCCTTTTTCATCTCCTCCTCAACTACAAGTGGCAAATCTTGCCAAAAGGTTACATTCAGCCTTAGCCAAAGCCGAACACACTTCTTTGCACTTAATGAGTCCCAAGTTACCACACAACTTTGCAATGCTGTTTACAAATGTTTGTTGGAGCTTTCGGGAAAACACCAAATCATTATTATTTCTGTGACAGAACTTGCGACCATAGTTGGCTACCAATGTTTTTGGGGAACACACCGGTCTTTTAATGAAAGTGAACCTACTATCCATCTCCAAATAAAGTGCATGCTGAAATGCCTCTCGTATTCCCATTACTCCCAGAGTCCTGTCTCTTGTCATTAGCAGGTTCGTAGTGTCCTGCAGATAACCAAGAGCCCTTGCTTTGCAGATATTAGACCACACAGAGACCTTGATGGTGTGTTTCACTAAATCAGGCTTTATGCTGAAGCTTTGAAGCCTGAAGCTCTAGAAGTATCTGATGGCTGACATCCATTATGAGCTTCACATATCTCAATGACTGGACCTCCAATGGTGAAGCTATTGCACATGTATTTGTGCTGACACATTCAAGCGTTTTAAACAGACAAGGCCAGTTAATTTGCTCTTGTATATTAGGGATAAAAAAATAAAAATAAATAAAAAAAATCCAAACCTTGTCTTCACCCCTAGCTCTTAAATTCCCCTCACACCACTGCATATTCAAACCGGACATATTGGCGATAGATGCAAGAACAAATTAAGTTTGTGTGCAGTTACTTACAGTTTGTATGCTGAAATTGGTAACACTTTACTTGAAGGGGTGTGCATAAGACTAACATGACACCTTCATAATCATGACATGACACATGTTATGAATATGAAGGAAGTTTTATGCATGTTTATGACAACTGTCATTAAGTGTCATTCGCTCAATTATGACATTTTTAATGCAAATATGACATTGTTTGAGATGTCTTTGTTATGACACCTTGACATAAACCAATACATCATAACCGGTCAGTGTCTTTGTCATGACAACTTGACATTACTAAGACAACACAACCTGTCATAAACATGACATAGCAGATTAATTATCAAACTTAAGAAACCACTTAGCTTTATTGGTTAACATTACATTAAACTGTCAGGTGGTTGGTTTTGACATTGGCTGTCATGAAGCCATTATAACTGTTTAATGACAAATTGAATTTGTACCACTGTAGTTGAGGTCACGAAAAATATTCATGACACAGTTATAATGGCCTTATGACAGCCAATGTCAAAACCAACCACTTGACAGTTTAACTTAATTTAATGTCAAGTTGTCATGACAAAGACACTGACAGGTTATGATGTTATGGTTTATGTCAAGGTGTCATAACAAAGACATCTTAAACAATGTCATTTTTGCATTCAAAATGTCATTATTGAGCGAAAGACACTTAATGACAGTTGTCATAAACATGCATAAACCCTACTTCATATTCATGACATATGTCATGTCATGGTTATGAAGGTGTCATGCCAGTCTTATGCACACCCCTTCAAGTAAAGTGTTACCGACACTCCAACACAGTAGGTGGCACACTAACTGTCCTCTGTCATAAAACAGAAAAAAAGAAGATACAAGCTGTGTCTAAATATTTGTGACCATTAAATAAGAATGTTCTATATAGGATGAATGAGTTTGGAATGGAATTCGGACGTACCACATCCGCCATGTTGTCATGTGACCTATGGCATCAGTTGCGTCGCTTCACTGCCATTCACAAATTGGCGCGTCCATCGAATGCGCACTTCCTACTCTATCTGCACACAAAAAAGTTACCTTGCCAGGAGTTTTCTGGAAGGCATAAAACAAACATTTTGCTGAAGGCAAAGAGTGAAATGTTGCTTTAATGAAATTTGAAGAATATACAAGATCGACGGATGTTAACCAGAAGATTTCATCCAAAGGAAACAAAACAATTCAGTTTAACTTACCAGTATAACGATGGCTGCAATAAAACAAGAACCAACATGAACTGAGAGGAACAGAGAGTAAATATAGCAGTTAACTAGAGTAAGAACCAAAGGAAATGCGAACACAAAGGAACCTAACAGAAAATAAGAGTTCATGGATAAATTCAAAATAGTCTTTGAACATAAGAAACACAGAATAACTATAACAACCCCAGTCTGCGGGACGTGCATACACATTTACTCTTTTGTACAGTTATGGTTACTAACTCTCTATCCACCTCACTACACTATTTTGAGTATGATGAGTGTGATTGATAGCATTATTATTTTTATTTCTATAGATATCTCGATAAAATTGTGATTGTGAGTTAACTTTCAGTTTGTTCCTCAGACAAAGCTTTTGATTAGCTTTGAAGATGTGTAATATAAAGCAAGTTGTATGGACAATTTCCTTTTTTTTTTTGGAGCTTAACCTTCTCTACTTTCATTATTGGTGTTCTGCTAAACATCTAATTTTGCCTTCGTTTCATATTTGTGAAGGCTGTTTGGTGATAACAAAAGTTCCCTGTTGAAAATTTCCCTTGTGTGTTGGAGAAATATTAAACTCACTGTGACATTGATGTGTTGTGCCGACCCTGTAGCCCTGTGTTTACTTGTAAAAAGACACCTCTATTATTGGGCTGTCAATCATTCTTTCAAAGAAGCCAGAGAAGCACTGAGCAGAAAGAGGAGGACGTTTTTGTGAGACTGGTACAGAAGCATTGTCAGTGTTCACATGTGAAAAACACTTTCTGACAGTCGATCTTTTCAACCACACAGCATTTCTGCACAAAAGACAGAGACATATTCTCTTTTGTTTCCCTTTGAAGGGTTGCTATATTTTTTTCCTCTTCCCACAGAAACCTCAACAGGTGCTGACATCAAACATCCCCACGTTACATGATGGAAATGGCCTGTGAAACTGATCTTTAGGTCTGTTGCGTGCCTGGAGAAATGCTTTTCTGTGATAATCCGCAGAGTTATCTGATGCGGGCAGTTTAAGAGAGCTGTGTGAGAATGATGCGCTGTCAGAAATTGAGAGCCTTGTGCATCTAGGCGTCTGCTGACCTGCCTGGCCTTAAGGTCACTTTATCTCCTCTACTGTCTGAATTATGTTGATCACAAATACGAGAACTACCCAACAACTCCTCTGTTTTTCTCCTTTTTCCCTTTGCCTTTGGAGTGAAGGGGGGCTGGTGGCTCCTGGGCCCTCCGTGAGAGTTAAGGGACCACCTATAAGACCAAAAAAACAAACAAAAAAACTTGGAATTCCATTCTGTTTAACTGATTTAAAAAAAAAAAAAAACGTTAATTATTGCTCTGACACAATGTGATTGTTTTTCAGAAAACCATATTTGTACAAACATTTTTTTCACTCCACATGACATCCACTTGTACTAACCTTGTTAATAAAAAGTTCAAATGATCTGGTATTTGATATTAGACTATCATTTCCTGTTTATATATATATATATATATATATATATATATATATATATATATATATATTAGGGCTGTCAATCGATTAATTTTTTTTATCTAATTAATTACATACTCTGTAATTAATTAATCTAAATTAATTGCATACACAATCTTACAATGTTTACATGGTACAATTTCTGGTAAGCTACGTTTTTATTATTATTGCTTGACACAAATTTCACGATTTTAATTTAATTCTTGTGATTTGATGCAATATTGACTCATTTGGATAAATATTAGGTACACAAGATAGGCATTCATTTTTCTCACGAAAAAAAAAAATCTCACCCAATGCTGTAAAAATACAGAGAGCCATATCAGCTGGTAGTATTTAAGGTTAAAAATAGCTCAAATTAAATATAATGCGTGTTTATTACAAATAACAACTTTGATATAAGTAAAAGTATAATACATATGTAATATAGTAGTAGGCTACATAAATTTAGAAAAACACTCTCTATAGCTCTTTTTTTATAGCCAACTATAACGTGCTATCATATGGTCATGAAATGGCTTTCCTGAGGTAACTTAGGCTAAATGTTATGTGACATAATTGTTCTCCAGCTGTTTTATTGACCTATTTTCGCGGTTAAAAAACACTGATTGATCGAGGAATATACATTTCGGTAAGTTTAAAGGCTGCCCTACTGTATCTTTCAACATTGTTCATTCGTGTTTATTTACTATTAGCTAGAGATGATCGGTTCACGTGCCGCTATAGGGATCTGTCATGTCACATTTACAAGCGCCAACGGTGTTTATTGTTTGATTTTCGTAATAAAATTGAGAGAATCTGAGAGCTGAGATTTTTTTAATATCATAATAACGTCTGTCTTGCCTGTTTCCGTGTCCTCTCTTTGGTGCGCGATTTTTCTGTGCGTGAGAAAATGGTTGTGTGACGTGAGAGCGCGCGTGAAAAGTTACAACACACACACACACACACACACACAAGCGCGCTTTCTCTCAGACACACTCACCGACTCACGCACACACTCCTGGATGCTTTGCATTGATGTGGTAGCCTACTTTATAGTTGACGAACTCCGTTTGTTATAAGTAAATGTTCCAAACAACCCACTGAGCAAGCGACGTCTGTGGACATACAAAACAGGTTGATATCACGTCCGTCCGTCCAGGCCATGATCTGAACGTCCATTGACAGGCAGAATTAGTCGATTAATGACACTGAGAAATGATGTCCCATCAGGCCATAATCTAAACGTCCACTGACAGCCAGAATTAGTCGAGAACAGACGTTCATACTGGCTATAATCTGGACGTCCGTTGACATCCATAAAAAGTCAATAAACGACTTGAATAAAGATGTCCAATCTGGCCACAATCTAAACGTCCGTTGACATCCAGAATTAGTCGAGAACAGACGTTCATACTGGCTATAATCTGGACGTCCATTGACATCCAGAAAAAGTCAATAAACGACTTGAATAAAGATGTCCAATCTGGCCATAATCTAAACGTCCGTTGACATCCAGAATTAGTCGAGAACAGACGTTCATACTGGCTATAATCTGGACGTCCGTTGACATCCAGAAAAAGTCAATAAACGACTTGAATAAAGATGTCCAATCTGGCCACAATCTAAACGTCCACTGACATCCAGAATTAGTCGAGAACAGACGTTCATACTGGCTATAATCTGGACGTCCGTTGACATCCAGAATTAGTTGATGAATGACGTGAATAAAGATGTCCAATCTGGCCACAATCTAAACGTCCACTGACATCCAGAATTAGTCGAGAACAGACGTTCATACTGACTATAATCTGGACGTCCGTTGACATCCAGAAAAAGTCAATAAACGACTTGAATAAAGATGTCCAATCTGGCCACAATCTAAACGTCCGTTGACATCCAGAATTAGTCGAGAACAGACGTTCATACTGGCTATAATCTGGACGTCCGTTGACATCCAGAAAAAGTCAATAAACGACTTGAATAAAGATGTCCAAACTGGCCACAATCTAAACGTCCACTGACATCCAGAATTAGTCGAGAACAGACGTTCATACTGGCTATAATCTGGACATCCGTTGACATCCAGAATTAGTTGATGAATGACGTGAATAAAGATGTCCAATCTGGCCACAATCTAAACGTCCACTGACATCCAGAATTAGTCGAGAACAGACGTTCATACTGACTATAATCTGGACGTCCGTTGACATCCAGAAAAAGTCAATAAACGACTTGAATAAAGATGTCCAATCTGGCCACAATCTAAACGTCCACTGACATCCAGAATTAGTCGAGAACAGACGTTCATACTGGCTGTAATCTGGACATCCGTTGACATCCAGAATTAGTTGATGAATGACGTGAATAAAGATGTCCAATCTGGCCACAATCTAAACGTCCACTGACATCCAGAATTAGTCGAGAACAGACGTTCATACTGGCTATAATCTGGACGTCCGTTGACATCCAGAAAAAGTCAATAAACGACTTGAATAAAGATGTCCAATCTGGCCACAATCTAAACGTCCACTGACATCCAGAATTAGTCGAGAACAGACGTTCATACTGGCTATAATCTGGACGTCAGTTGACATCCAGAATTAGTCGATGAATGACGTGAATAAAGATGTCCAATCTGGCCACAATATACACGTCCACTGACATCCAGAACTAGTCGAGAACAGACGTTCATACTGGCTATAATCTGGACGTCAGTTGACATCCAGAAAAAGTCAATAAACCACTTGAATAAAGATGTCCAATCTGGCCACAATCTATACGTCCGTTGACATCCAGATTTAGTCGATAAATGACAGAAAATATGTTAATCGAAACATCAACAAATAAAAAAAAAAAGACGTTCACGATGGCTATAACCAGAATTGACAGTAAAAAAGAAAAAAGAAAAGAAAAATGGCAGTGGTGAAGAGACAGAATGGCTAAAGGCTGATTTTTTAAATTATTATTAAATGCTTGAAGAAAACTACAACAAAACACAAAAACATTAACAACCATCGTCATTGTCATAACATTACAACCGTACTCCAGAGTCCCTCAGTCCAGACTAATTTCCTATATCTTTCAATCCAGATTAAGTGCCAAGTCCTTAAACACAGTGTTCTTACAGAAAGAAGGGTAATGTCATTCTTAAGTCTTTTGAGAGAGCACTTAAAGGTATAATTTCTCTCATTTTGTTAGTATTTATGAGGTAAAGTTCAAACTTTTTTTCCACGGAATGTCACTTACAGAACCATTCCAATAAGAAATAAGGCTACATATGGCATAGAAACAGACTCCTACCGAAACAAGACAAAATTTTCTTGTTGTTTTTTTATTTAGATGAAGAAAGGCATGATTTACCTACAAATGTCTTACACAGATCCACTGAGCAACAAAGAGATGGAAAAATCCTTTATAAAGCATGATAACTCCTTGTGGCACTGCATCAGCCAGATTGCAAACTCTTTTGGAGTAACAGGAATTCCATGCTTTACCAAGAACTCAGAATAATTACAAATTGAACCATTTTGATTGAAAAGTTGAGATATAAAAATAATTCCGTTACTAACCATCAAAGAAAATAGATTTATGTTTATACAGTAGGTCCTTATTCCAAATTATATTAGAGTATATAAGATGAGGGACGACATTTGCCGAAAGGAATAATTTGACGGGGTTATTCATTATTATAATTACAAGAATTTTAAACCCCCTAGTTTGGAAAAACATAACATTAGGATCAGATTCCAGATAGAGGCGGGCTTAATAAAGTTTTTTTTATCCAATTTATTTTAAAGGTGTTGTTTAAAGTGGTAAAATCAAGAAAGTTTATCCCCCCCCCCCCCCCCCCCTTCTCAATGGAGTTACAGATTTTCTGACAAAATGGCTAAATGCTGCATTTATGTTTCTGCTTCAAATCAAGGACATACAAGGACAAAGGACATGCGTAGCTGCGAACCCCCCTCCGAGCCCCGCCGTAGCTCGATGTGCGCACCTCCAAAAATGTGTAACCCTATCTTTGCGTTGAGGCAGGCCCCAAGGACTTTGTCAACTCGTCCTGTATGTTGATAGTCGGTGTTAAGCAGCCTACTGTGGGGTGTAGCAGTCACTGACTTTGCAAATAAACTCAGACATATTTTGGTTACAATAACGGTTGTTCGTTTGTAATATGTAACATTTTGAAATTAGCACTTCGCCAGCAAGCAGTTTTTTTTGGGCAGTTTTTAAAGTTTGCTTGCTAACATAAACTGGCTGGCAGACACCTTGCAAATAACCTCACACTTATCACCTAGCGTTATCTGCATTTATTATCACCTTTCGCATTATGCGAAAGGGTCGCGAGCGACGCCTTAGCTGCATGGAGTTGACGCTAGCTAAGTGTGTCCATGTAGGCCGATATGCATCTTGGCTATAATGTTTTTTTTTTGTATCACTATTGTGTATTGCATTCAACCACTGTAAAAAAAAAGAAAGAAAAAGAGTAGGAATTTACAGGTAACGGTCTCTATTTTTATTTAAAGAATTTTGCCATTTTGTCATTATACAGTGAATATTTTACAGATATTTGCTGTAATTTAATGGTCCACAATTAAATTTACAGGTAATTGTCTGTATTTTTACAGGGTTATTATGTGTAATTTTACATAAAATATTAAGTAATATTTTACAGATTCTTTCTGTGAAATTAGAAAACAAAGAAAAGAAGGTAGGCCTATAACTGCAGAAATCAGCAGTCATTTAACATTTCCTTGAAGATCATTAAGCATGTGGGTGTTAAAGTGAGTTTTAAGGTTAAATAATAGTATTTGTACATACAGTAGGCTACAGTAGGCAGACCTATTGAATCCCAGCCGGCACATGACCGACCTTCAACGTTGAAATGGTTGAAATAATGTTTAATATTAAATGGTTGAAAAAGGTTAACAAAAACACTTCTATATCAACGTTGACATTTTTTTTACAAGATCTGTACGTTGAAACAACGTAATGTTGTCAACACCATACAACAGAAATATCTGCATTTTAAAGTATTATCATGATAATTAGCATTTTATGGTTTTTTGATCATAACTCTTCAATGTATGTTAAAATATAATTGTTATCATTAAAAATAATAGTTTCACCCTCAAGAGAGCAGTACAGCAGAAACCTTTTGCCTTATGTGATTTTGTGTGAATTTACAATTTCGTCTGCTTGCCAAAAAGATTACACTTTGAGTTTACGCTTATGTTTTACTTTGAGCATGATTGGTTAATCTGTCTGTTTTCCAGGAAACTGTCCAATGAGAATGAGCGCGCCCTGCGCGCCTATTTTAGGTTTGAAAATACGTCCGTTACTCGGTCCGTCGGTCGGTGTGTGAGCAGCTGGTTTTTGCGTTATGATTACTCGGTCAGACCTCGATGGATTATTTTATATCTGCTTGTTAAATTCTTAAATTTTGAGTTGATAAGTCAATGAAGAACAAACGCTGGAATGTGAAACCGAGGAAGCTGGGTCGTATGTGGTCTGTAAAAATACTGGCGATATCAGGTAAGAAAACATTTTTCAGTCCACATGTATACGGGCTTACTGAAACCAAACGTCATAAGATAGCGTTAAATAAGTTATCTCTGTGTGTGTTTTTGTACTGCTTCACCATTAGCGCGATATTAGCACGTATTTCGACGTAACATTATACCATCTGACATTGCTGTGTTGTGTTAATGTTGTCAGCTAACTTGACGAAACGCATGAGAAGTAAAAAAAGCGTGGGAATGAGTAGTGATAAAACCGTCATTTATTCGTATGTTTACATAACCTCTTCAAACACTGATAACGATATTGAAAAGGTATTTGTTTACTTTTTTTTTTAGATCAAGAAATACAATTTTAATCGGTGGAGAACACCCAACAGAAAGACCCATTCACCACCTTACAGTAAGTCAATTTTACCCACTGTTCGAAAACCTACACTGGGATTAATAGTATTAAGTATGATTTTCATCTTTAAAAGACATTTAACATTACTGATAGAAAGTCTGAGTGACTTTTTGTCCTTCTGTCTTTCTTCTGGTGAAGTGGTGCATTGAAAGGGGATTCATCATGCCACCTTCATCAGTCCTTTATTTAATTCACTGGAAAACATTGAGGGAAAGGTGGAGGAGTATTCTTTAGCTGCTACATTGCACTATCACTTCTGGTTAGTATTCATTGACATTTTGTGTTTTTTATTTTATTTTACTTATTTAATAAATTACTTTTAATTAGTACAATTTATGGTTAGGATTCTGAATTAAAACAGTGTAATGTTTCTCCACAAATATTATCAGAAATATACGGACATTACAGAGCCCCCAGGGGTCAGGCAAAAATTGTTGAAACAATATATACCTGCATTGAAATATATAAGTCAAAGAGCAACAGACCACTACCCTCTCAGCTTAACACCAAAATTAGTTGATTTCTTCATCTAAGGATGAAATCATGACCTTATGATTATATTAACCGTAACTGACACATGGGTGTAATATTAAATTTTTTACAATTCCAGCTTGGGGCTCTGAAGAATCGCTTGTGTAAATTTTCATCTGAATACATCAAATAGGTGTTTTAGAATGGATAGTCGTGTTGTATACTTTGTTTTCTACATACAGTAGGCAGGCCTATTGAATCATAGTTTTTTAATCTTGTCTTGCAAATAGATGCTCATTTTGATCATCATTTGTATTATTCTCCCCTAATTTTATGTATATTTGATGTATTTTATGAATATTTTTCCAAATCTGCGTTGCTGCACGTTGCATGGTTTTGTGTGTGTGTGTGTGTGTGTTTATTTAACACTTAAATAAAGTCGTTATTTTTGTTTGTTTTTTGCGCACAAAAAGTATTCTCGTCGCTTGATAAACTTAAGGTTGAGCCACTGTAGTCACTCGGACTATTATATTTATATTTCAATCCCTTAGAAGCCTATGGAGGAGTGAGACAGCTCTCAGATTTATTCAAAAATATCTTAATTTGTGTTCCAAAGATGAACGAAAGTCTTACAGGGTTGGAACAACATGAGGGAGAGTAATTACTGACAGAGTTTACATTTTGGGGTGAACTATCCCTTTAAGCTCCGGTCGATTTATGTAAACTGCTCCTCAGATCTCTGCAGGGTAAATCCAGACAGCTAGCTAGACTATCTGTCGCACGACTAAAACAACTTTTGAACGTGCACGTTCCACCAAAAGAAATTCCTTCCCGAGGCTATTTTGCAGCTGCACCATGGCTTTGCCTCATGCTTAGCGACGCCCAAGACGATTGTGATTAGTTAAGAGAAGTGCCAATAAACCACGTTTTTCTGCAATCCCAGAATGCCGCGCCAAAAACGCGTACATGCTAGAAATAGAACCGACACTTATTTTTCACGCGATGACATATTAATGTTTGAAAGTCTCTAGGTTTTGACCTAAATGGAGATATAAATGTAATTGCACCTGTCAATACAGAACAAAATATTCTGTAGCCTATTTTGCCGTCAATACTTCCAAAGTTGTCTTCAAATCAGACACGTTTCTGGTGTGCAAAGACATAGAAAACGCCACAGCCACACAACAGAAACCCCAGGCTCATGCGACGCAGCCAGTGTGTAGCCAGCCTAAGGCTGACGCTGGCTAATTTATGCAGCCCGATGTCCATCTCAGCCAAGCAAGAGGTCTGATGTATGTAGAGATCTGTATGGTTATATTGTCGTTTTCAGTGGAAGGTAAAAATAGTATGGCTGTGCATAATGCCAATGCTCTCTATCAAAATCACTGTTTGTTTTTTGTAATTTATTTTGAATTCCTGCAGAAAAAAGTTAAGTGCGTGTGTGTGTAATAATTGCATGTTATTTTTGTCTTTTATTGGATTAGGCTCTTCACCAATAATCTGATGACCCTATTCAATATGAAGGGGAAGGGCAAAAAAGATGAAATTAGAATTGAAGACAAGAAATTGTTTTCAGCAATAAAAGGTAAGCTTCATATTATGGTAATAAAAAAAAGTGTGTGTGTGTAAATTAGAGGTGGGCATAGATTATTTTTTTTAATCTAGATTTATCTAGATTAATATTGAAATTAATCTAGATTAATCTAGATTAAAATGGCTCATTTGAATTCTCCCGAAGGCATTCAGAATATGTGTGCTACCCAAATAATGACTAAAAGTAAGTCTTTGAGAATAGTGCGCCTCGCCTAGGGATGTGCATTTCTGCCAAAAATGCCATTCGACAATCGAGGAGCAAAAGTCGAATATCGTAAAAAAAACTAAAAAAAACGCAATGACAGAAAGGGAGGCCAATTTCATCTTTAGCGATTTGTCATCAAACAAACTGTTTATTAATTGAACAAGTAACATGTTTTCGTCCTTATTTTTAACATAGTAGGCTAATTGGAAGAAGAAGAAAAACAATACACGACAGTCCGTTTTTGCATCGCCAATGCTCGTTAGATCAAAAAATAATGTCATCATATGTCATAAGAATTTTATGTGAACCTGCCTTGTTACTGCAATAGCCTCATTTTTAAACAAATTAGTTTCAATCAATGTAAACTATTCGTGCGATTATGCCACTGCGCAATACACGCGCAATACACACAATGTATTACCTGAATGAAATGAAATCGAATGTATCGTCCTGTGGAATCATTCATTCACAGACAGCTTACGAAGATGTTCAACTAATAAAGATCTTCATCGCTGGCAAAAATATGATGCATTTGCAGATTTGCATTCACTAGACTAGACTGTAGATCGGCCACTTCATCCAACGCTCTTGATGCTCTTAAATCTTCCTGTTTCGACTCCGAGTGTGAATTGAAAGCGCTTCAGACGATTCAGTGCGCGAGGAACTGAACAGATCAACTGATTCGCGAACCGATTTAGACAGATCATATAACAACTTGTTTGATGAAGTCTTTGAACAGAATCGACTCAAAAGAGTGATTCATTTGTAAATGAGCATCGCTCATGCCCATACAAAGGACACAGCACGCTTGGAATAAACTCATTTAACAACGTATTGCATTAAAATAAAGTAACGAGAGGACGACGCCCAACGTAACAAAGTAAAAGTACACCTTGTGTCCCTGACAGGAAAATACCCTACTGCGCGATCTGTGACAGTAGGCGCGGCGTCATACTACACATTAGAATTGCGCGAAAATATAAGATATTCGAAAAAGCTATTTATGATTCCAACCCAACTTTGATTAACGGCGATATTTTTTTTATCGCCCGATAAGAGTCTCACGTTAACGCCGATAACGGCCCAGCACTAGTGTAAATATATATATATATATATTAGGGCTGTCAACTTTAGTCGTTTAGTCGACTAATCGGTCGATGTCGTCTTGGTCGACTGACTTTCTCATTGGTCGACCAGTTGCATTTTTTTTTTTTACCAATAGAAATCAATTTTCATTGATTTACTCCTTGATATTTATTCCTTTATAAGCAGTTATATATTACTGTATTAATTAGCCTATGTTTTATCCCCAACTTTAAATGCTGTAATTTAGGCTATTTTGTAACAGCGCGACAGTTTAGCGCACACACGTAGAGCACTCGGGAACCGCACCTGTGGCTGGCTGCGCTGCTGCTGCGGCGCGGACGCGCTTGGAAAAAAACGAGCTTCCATTATGAGCGCACATACCATGGGCCTAGATTTGAAATAACGAACTTGAGCACACAAAAGGCGCAATATGTGAGCAGGCCCTTTAACGGCTTTATTATGCTGACTCAATAGATTGTGTTTTCTTATGTTTTTATTTGTACACTTGACACGTTTGAAAATAGCCTAAATAATGTAACAAAACGAAAATAAAACTATATGCCTTCCTAATACAGACTATTATTATTAGGATTGTTTTTTAGGCTGTTTGGGTTTTTTGTTTGTTTGTTTTAAAACGCCTAGATCGGCTGGACAAAAGTTAACCCATAGCTTCGAAAGTAAAGAAGAATATACAGCCTGTATAAACGAGAGCTTTTGTTTTGTTAGGATTTTTCATTATTTGGCTGCTAAAAGTTAAATTTTTTGTAGTGTGTGGTGTGGTCAGGTGCGCGATTGTGACTGTCACTATAGACCTAGGACAGAGCTCCTCACTTTGCAGTTAAAAAAAAATCACTTAATTTTCAAAGAATTGTATTATTATTATTATAGTTTTATGTATTATTGATGTTTATTCGTTGTTGTTTTATAAATGCTCTATGACAATTGTTTAATAAATGTTCAATCAAAATGCAAAACATCGCGTTTTTTAATTTATTTATTTATTTCAGTTGACTGATCGTTGCGCAGGACAGGACTTTGGTCGACTAAGGATTTCTTTGGTTGACTACAGCCCTAATATATATATGTGTGTGTGTGTGTGGAATGCTTAATATCAGGCTCGATGTAATTTGACTTGATTTGTGATTTAATAACGATTTCATTTAATTGATTCGAGTACTCGAATTTTCATCTATGTATACTATGCATCTCTGCTGCAAGCTAAACCACAACAGTGGCATTTGTATTTATTTATTTTACATGTGGATTTTTTTGCTTTGATTGTAGCTGCTGTCATGAAATGGGACCCAGCTGCTACAGAGGCCCAAATAAAGTCTTCTGCATCTCATCATCTGAAACATGCCTGTTTGGTGGTGGCTATAAATGAATAGCCTTATTGTGCCTATTGTGGACCTTATAGCAGCCACATTTTGTTAATTGTTTATTTTATTTATAACTTTACTAGGGGTGTCACGATTCTCCAAATCCTCGATTCGATTACATTTTCGATTCTAAGGTCACGGTTCGATTCGATTCTTGATTTTTACATTTATTTTTTTAAAGCCGAAACCGGCCAATCAGGATGCTCTCTGTCTTACATGCGCTTCATGAGGCACACACGCAAGGTCTCTCGCTCTCTCCCTCTCTGCCGTGGGCGCGCTATACGGTTTGGAGCACAGTTTTTTCTGTCTCTCATGCTCGCCCACTCTAGATTCCGGGAGTTTTAATTAATTTGCAGGCATCAGGGAGCTGCTATCAATATGCGGGAGACTTGGGATGTCTGCAAACTGTGGCTTTTTTGAAGCGCGAACGTTGTCAACATAATTCACTGGAAATCCAAAAAACTTCCAGCACTTCAACACGCGTGTTTTTTTGGCTTGGCACGCCGACCGGACGTGGCAGCATCGACGATTCCATTTTTTAATTCGATGTTCGAGATTGTGAATTAATTTCGATCGATTTCGATTTAAAATCAAAATCGTGACACCCTTAAACTTTACTGTTCTGGCTTTTAAGTTTTATTATGTTATCGTGTTAATTTATACTTTACTGTTCTGGTTTTAAGTTTGTGTAAAATTGGTAATAAAAATATATTTTGAGATTTAAATAATTGATTTCTTCGAGTGATCAGTTTGGTTTACAGGAAAATGATAAGCAGTTTATTACAATTATATTGATAAGATATAAAAATGCAAGACTAGTATATAGACTACACAGTTATTCAATTGAATATTCAATATTATCAATATTCTTTAAAATCTAATTTAGGTCTGTGTGTCTGCAATTTCATGACACGACAACCATTAACAATGAGTAATTGGGTTTTTCTCAGTGAAAACTAACTCACTGACACTGTTTTGAAGTAAACATTTTTTAAAGTAGGATCCTTGCAAATATGCACAGATGGGATTACCATGTCAGTATGGGTCTTGAACAGTCTTTGACATTTCTACTACAGAAAATGTGTCTAATACAACTTTTATTCTGGCTGCCTTTAGATGTCTTAACAATTATGTCTGTAGCACGTCTTTAATTGACGTCTAAACAATGTCCTGAAAAGACGTATAAAAACTTTCATTCTGGCTCCTGTGAGGACGTCTTCTGGATGTCTAACAATTACGTCTGTAGCACGTCTTTAATTGACGTCTGAACAATCTCCTGAAAAGACGTATAAAAACCTTCATTCTGGCTCCTGTGAGGACATCTTCTGGATGTCTAACAATTACGTATTTTAGACGTCTTTAATTGACGTCTAAACAATGTCCTGAAAAGACGTATAAAAAACTTTCATTCTGGCTCCTGTGAGGACGTCTTCTGGATGTCTAACAATTACGTATTTTAGACGTCTTTAATTGACGTCTAAACAATGTCCTGAAAAGACGTATAAAAAACTTTCATTCTGGCTCCTGTGAGGACGTCTTCTGGATGTCTAACAATTACGTATTTTAGACGTCTTTAATTGACGTCTAAACAATGTCCTGAAAAGACGTATAAAAAACTTTCATTCTGGCTCCTGTGAGGACGTCTTCTGGATGTCTAACAATTACGTATTTTAGACGTCTTTAATTGACGTCTAAACAATGTCCTGAAAAGACGTATAAAAAACTTTCATTCTGGCTCCTGTGAGGACGTCTTCTGGATGTCTAACAATTACGTCTTTTAGACGTCTTTAATGGACGTCTAAACAATGTCCTGAAAAGACGTATAAAAAACTTTCATTCTGGCTCCTGTGAGGACGTCTTCTGGATGTCTAACAATTACGTCTATAGCACGTCTTTAATTGACGTCTAAACAATGTCCTGAAAAGACGTATAAAAAACTTTCATTCTGGCTCCTGTGAGGACGTCTTCTGGATGTCTAACAATTACGTATTTTATACGTCTTTAATGGACGTCTAAACAATGTCCTGAAAAGACGTATAAAAAACTTTCATTCTGGCTCCTGTGAGGACGTCTTCTGGATGTCTAACAATTACGTCTTTTAGACGTCTTTAATTGACGTCTAAACAATGTCCTGAAAAGACGTATAAAAAAAACTTTCATTCTGGCTCCTGTGAGGACGTCTTCTGGATGTCTAACAATTACGTCTTTTAGACGTCTTTAATTGACGTCTAAACAATGTCCTGAAAAGACGTATAAAAAACTTTCATTCTGGCTCCTGTGAGGACGTCTTCTGGATGTCTAACAATTACGTCTATAGCACGTCTTTAATTGACGTCTAAACAATGTCCTGAAAAGACATATAAAAAACTTTCATTCTGGCTCCTGTGAGGACGTCTTCTGGATGTCTAACAATTACGTCTTTTAGACGTGTTCTAGACGACTTTTTGCTCGCTGGGAATGATCCAAGCAGCGCGTTCTTGTCTCCCTCCTTTTTACACGAATAGTGGCTACAGAACGGCTCCGCAAAGGTCAAAACGGAATGGATTAATCTGCGTTATTTTTTTAACGCATTATTTCTTCTCAGATTAATTAATCGAAATTAAGTTATTTTGACAGCCCTAATATACTGTATATGTATATATATATATGTGTGTGTGTGTGTAGTTCAGTCATGAAACTCTTGAGGGTGGAGACTGATTGGTCCTTTACATGTAATCTGCAAGCAAACACATCATTACCACATGGCAAAAGCTGATTGGCCACTGCTGATGCTGCAGCCAATGAGATTGCTTGCTCAACATTTAAATAGTCTGGTTGATTGTTAGCTGTAAGCTAGTCCTGCAGTGCGTTATCAGTGTTCCTCTGAAACATCCCACCTCCCCCAGCTCCACCTGCCTAGATCTGCTAAGGGAATTATGTATGTTTATTTATGCAGCAGCAAACCTTACATGCTCACAGCAATGTGTCTATATCTATTAGCATTAGCAAGTCCAAACTTGCTCAATAATCAACAGCAGCAGCGTAGCAGATCTAGTCCACCAAGACCAAATACATTAACATTGCCATGTTCAAGAACATGCTAAAACTATTTCGAGAGTTGTCATGATTGATATATAGGCTATGTATACAAATATCAGGGGAATTTCCTCCAAGGAGGCAAAGGAGGTGTCTCCTCAAAACAACTGGATGAGAAAATAATTTATATTACAAAAATAAAACAACGCAAATATTACAAAATGTAACATTAAAAAGTGTAAAAGTCACTCATTTCTATAAAGTAACACTGTTCGACAGCAACACCTGCAGGTGAGGTTACAGCAGGAGGCTTGCCTCCCCTGTGCCCATTGACTTTTAACAGACACCCCAAAATGTTGAGTTTGATGGAGGCTCATTGAGAATGAATGGGGGAAAGTCATGTAAGAGGAGGCAATGCCTTCAACCCACTATGATTGGATATGATCGGATATAATTGGATATGATTGGGTTGTGTGATAAATCCTAACTCTTGTTTTCGTGCACGTTCTCGAATCAGCCTGAATGAAGACAATGATGGTGTTCATGGGGATACTAAATAAAAAGTAAGTAAACAACTTAGCCATTTACACTACCGTTCAAAGTTTGGGGTCGGTACGATTTTAAATACTTTAAAAAGAATTCTCTTCTGCTAACCATGGCTGCGCTTATTTGATTAAAAATACAACAAAAATCAGTTATAGTATTAAATATTATTCCAGTGTAAATCAGCGGTTTTCTGTGTAAATATATAGTAAAGTGTAATTTATTCCTGTGATCAAAGCTGAATTTTCAGCATCACCAGTGTCAGTGTCTTCAGTGTCAAATGATCCTTCACAAATCAGTATAATATGAGGATTTGATGCTCAAGAAACATTTATTGTTATTATCAATGTTGAAACAGTTGTTGGTCTGTCAGTTGTACAGTTTTTTTGGATTCTTTGATGAATAGGGTTAGGGTTAAAATCTTTTGTAACATTATAAATGTCTTTACTGTCACTTTCGATCAAATTAATTATTCCTTGATAAATAAAAGTATTGATTTCTTTCCTCCAAAAAATAAAAATACAATTCACACTGACCCCAAACTTTTGAACGGTAGTGTATATCACAGCTTTATCACATAGAAATCACACTTGAAATGGCCTGAAAACATGATGACGGTGTGGGTTTTTTAGTGAGCAATCAGCTTGGTGAAATTAAAGGTACATCTTCAAGTCACTATACGTATAAATTAGCATCTTCATTGGCTCACTTACAGATTTACACTTCAGATGCTCGTCTTTACAATATAAAAGAAAAGACTTGGGACCCCCAAGAGCTCTCTGACGCAATTCAAGCACATGCAGTTTATCATCACAGCAGATTCAGCACAGCAGGAGAGCTTTTAGCATGAGGAGATCAGAAAAAAGCCCTCCAGTCTATGAAGGGAATGTGAGCATGCTGTGCTGATGCAGCAGACAGTAAACACTCTCAGGAGACCCTGAATCAGATGATAGTGAGGACACTACTAGACAATAGCTAGACACAATTATTCCCAGACTCGTATACAAATAAAAAGAAGGGAGGAGGAGATTACGGTAACCCTTCTATTAAAGGTCTTGTTAAACCTAGGGCAGTATGGTAATTTACCGCATGACTGTAAAGTGTCTCAGTGCTGTTTGGTTGTGCAGACTGAGATATTGCATTTTTGCTTTGAGTGCAGGGGAGGGATGGTGAAGTGATGAGATGGGAGGATGAAACGGCTCGAACGTCTTTGATTTGGGTTTTGAAGGATAGTGGAATGCATAGCTGAACAACAGAAAGAATGTTCTGTATGTATAATCTATGAAATGTGCTGTCTTGCCTAATAATAAAGGTGGTTTTCAGACCCTGCTCAAACAATGACCAAAAAAACAGCCTGACATCTTTAAGCAGGTACTGTATCAAACATTGCTTAAAGACCTTAGGTCAGGCTAAAACTGGCCTGAGGTGGTGCCTATGGTTTTCTAGTTGGTCATTTATATTCATTAGCTGGTGTAGATGATCATCTGGACCTGGGGCCAGACTTATGAAACGTTCTTAAAAATATTTTTTTTCTTAATTTCTATTTTCTTCTTATTTCATATCTTCTATCTTCAACCTAATGAAGTTTTGAAGTCAGGACACATTTACGGACCCCCCCTAGTCCCAGTTTGTCAAAAAAAATTATTATAACTATCTCGTGGCCTCAAGATAGTATCTCGTGGCCTCAAGGTAAGTAACTCGTGGCCTCAAGATAAGTAACTCGTGGCCTCAAGATAGTAACTCGTGGCCTCAAGGTAAGTAACTCGTGGCCTCAAGATAAGTAACTCGTGGCCTCAAGATAGTAACTCGTGGCCTCAAGATACTATCTCGTGGCCTCAAGTTAGAGATAGTATCTTGAGGCCACGAGTTACTATCTTGAGGCCACGAGATACTATCTTGAGGCCACGAGATACTATCTTGAGGCCACGAGTTACTATCTTGAGGCCATGAGTTACTATCTTGAGGCCACGAGATACTATCTTGAGGCCACAAGTTACTATCTTGAGGCCACGAGATACTATCTTGAGGCCACGAGATACTATCTTGAGGCCACGAGACTATCTAGTAACGAGTTACTAGGCCTTGAGTTACTATCTTGAGGCCACGAGATACTATCTTGAGGCCACGAGATACTATCTTGAGGCCACGAGTTACTATCTTGAGGCCACGAGTTACTATCTTGAGGCCACGAGATACTATCTTGAGGCCACGAGTTACTATCTTGAGGCCACGAGTTACTATCTTGAGGCCACAAGTTACTATCTTGAGGCCACGAGATACTATCTTGAGGCCACGAGTTATTATCTTGAGGCCACGAGTTACTATCTTGAGGCCACGAGATAGTTATAATACATTTTTTTGAGAAAGTGGGACTAGGGGGCTCCGTACACATTTACTCGAGAGAGAGAACGCAAAAATGAACGTCACAGACTGCTCAGGCAAAGAAAAACTTGTGCACATTTAATATTATTATAACGGTAACCTACAAGACATCACAAAAAGATGGCCTTGGAGGTGTTTTAAATTGAGTTTAAAGACCCACCATACATTCAGATAACACCAAAGCCTGGCATTTTCTACTTAAAGTCCCCTTGTAGTCAATACTTTTATCCTTTAAAACTCACCTTTGATCACCAAAATGACATATTTAAACATTTTCTTAAAATAGTTTGAATGTAACTCTACACCCTTGCCTCATTTATTATACACGGTTCTATGAATATGCAAATTAACCCCGCCTTCACTCACTCACAGCAGCTCAGAGATCCACTCGTTGACGATCACACGTTGACCTGATTGGTTACATGCTTGTTTGTGACGTCAGAAACACCAGCGATTTCAAACCGTGTTTTGAGACTGTCTTTGGTTCACTGCAGTTTTACAGAGAAAATACTCCGCAATGAACAGTATGAAATTAAATTAAAAGCTTGATTTTCACCACAGGGGGACTTTATGAAAACAGTCGTGAACTTCTAAGATTTTTGGGTTACACTTTATTTTGATGGTCCCTTTTGAACATTCTGTTGACTATAAGTAACGTTGCACCTACATGTCAACTAACTCTCATTAATGTTTTGAATGTTCAAAAGGGACCATCAAAATAAAGTGAAACCGATTGTTGTCTTAAAATCTTTTAAAAAAGATTTCATTCAATCCAGTCCCTGGTTTCAACACCTTGGTTAATCTTGGTCAAGTTGGTTAGGGCTGGAAGACAAACGCAACCAGCAACATGTTCCAAAAACCATCTTCATCACCTGGTATGACTTAATCTTTCCACACAGAAAAATGCATATCCTCTAACCTCGACACTCATGACTGCAGATACGGTTTCAACACTTGCTGTCAGGATGTAAGGGCAGAGAATGGGGGAAAACCCAGCGGAGGTTAGGTCATCAGTGGAGACTTGTGGTTACATCGTGGGTGGAGGCAACTGGGCACTGAGAGATGATGTCACTGACCACATGGCACACAAGGATGTTTTGACAATATTTAGGTTAATTGTGCCAAACGACCTGGCAATGGAGAATGACCTCAGAGCAAAGGCGACGTGGTAAATTATGTCACTATGGTGCAGCATCATAGAGACCCTAATGAAACTGAAACATGCTGATGGTACATTGACAGAGAGAGCTGTACGCTTATAAAGAGTCAGTTCTTATAAAGGACAGTGGGCTGACGTCATGATTGCTACATTTAAATGCAACATAATAGTCTTGTTCATTGATGTTGTGCAGAGTTCCTCTGAAACCCTCCGCCTCCCCAGCTCCACCTGCCTACATCTGATAAGGGACTTAAATTGCAGCAAATTTTGAGAGCTGCACCCTAATATGGAGTCCTTATCAAGGGGAGAAAGGAAGTGGGGTTGACGTCAGTATTGCTATAGTGATTGGTTGAGGGCCACTGATGTCATCAATTTAACCAGACACACAGTTGTATCAGCATGATCTAATTCAATACTTCCTCATTCCCTTCCATTTTTACTCTCTCACATATTCAAAGAGTTGGAGATCTCTTTTTAATTTTGGAGGCAGCATTATCATAATCATAAATTATTATAGGTCAGAATACACCTCACTGATCTAGATCTCAACCAGTAACACAATGGAACTCTTGATAGAATGATCTGGAATATTGTTTATAAGCAGCAACTCCACTTGCAACCCAAATACCGATTTCAATAATGTTTCAATAACATGTTGTTAAAGTCGGAATAAAACAGAAGTTGTGATAGCCTTTACTTTTCTATTGTGTATATCCGAGTGAAATGGCTTTTCGAACAAGAACAAATTTAGGGTGGGACTTGATTTTGTCTATTGGTAATTGATTGGATAGTTGGATGGATGTGGTTTGCTATTGGTGGATCTCATGTGAGTGACAGGTTGCCCCGCCCTCGTCATCAGAGAAGAGAAGAGATGCTGCAAGAGGAGGGGAAGTTATTTTGGTTCAAGATTATGAGGGAAAAAGATGTGCACAGATGAATCATTTATAAGAAATACTTAATTATAAAAAAGCAATATAAAAAACAAGAGTTAACTTTAAGTTAACGGAGTGATACACTAAAGGCCCTGATATATTTAATGTTGACTGCAAATAATATAAATATTTTTTTAAAATACGAATGCTAACACACACTAAATAAATATTTGTGACTAAAAAAGTCAATTTCGAAAGAAGTAAGGCCAGTCAGACCACATAGGTGTTTCATCTGGCAGTAAAGCTGCATTCTTGTTTAGAGAGGTCTAGCATGCGCAACATTCCTCGCCCGTCCCTCGATCAGTCCAACATCCTCGCTGTGGGCTGTGCTTCCTGCAATTATACTCATCAACATCAGAAAACTCCTCCGAGACAATACACAAAGCCTCTCGTATTCAACATCCCTTCAGTCATGTCAAATACCAACATTCGAAATGAGAAATGACTGTGTAGGCGCTCTAAACGTTTCTTTGATTGCAATGCAAACAAATGTATGATTCTGTGGTCACGTCTTCAGTCCTATACAAATAAACTCAGCCAATATGGCTGAACTATGGGGTTGATGTCCGCTCTGAGAGATTTCAGCGGATAAGGCTGGTCTGCAGAATGCCAGCTTGGAGGTTCATCGAGGGGTCAGCAGGTCCCATCATAGGGAGTTCGGTTCAGATAGATGGTTCAGATAGATGGTCCAAATGTGTTTACTTGTTTTCCTGGGTTGAAAAGAAGATGGACTGATGGACTGAGTTAAATTGGAGTGGGAGAACCCTATAACAATCAATCGATTGATCTATCTATCTATCTATCTATCTATCTATCTATCTATCTATCTATCTATCTATCTATCTGTTTGTCTGTCTGTCTGTCTGTCTATCTATCATGTATATTTTACATAGTTTTTATTTTGTTATTATTTTGACACTTTTCAGATTTTTTAAACGTTTTTTTTTTTGGGGGGGGGGGGGGGGGTATAGATTATTTTTGACATCAGTGGTATCTGGTTTAAAAATTACTAGTGCATATCAGTGGTTATCAGAAACAGTGTTAAGTTTGCATTTATATTTGTCATATATTTCATCGTAATAGAGAGCTGTCTGCAGAGTAAGCTAGAATGCAAAACATGGATTGAAAAACAAAGTGAGAATCTTTTTTTTTACCCATAGGTGCCGGAACGCCCTGGCTGTCTCCAGGGAAATGAAAGCGTAGCGTAAGTTCTGCCAGGAAGACTCAATTGTTACGTCATTTATTACCTTCTCATCTATCCAATCGCGTTCTAATACGTGAAGTATAAAAGATCCTTACTTACACTCGTCTGAGTTCGCAGATGCTGATGCTTTCACTTACTATTTCTAAAATTAGCAATAATTTTTGTCCCTTCTCATCTATGCTTAGATTTCTTAAAATCCGCCCTAAATCTTCAGATCACTCCCCCCTATTTTCTCTACCTAATGGAGCTCCTCTTTCCAAAGCTTGGTTCAGGTCTCATTTAGTTTCTGTCCTCAAAAACTGCAGTCTATCCCCTTCCCAGTATACCGGCCACTCATTCAGGATTGGTGCAGCCACTACAGCAGCTGAACGTGGTGTTTCTACAGCTGCTAGATCCTGGGCAGATGGTCTTCCTCTGCATTTACATAAGACCCGATCTAAAGATCATTCTCGAAGCTCAGCAAGCTCTGCAGTAACGATTCAGGTAAATTCCTACGCAATTACTGGTGGTGGTGTCATGCTTCATCTATCTGGCGATAGTCTCAGCTTGAATAATTCGCCCTTGCGCCATCGCTGGCAATACGATCCTTAGGGGCCCGGCTTCGCGCAGCCTAGTGGCTTCTATGCGCGTTTCGTTCATGCGCAGCACTAGCGGCCTAGCCGCTCAGCGAACCTCGTCTACACGTGGCTTAGCATGACCTCGTCTATGTTGCTCAGCGTGGCCTCGTCTCTGTGGCTCATTGTAGCCTTGTCTATGTGTGGCTCAGCGTGGCCTCGTCTCTGTGGCTCAGCGTGGCCTCGTATATGTGGCTCAGCGTGGCCTCATCTATGTGGCTCAGCGTGGCCTCGTCTATGTGTGGCTCATTGTAGCCTTGTCTATGTGTGGCTCAGCGTGGCCTCGTCTATGTGTGGCTCAGCGTGGCCTCGTCTATGTGTGGCTCAGCGTGGCCTCGTCTATGTGGCTCAGCGTGGCCTCGTCTATGTGGCTCAGCGTGGCCTCGTCTATGTGTGGCTCAGCGTGGCCTCGTCTATGTGGCTCAGCGTGGCCTTGTCTATGTGGCTCAGCGTGTCCTCGTCTATGTGGCTCAGCGTGGCCTCGTCTCTGCGGCTCAGCGTGGCCTCGTCTATGTGGCTCAGCGTGGCCTCGTCTCTGTGGCTCAGCGTGGCCTCGTCTATGTGTGGCTCAGCGTGGCCTCGTCTCTGTGGCTCATTGTAGCCTTGTCTATGTGTGGCTCAGCGTGGCCTCGTCTATGTGTGGCTCAGCGTGGCCTCGTCTATGTGGCTCATTGTAGCCTTGTCTATGTGTGGCTCAGCATGGCCTCGTCTATGTGTGGCTCAGCGTGGCCTCGTCTATGTGTGGCTCAGCGTGGCCTCGTCTATGTGTGGCTCAGCGTGGCCTCGTCTATGTGGCTCATTGTAGCCTTGTCTATGTGTGGCTCAGCGTGGCCTCGTCTATGTGTGGCTCAGCGTGGCCTCGTCTATGTGGCTCAGCGTGGCCTCGTCTATGTGTGGCTCAGCGTGGCCTCGTCTATGTGGCTCAGCGTGGCCTCGTCTATGTGGCTCAGCGTGTCCTCGTCTATGTGGCTCAGCGTGGCCTCGTCTCTGCGGCTCAGCGTGGCCTCGTCTATGTGGCTCAGCGTGGCCTCGTCTCTGTGGCTCAGCGTGGCCTCGTCTATGTGTGGCTCAGCGTGGCCTCGTCTCTGTGGCTCATTGTAGCCTTGTCTATGTGTGGCTCAGCATGGCCTCGTCTATGTGTGGCTCAGCGTGGCCTCGTCTATGTGGCTCATTGTAGCCTTGTTTATGTGTGGCTCAGCATGGCCTCGTCTATGTGTGGCTCAGCGTGGCCTCGTCTATGTGTGGCTCAGCGTGGCCTCGTCTATGTGTGGCTCAGCGTAGCCTCGTCTATGTGGCTCATTGTAGCCTTGTCTATGTGTGGCTCAGCGTGGCCTCGTCTATGTGTGGCTCAGCGTAGCCTCGTCTATGTGGCTCAGCGTGGCCTCGTCCATGTGGCTCATTGTAGCCTTGTCTATGTGTGGCTCAGCGTGGCCTCGTCTATGTGGCTCAGCGTGGCCTCGTCTATGTGGCTCAGCGTGGCCTTGTCTATGTGGCTCAGCGTGGCCTCGTCTATGTGGCTCAGCGTGGCCTCGTCTATGTGTGGCTCAGCGTGGCCTCGTCTATGTGGCTCAGCGTGGCCTCGTCTCTGTGGCTCATTGTAGCCTTGTCTATGTGTGGCTCAGCGTGGCCTCATCTCTGTGGCTCATTGTAGCCTTGTCTATGTGTGGCTCAGCGTGGCCTCGTCTATGTGGCTCAGTGTGGCCTCGTCTATGTGTGGCTCAGCGTGGCCTCGTCTCTGTGGCTCATTGTAGCCTTGTCTTTGTGTGGCTCAGCGTGGCCTCGTCTATGTGTGGTTCAGCGTGGCCTCGTCTATGTGTGGCTCAGCGTGGCCTCGTCTATGTGGCTCAGCGTGGCCTCGTCTATGTGGCTCAGCGTAGCCTCGTCTCTGTGGCTCAGCGTGGCCTTGTCTCTGTGTGGCTCAGCGTGGCCTCGTCTATGTGGCTCAGCGTGGCCTCGTCTATGTGGCTCAGCGTGGCCTCGTCTATGTGTGGCTCAGCGTGGCCTCGTCTATGTGGCTCAGCGTGGCCTCATCTATGTGGCTCAGCGTGGCCTCGTCTATGTGGCTCAGCATGGCCTCGTCTATGTGGCTCAGCGTGGCCTCGTCTCTGTGGCTCATTGTAGCCTTGTCTATGTGTGGCTCAGGGTGGCCTCGTCTATGTGGCTCAGCGTGGCCTCGTCTATGTGTGGCTCAGCGTGGCCTCGTCTATGTGGCTCAGCGTGGCCTCGTCTCTGTGGCTCATTGTAGCCTTGTCTATGTGTGGCTCAGCGTGGCCTCGTCTCTGTGGCTCAGCGTGGCCTCGTCTCTGTGGCTCAGCGTGGCCTCGTCTATGTGGCTCAGCGTGGCCTCGTCTCTGTGGCTCAGCGTGGCCTCGTCTATGTGGCCCAGTGTGGCCTCGTCTCTGTGGCTCAGCGTGGCCTCGTCTCTGTGGCTCAGCGTGGCCTCGTCTCTGTGGCTCAGCGTGGCCTCGTCTATGTGTGGCTCAGCATGACCTCGTCTATGTGGCTCAGCGTGGCCTCGTCTCTGTGGCTCAGCGTGGCCTCGTCTCTGTGGCTCAGCGTGGCCTCGTCTCTGTGGCTCAGCGTGGCCTCGTCTCTGTGGCTCAGCGTGGCCTCGTCTATGTGGCTCAGCGTGGCCTCGTCTCTGTGGCTCAGCGTGGCCTCGTCTCTGTGGCTCAGCGTGGCCTCGTCTATGTGTGGCTCAGCGTGGCCTCGTCTATGTGGCTCAGCGTGGCCTCGTCTATGTGTGGCTCAGCGTGGCCTCGTCTATGTGGCTCAGCGTGGCCTCGTCTATGTGGCTCAGCGTGTCCTCGTCTATGTGGCTCAGCGTGGCCTCGTCTATGTGTGGCTCAGCATGACCTCGTCTATGTGGCTCAGCGTGGCCTCGTCTCTGTGGCTCATTGTAGCCTTGTCTATGTGTGGCTCAGCGTGGCCTCGTCTATGTGTGGCTCAGCGTGGCCTCGTCTATGTGGCTCAGCGTGGCCTCGTCTCTGTGGCTCAGCGTGGCCTCGTCTATGTGTGGCTCAGCATGACCTCGTCTATGTGGCTCAGCGTGGCCTTGTCTCTGTGGCTCATTGTAGCCTTGTCTATGTGTGGCTCAGCGTGGCCTCGTCTATGTGTGGCTCAGCGTGGCCTCGTCTATGTGGCTCATCGCGGCCTGTTCTCAGCGCGGCGCAGCGTTTAAAATAAATAAATAATATAAAAATTAATTCATTCATTCATTTTAAGCGTCAGCAAATGCGTAAATGTATTATGTAATTCAGCAGCAGAAAAGTATCTTTCATATAAAGTAAAGCATGCTCCACTTTATAGATTGTAGAGTTACTGTTCCACAACGATATCGATGGAACTCTACAATATCCTACTGTCTATGGAATTGATACATCCATGTCTACCAGCTGTTCGCTAACTCTTTTTCTTTTTTTCTATTTTAGGAACTACATAATATACGGCTGGTGGGTATACTTTTCTTTTATGTTCTTTGGGGGTGGGCTCCGTCCAGTGGAATTATTCCTCCACCTTTTTTGGGAGTCGGCTGCGCCCCTGCCTTCATCTTCAGGCAGGATATGCAGAATCCGTACCCTCGGATCGCGAGTTACGGACGGGGCCTACACCAAAGAACTTTATTGCATATATGGCTTTCTGGGCTGTTAATTAAATGCATAATTGCACAGTATCTTCTCTCCCGAGTCTTTTTGGTAGAACTGTAATGAAGTATTAAAACTAAAGTTACACTATTGACCCTGTCACTGTTTTGTGACCTCATGTTTTACATCAGAGTTTTTCCCTGCTGGTCAGTTGACACTGACAGACTGAGGACATTTTCAGGCTTTGATTAGATTTCCATGCTACAGTGACACCAGATGGAGTTAGTTTTACAGTGACAGAGTGTTTTCCAGGCAAGTTTACAATGAAATCAAAAGTCCAGCTCGTTCTGTCAGCGGCTCTGTAAATGCTGGCAGTTACGCTGACCACCCTGTCTGGTTTTTGGCTATATGTAATATGGGTTGTTCCAAACCTGTACGACTATATTTCTTCTGTGGAACACAAACACAGATATTTTAAAAAGTATAAATGTTGAACTAAAGGGTATTTCTGGTAAGTTCCTGTCCAGCGTTTGACCTGTGTGGTATGCATCTAATGCGTGCATGTATGTAGGAATGAACAGTATGTAGGAGTTCCAGATAGAAGAACTGGAAAATGAATGGACTTCATTACAGACTGAGTGTCAGCTGGCTGTCGGGGTCACTAGCACAGACTACAAAAGCCCCTCTTGTCTTTCTGACAAAACTCAAATGGTGAGGAAACCAGAATCGACGGAAGGGAACAGATATAAAGCAGAGAACAGTCTTACATACAGCTGGTGACAGATGAATATGCGCTAAGACTACTGTATACATGGAGAGAGTTGTATTTCTTCCATAGTCATCTGATATAGTCACATGTCTCTCTATGTTTCTTGAGATATGGTTGTCATGGTGGGTTGGCATCCCTACACAGTTTTAATTTATTCATATACATTCATCATTCATTTATACTCTTAGTGAACACATTTTCACTAAAATGACTTACACTATAGTGCTCAATCATGTCCCTGGAAAATACAAGGAAGTGTGTCTGAAAGAACACGATGTTTTAGTGCAGTAAGTGCTTTAGATAATATTTCACAAAATTCACTTACAAAGTTACAGATTTGTTTAGTTTACAAATGTTTGGAAAACCTTTTCTAGATCTGGTGTTAATAATCTAAGAACAAATCAATAATTCCTGATTACTTATAAAGAAAGGGGCAAAGGTCATGCACATCCAGCACCTTTTTCTTGGCCAGCAGAACGTTCTCAAATTGCGACGTGTGCTTTTCGACGCGCGCGCTGATCTGTTACGCTGGAGTGTAATGGATATTTTAAGTTCTTTTCTGACTGGAAGGAAACTGAAAATTCAGACTGATGGCAGAAGGTCTGGACTCTACGGCAGCGTTCATTGGCCAAGGACCTTCCAGAGGCCTTCTGACTGACATTTAAAGCAACCAATCACAGTTCGTTTTGTTCCGCATCGTTTAAGGGCGTAAAAATGTAAAGTCGATGTCCCTACAATAGCAGACCGGCATGCATCTAATAAATGATTTATTCAAGAACATTGTGCGAGTTTATTGCAACAATGGCAACGCAAACTTACTTACTTTTGTAAATCCAGTGTTTAGTTGATCCTGATAAGCACCTCATTGTCACAGTTGTAAACACGACGGCTTTCTTCTTCATTGAGGAGGGTTTGGCGTCACATAGCGGCTTTGTTTCCAGGCAGACCGTTAAAGAACGCGACACACACGTCTCCCGGAAATCCTGTAGAATTCATCCAATCAAGGCTGTGTTTCCCATATAACGACATAACTCACTGCTTAACTATCATAGTACGATACATTGTTGAAGAAATCAACCAGCTAGTCACGACTGTTTCCCGAAACCGTACTGTCGCAAATTTGTCGTTTAACCACGTTGGTTAAAGGGGAACTTGGCAACTCTAGCCATTTCTTCGCTGATTTTCACTTCTGTTGTCGCATGTTTTCTCATCGAGCTCCCCCTACAGCTGTGCGCCGTATATTTCACAACACTGTCATGAAAAAAACTCACTTGAGCTCCACCCTCCTCCTGCTTTCTACCTCTGCTTATGTGCATTTGTTATTATCGGAGCCGGCCAACTGTATCGTGTGGAGCTATGTCTACCTAGCCTGGATGCCAGCCCGAACCCCGCCCACAACATTTTTTGGTCGGGAAGTTCGGTCTGGACTCGATCCATTGAGGAGTAATTATGATCGGTTCAGAATTAGTCAGGCCAATCAAATTGCCAGGGCGGGCTTTATACGATGATGGACAGATGATCTGCAGTTACGTAATCATCACGTTATCAAAGAGCGCTTGGGTTGAACTGGTTTCCCTCAGAGATCACTGCAGCTGGAGAACTGAGATGTATAGATTCAGCATCGCGTCTGTTGTAAAAGAAATCGACAGCGCATTAACTTTAAAAGACGAACAGAGAACTGCAATCAAGGCTTTTGTCGATCGGAAAGATGTGTTTGCCGTCCTTCCTATGGGATTCGGCAAAAGTTTAATTTATCAGCTGGCTCCGATGGTCACTAAGAAGATGGGACGCAATGAAAGCCCTGTGGTCGTTGTGGTTTCTCCTTTGGTCGCACTCATGGAGGACCAAGTATAAGAAGCAACACTCATTATTTTACTACTTCTTCCAGCGCGCGTGTATTTGAGTTCTGTTGACAACTTTGCGTAGCTCATAAAAAAAACACTTACTGCGTTGCTCTGATTGGTTGTAGGTCTATCCAATTGAGTGCAGGTTTTTTTTTTTTTTCTGGTTCGGTTAAGACACGCCTCATAATCAAAGCCCTATGGAGCAGTATCAGACTCACATTCTGACTAGAATATGAGTATGACGAAGTCAGGCTAATGTCTACCGAGGTGGGTAATACATCTTACATCTTAGACACAGTATCATAGAATTATGTCGAATTGCCATAAAGCAGTTCGTGTTTCTCGCTCGTTCTCGCTTCTCACGAGAACTTACCGGGACGTTAGTCCCGATGTTGCAAGGATGGTTTTCCGCCTGGGGACGCTGAGGGGAGCGGGGAAAGTCACCATTCTCTCCAGAACAGGTTATTGAACCATTCAAATGATTTCTAAACGGTTTTATTAAGTTGAAATAGTTGCCAAGTGCCCCTTTAACGATGACACGCAGATGTTTGAGTAATAACCTCTTATAACGAATCTGTTTGAGATCAAATGAATAAAAAAATAATTGTGCAATAAATTACGGACATGCCATCTGAGGGCCAATTCTCATTTTCCTCAGTTATTTTGCTTTATTTCCAGATTCAAGGAAACGCACATATGTGCTCCCTTTAAAAACGGTACTTTCAATCTCTCAACAAACTAAATACAAAATAAAAGATGTAGATTTGAATGTCAGCTTGCTTATTTTGCTCATGATAAGGATTTATTAAGTCCACATGTCATGCAAACAAGAAACTGCTTCTAACCACAGATTGAGCACTGTCATTTAAACCACACAACTTTGTGATGCTGTTTGCGAATGTTTGTTGGAAATATGGTTTCAGGAAACACCAACATGTTGATCTATGCTGATAATGACTATAGTTGGCTAACGATGCTTCGGGAAACACACCCCTGATGACGACTGCAAAACTCAAGAAGTCTTTTCCACTTTGTGTGCCTTATGCATCAGATGTTCAGTTGAGCGTGATGCCTGAGGCGGAAACTACTGAAAACTCAAGCAATAGATAAATGGTTAGATAAGAAAGGTGTGTTTGGCATTTGTGCACACAGGCTTTGAGGGGGTTAGGGTTGGGTGGGTTTGCTGACATCAATACTTTGGTTTCTAGGGTAATTTGGGTTAAGTGTGTGAAGCAGCCAGAACAATAGACTTCCTGTGCCTGTTATAATGGTCACTCATCTCATGCCCTCGGGGGAAGCGGGAGAGGAAAGGGATTACAGTCGACAGATTCGCATTTCCTTGCGGAAGACTTGTGATGACATCACTTCTGGCGTAACACACTGGGTGTGAGATGGTAGTGCGCCTGAGAGAAAGTTACAAGGTGGGCTTTTCTGTTACGTAAAAGGGTTATTTTGGAGTATTTTAGTATTCTTTTCGGTTCACACAATCAAAGTTCTCAAGACATTTGTGGGTAACACTTTAGAATACGGTTCCTTCGTTAATGAATAACTACACAGGAACAAATGAGTAACACAATATTAACAATCTAGTAACTACAATTAACTAACAAGAAATTCTGATTAACAAATTAGTAAGTAACAGCGCACAGATGAAAGTGGTAGTTCACTATTAACTAATCAATAACCACTTTTTTTTATGCTTCCCAGAGAACTACTTTAAGAATCATGGTAACTAACTAGTAATGACTCAAGTGTTACTACATACTTCTAAAGGAATGACTAATTATTTGGATCCGTATTCTAAAGTGAAGATCACGGTAACTAACTAGTAATTACTCAAGTGTTACTACATACTTCTAAAGGAATTACTAAGTCTTTTAAGCTTTTGAGGTTTTTGGTGAAGTTTTAGATAGTAATTATCATAGAAGTATAACACTTGGAAAATTACTAGTTAGTTACCATGATCTTCACTTTAGAATACGGATCCAAAAAATTAGTCATTCCTTTAGCAGTATGTAGTAACACTTGAGTCATTACTAGTTAGTTATCATGATTCTTACATGAAAAGCCAATCCTAAAGTGTAGAATCTTCTAATCCTTCACAAGATATTTGCACACACGTATATGAGGTAGGAGACATTAATAAAATCTTTTTTTTTTTTGCGAGGTATAGGTCAAATAATAAAATCACTGTATATGGTATTTGGATGGCCGATAACTCAATATGCCGTCACCGTGACTCTGGTCAATTTTCTGGCATTCCTCTGGACTGGCATTGAATCACTACAGGACAAGTAAGGTCCCGACAACTGCATTTAAAAAGCCATTTCTTTAAAATGATTCAGTTGATAAATAGTTCTCTAGGAGAGAGCATAGGCTAATTATTTCCCAAATCATAAGTCTGCTATGCTATTACATATTGATAAACCTTATGTATTTGTTTACAGCAGTTATTAATGTTAATGTAGTGCTATTCATTTGTCCTGCATTAGTTATTGATTAGTTTTGCATGAACTATTAATCTTCTTCAGGAGTTCTCTGGGAAGCATTAAAAAAATAGTAGTTATCAATTAGTTAATAGTGAACTACCACTTTTATCTGTGCGCTGTTAATAGTAACTAGATTGTTAATATTGTGTTACTCATTTGTTCCTGTGTAGTTATTCATTAACGAAGGAACCGTATTCTAAAGTGTTACCCATTTGTGTATAGCAAACATTAGCTCAGGTTACTAATGTGTGTCTATGAATCAGTTCAATTTTTAACCCTGCTGTATCATATTTCTAAGGCCTCTAAATGATCAACACGATCAAAACTTTACTGAAAAACCTGTTGCACACTGTCTACTCGTGTGATTGATCGTTTATACTTTTTTTAGTGTAATTCTAGAAACGTCCCCCTTCAGGTTGTGGTACTTGTTATTTTGTCATTATTATTATTATGTAATATTCATAAAGTAAAGATGAATGCTTACCGAACTGAAAGGTTTATGTGATTATCCGCATTTAAAAAAGAAAGAAAACTCATGTTAAAATGTGAGTATCAAATATGATCCATCAGGCTTTTGAGGAACGTTTTATTTGTTAATCTCTCAATCATCATTGTATTGTGTATCAGGGTAATGTTTTACCCTCCACAATAAAAACTAGAGCTTTGATCATAAAACTAAGCATTTAAATCTCATCTTACTAAGACATATTACTGGGAGATAAAGAGTGACAACTGATATTCATATGCATTTTATGTAAGTAGTCTGCTATACATACTATTATAAATTTTGGTCATATAAATATCAGAAACTGCAACCAAGTAAATTTTTTTGCTCATTTTGCCCGAGTTTTCCTCCTTGAGAATAAGCCCAATGTCCCAATTATGAGAAATAAAGTCGGACAGGAAATATGAAAAGCATAAAAATGCTCAATCTAATCTCATTAATATCCAATGACAAATAAATGAGATATTAAAGAGATTCTTCATGCATGTGAAGAAAACGGAAATTAGTTAAATAAATCACTGCTTAATAAAGCTGCCATCTTTCTCAGAGGGATGCTGTAAATTATAAAGACAGAGGTGAGAAGAACAGCACGAGTGTTTTTGACCTTCGGCCTGCCGGCAGTAACCGTTACGTGTGAACACCAGCATGCCGGCATGGAGCAATAACACAGATTCCATGCTTTTCCTTTGAGGTCAGGGCCATTGTAATAGATCTTAATGGCTTCATTCAGGCCTGCTGTGTCCCTGTCTCAGATCCTAGCCTAAAAAAGGTCAGTCCTCCCAAAGGTCCCTATCGCTAGAAGCTAAAGCTAACCCTCCCGTCGTTAAACGCCCATGATAAACCACGCTGGAAAGCAAACTTCAACTGGCGTTTAATGAATAACCCGAGAGTCCCTGTTGAGATGGCTTGCTCTGTTTGCATGGCTCTGGTATTGTTTACATGCTTCTTCACATCTCAGGGACCATTATATGGCAGGTTTTCTCATAGTGTCGTAAAATGAAAAGATTAAAGGATCAGAAGTGGTGACAGCTCTTAAAGTTCTGATCGCCATAAGTTACATCATAATGTCACTCCCTTCTTCTCGGTTCTCCGTGACTTTTGGATTTGAGATATTGATGAAATTTCAAGGGGCTCAAGCAGGATCTCGCATGTATGAGAATATGAATAGCTTTTCTGGTGCGCACACCCAATTGTGAGATACAACCTATAAATCTTTGATTGGCCGCTCCTATAAATTCATTAAGCCTCCCTCTTAAGCAGTATTCCCAGAGGAAACTTTTATTATTGCTACTCTGTCATTGCTCAGGAGATTTGAAGTCTCGTTTCATTTCAGTAACAGCTTTGACTCTTTGTTTCAGTAACAGCTTTTGATGTCCCTACTATAATTCAATGATTATATACATACCTTACATACCTTGCAGCAAAGCGGACTCCATTACAAGTTAGTCTTAGAGTGTCTGAATTTAACAGTACTTAAGTATGTTACTCGTACTGAATGTATAGGCTCAAAGATGCACTAGTCTTCAACACCTAATAGACACGCATTACTCATCACGAATATATCGTGATGTACATTAACTTATTCAGAAATGTAGTCAAGAACAGAGTAAAAGTTGCTAATATCTTCTATACTCAAAGTACAAAGTGTGCCAAAAAGATACTTAAGTACAGGAAGTAATTACATTTACTCAAATACGGTAACACTTCATAATAACTGTAATCTATGATTCAGTTAAGCATTAGTACATAGTTTTTATTTATTTCATTTATAAAGCAGTGTCCCTACATTAATAGACATCTAGCAATTTATAAATATAGCTATAAATGCTATATTCTCGATTTGTAAGCATAATGTGTTTAATAATTGTTTTTTCATACTTTATTAATGATCAATTTGTCATTTATAAATATAATACTATTAGCATTACATTATTTACAAAACAAGTTATTTAGAAATTGTCAGTGGTTCATAAGATCATAGTGTAAGTAAATGATTAATAAATTATTTAAAGGTACATTTCTACATCTTATTATTTAGACATATATAATAGTTACTCAGTGTGTTAATAAATACTTTATTAACACGTATTCCTACTGTAATTCATGATTAATTCAGGTATAAAACATAGTTGTCAGTTAACTGTTTGTGCGAGCTCATCTAAAGTTCATGCCTCGTAAAGCTTTTACAAAGGAGATGTAAAGACTCAGTATATCTTCTGAACAGAAAAGGGAAACAAACACAACACAGAGTGATACAGAACATAGAAATATTTATTTCAAGATGCAAACAAATTCAACTGTACAACTGTGCACTTGATATAAAAAGGAAAAAAAAAACCTCTGCAATTTCATATAAAAATGAACTAAATAAGCAACAAAATGACCAAAAAAGAACAAAATAAGAAAGTGAATATAAATAAATAAAGCAACAAAATGAATATACATAAACAAAAGAAGCAACAAAACTAACAAAAATAAACAAAATGAAGAAAATAAGCTAAATATTTTGGTGTAGTATGAAGGTTTTCTTGTTTCAGTTTCATTAGTTTTGATGCTTACACTCACCTAAAGGATTATTAGGAACACCTGTTCAATTTCTCATTAATGCAATTATCTAATCAACCAATCACATGGCAGTTGCTTCAATGCATTTAGGGCTGTGGTCCTGGTCAAGACAATCTCCTGAACTCCAAACTGAATGTCAGAATGGGAAAGAAAGGTGATTTAAGCAATTTTGAGCGTGGCATGGTTGTTGGTGCCAGACGGGTCGGTCTGAGTATTTCACAATCTGCTCAGTTACTGGGATTTTCACGCACAACCATTTCTAGGGTTTAGGTCAGATGCTAGAGGTCAGAGGAGAATGGGCCGACTGATTCAAGCTGATAGAAGAGCAACTTTGACTGAAATAAGCACTCGGTACAACCGAGGTATGCAGCAAAGCATTTGTGAAGCCACAACACGCACAACCTTGAGGCGGATGGGCTACAACAGCAGAAGACCCCACCGGGTACCACTCATCTCCACTACAAATAGGAAAAAGAGGCTACAATTTGCAAGAGCTCACCAAAATTGGACAGTTGAAGACTGGAAAAATGTTGCCTGGTCTGATGAGTCTCGATTTCTGTTGAGACATTCAGATGGTAGAGTCAGAATTTGGCGTAAACAGAATGAGAACATGGATCCATCATGCCTTGTTACCACTGTGCAGGCTGGTGGTGGTGGTGTAATGGTGTGGGGGATGTTTTCTTGGCACACTTTAGGCCCCTTAGTGCCAATTGGGCATCGTTTAAATGCCACAGCCTACCTGAGCATTGTTTCTGACCATGTCCATCCCTTTATGGCCACCAAGTACCCATCCTCTGATGGCTACTTCCAGCAGGATAATGCACCATGTCACAAAGCTCGAATCATTTCAAATTGGTTTCTTGAACATGACAATGAGTTCACTGTACTAAAATGGCCCCCACAGTCACCGGATCTCAACCCAATAGAGCATCTTTGGGATGTGGTGGAACGGGAGCTTCGTGCCCACAAATCTCCATCAACTGCAAGATGCTATCCTATCAATATGGGCCAACATTTCTAAAGAATGCTTTCAGCACCTTGTTGAATCAATGCCACGTAGAATTAAGGCAGTTCTGAAGGCGAAAGGGGGTCAAACACAGTATTAGTATGGTGTTCCTTATAATCCTTTAGGTCAGTGTATATTGTTGGATTTGGACTGCAAGTGCAAATTCAATAAAATGAAGCGCACTTGTTTTCCAGAAGGGTTTTGCACTCCATGTTTTTGCTGTCTATAGGAAAATCAGCTGAGATATTAAAAAGATCTCTATGCATGCAGTCTGTGAATAAAGCATCATGTGCCGTGTGAACTTGGACAGAAATCTGTAAAGGTTGTGTTTTACAGCCCACCGGCCACAGACGCCAACATCAGACCGTCTGAGAGCAGGGATGCCGGATGTTACTCCTTCTGCTTTGTTGTCTGCTTTAATGAAATGGTGTAAGTGGTCTGACACACAGACTCACTTCATTCTCATGTAAACCACACTGATTATGATAATAATAGGGTGAATTCTTGTCAAAAAGTCTCCTGACTTACCTAAAGTAACCTTACATTCCAGAGCCCTTGTGTCTGAGACAGCTATTTTCTCTCAGACTAATTGTCTGTCCTTTTCTTGCTCTGTTTACAAAATGTTCATTATATTGGTTTTCCAATATAATGAACATTATATATTCCACCGCTGAGAGGCGGTGCTTAAATGCATAACTGAGTCACATGCATGAGGGGTCTCATAAAAACAGCCCATTCTCACACACAAGATTTCGTCTTGCACACACACATGTCTGGTTTACTATCTTTGTGAGGACTCTCCATAGGCGTAATGGTTTTTATACTGTACAAACTGTATATTCTATCCCCTTACACTGCCCCTATCCCTAAACCTACCCATCACAGGAAACATTCTGCATTTTTACATAAAAAAATATATATATGTATGATTTATAAGCGTGTTTACCCATGGGGACTTCAATTTAGTAGAGTCCCCATGAGTCTGTGTGCATTCAGGTTTAAGTCCCCACCGGGATAGAAAAACATGTACACACACACACACACACACACACACACACACACACACACACACACACACACACATCCAAAGACTTTTGAGTTGGAATAACAGCTGTATACTACATACTGCCTACACTGTAAGACAAAATCCATATAAAAAATTTCCAATAAGTTTAAGGACTCTAAAACACAAAACAATACAATGTGTAATTCTAAATATGGGGGAAAATCAGTACGGAAAGTTCCTTAATATGAGCATATAGGTCATTAGACATTATTTCTATGGACTTTTTATAATACTAAGTGAATCCATTTCAGCCATCCATTTCAAAGGATGTTTTGGAAATAAAACCGATTCTTATTAATCTATTTATAAAATGTCTTAACATTTGGCAGTCAGTCCGAGTCCTAATGACTTATTATTGTACTACATAGTTATTGGGAATTGAAGGTCAAATAGATCGTATTGCATTGTGGATAAAGTGCTAGTGCCTTGTAGCAAAAATAGAGGTATTTTCCAGGTATTTTATGCATAGTATATTCTGCAACTGGAATAAGGGTGTGTTCACACTTTGCATGTTTGGTTGGATTAACACAAACTGGTGTGATTGTTCTGTTAGTGCGGTTCATTTGAATAAATGTGAACACTGCCTTCTGAACCGTGGTGTGCACCAAACAAGCGGACCGAGACTGATGAAAAAGATGGGTCTCCATCCTCTTTCAAACGAACTCTGGTGCGGTTCGACTGAAATATGAACGCAACACAGACCACTACAGTTCGTTCTCTTCACATCAGATCTTCGTTCGTGTGCAACGGAGGAATTGCTGCCATAAGAGTAGCATGTTAGTGCTATTCTAAACAAAGCCGAACTCACAACTCACACCTGCTGACAACAAAATGGAGGTCAGAATCAATTCATCCAATTTAGAAATATATTTTGGCATGACGGCAGCAAACTGTAGCATGCTGTCACTCTGCCACACGCGATAAATCGCCCGCCCTTGCCACCCGTTCCTTCAACCCTTCAGTGCTTTTCTTCATCTCCTCTATATGTCCCTATTTATGAGGCCTTGTCTTTTCTCGCCCTCAGCGGAGTGACCCTCCCCTTCTGCTTTCACAAATGAAATAAGGACTCTAATGTGATTGAGTGAGCTGCTCTCTCTTTCTCTCTCGCTCACTCACACTATCTCTCTCTCTCTCTCTCTCTCTCTCTCTCTCTCTTCATGTTCTGGTGAAAGAGGAGGCATCCAAAGACTGCCTTTGCTAATTTCATAAAAACTCCATCAAGCTAATGGAGCCATGTGGTCTAAAGCACGTTCCCCTCCCCCTCTGCTCCAGTGCATTGTGGGAATCCATTCACATTTATCAGCCTTTGCTCTCCGCTAACTTATCAAACATGCTACAACAGAGAGGAATTGAGAGCGTAAGCTGAGAATGAGCTAATAGAAAGACTGTGTTTCATATCTGGATTTAGATTTCCATACTATTTCTGCAGTATATACTGTGCATGAAATGAGAATTTTCAGTATATGTATATTCTGCCGTCATTTCAGAATGAGATGAGAACAAACAAAAACTAACCAAAAAAAAAAAAAAGTACGATACCTGGAGAAAGTTAGCACTCCCATTCATCTCAATGGCAGTTGCTCTGTTGGTGCATGCAGGTAAAGAGATAAAGAGAATGAGCTAGAATGGCTTTATTGCTCAATTCAGTTCCAGAGATCATTTTTTAAAGCCTGAGCTATAAATGCCATGTTTTTTCATGCTAACTAGCAAAGCTAACCAGCCAAACTTCCACGCTTTTATGGTTTAAGAACTTTTAACATCTATAGAACCTGTCCATTACAAAAAAAAGGTTCTTTATTGTGGAAAAAAGGTTGTTTAGACTCTTTTGTTTTAACATGGGGGTGTGTCAAGTAAAAAAAAAAATGTAAAAATGTAAACATATATTTGTTCACAATTTCTCCGATGTTGGTATATAATAAAAAAAACTGCTTATAAATGTAACCAACTAAGTCAGCTTGTGAAATGCAAGTAATAAAGCTATAACCAACTAGCAAAATGGTGATAAAGCTTGCCAGAAAGTATTGCTGATTTAAACAGTGCTGTATAACAGACTTGAATGACAAAATTACATTTCGCATTATTCACTGCACCAAAGGAAGGAGAAAATAAGTAGATAAAGCATATTGTTTTTGTTGCATTAGCACTTCTTAATCTTTGTCTGTGAGCATTAAAGGGTTAGTTCACCCAAAAATGAAAACTCTGTCAGTAATTACTCACCCTCATGTTGTTCCAACCCCGTGAGACTTTCGTTCATCTTCGGAACACAAATTAAGATATTTTTGATTAAATCTGAGAGCTGGATCACTAATCCATAGGCTTCTTAAGGGATCGAAACTGACCGGCCCAAAAGTTATGAAAGACATCGTTAAAATAGTCCGAGTGACTACAGTGGCTCAACCTTAAGTTTATCAAGCGACGAGAATACTTTTTGTGCGCAAAAAAACAAACAAAAATAACTTTATTCAACTATTCATTTCCTTCTCTGTGGGCCGTGAGATTTCCCGTAGTGTAACAGCGCAGCGCTTCTGTGTTGCACGTCACACATAGGCTCACTATTGGCCGACGCTGGTCATGTGTGTGGTGCGTGACGTACAACACAGAAGCTTTGCGTAGTTTCACTACGTGAAATATCACGGCCGAACAGAGAAGGAAATGATTAGTTGAATAAAGTCGTTATTTTTGTTTGTTTTTTGCGCACAAAAAGTATTCTCGTCGCTTGATAAACTTAAGGTTGAGCCACTGTAGTCACTCGGACTATTTTAACGATGTCTTTCATAACTTTTGGGCTGCCCAGTTTCGATCCCTTAAGAAGCCTATGGAGGAGTGATCCAGCTCTCAGATTTAATCAAAAATATCTTAATTTGTGTTCCGAAGATGAACGAAAGTCTTACGGGGTTGAACAACATGAGGGTGAGTAATTACTGACAGAGTTTTCATTTTTGGGTGAACTATCCCTTTAAAGGTGCAGTATGTAATATTGACAGCTCCAAATTCAAAATAATGGAGAGATGTTTCCCCGCCTCCTCCTCCTCAAACTCGAGGACACGCAACAGGAGTGAGCGCGATAGACAATGGAAGGTGAGGAGACTTACACACTGATTTATCTGAGTTTTAATATGCCTCTGGACATAGAGATTTTTAGATGGATGACGAGGCTTTTTACGTCGGGTTGGATCTGCAATCTCTGACCCAGTTTGTTTGCTGGCTTCCATGGCTGAAATACACGGTTTTCCACTAACTGGCAACCCGGCGTCTCGAAATACTATTGAGTAAATTGGCAGTGGGCAAATCACAATGACCAAAACAAAAACAGACATTCCGACACGGAACGCACATTTCAATAACTGGAATAAGTTCCAAATAGACTACTGGAACTGGCTTTAGCAGTGTTTTTCAGAGAAACAAGTGTGTGATCTAAGCATATTTCCTAAATATCTGAAACATGTTATGGTATTCTTATGCTTATACAGTCAAATAAATGACACACAGCACCTTTGAAGTATATAAAGCCATTGTAATCCATATGAATCAAGTGGTTTAATCCAAGGCTTCTGAAGAGATGTGATCAATTAAGGCTTTTAATCGCACATAAACATTGATCAACAGACATAAACAGAAGCTCAACCGTACTTGCTTGTTGTGAAAAAAAAAAATACTGTTTGCGTCTCTATCACTGCGTTTTTTAACTACACTGTAAAAAATAAAACCGTAATTTTTACGGTAAAAAAACGGCAGCTGTGGTTGCCAGAACTTCACCGTCAAAAATACGGTAGCAACGTTATTTGTTTTACAGACCTAAGTTAAATTTACAGTAATAAACCGTATTTCATTATCTGACATAATGTTAATTTACCAACCTATTGAAGTATTTATATCCAGCCCGTTCTCATCCCAAGGCGTCATATACTGACGCTTTTGACATTTCGTCTACATCCAACGGACATGGCACCCTTTAGCGTCAATATGAGACGCAGATAGATGTGGGCCAGAAGGCGCCTTATAGCGGTCTAACACTAACCCAGACCTAAACCTACCCATATCTATCTGCGTCTCATATTGACGCTAAAGGGTGCCATGTGCGTTGGCTGTAGACGAAATGTCAAAATATGTCAAATATGACGCCCGAGAACGATGTTATATCTGTTTTGTACCATTGTAATACACTGGTAACCAACAAACATCACAGCAGTGATGAGAGTCACATGATCAATCAAAGCTTATCTCAAGCAGCTCTTCCACAAGAAGTTTAGTTCTTATATAAAGAAGCTGCACAGTGTCATTCACACAGACCATCATGGTAACACACATGAAATTAAAAAAATGCAATAAACATTCATTTAACAACATTAAATGTAACATAAATCCCTAACGTACATGACTGATTAGAAAAAAAACAAGAAAACTATGAGGAAACATAGTTATTTCGACAAAAATACATATAATGTGAAGTGTCACACAGGGAATTGTGGGAATGTCAATTTACGTTTTTTTTTTACTGTAAATTATACAAAGAGATGTTCTTTTTCACTTTCAAAAACTGTCAATTTAACGGTATTTTACAGTAAAATTACATTAAATGTACCATGAGATCTATCACAGTTATTTACCGTATATAGTACGGAAACGTTCTGTTAACCAATTAACAGTTTTGCACTGTAGCAGTCTTTTACCGTTAAAATCACGATTATTTTTTACAGTGTATGAGTAATTCACTGTTATTTTATGATGCTTCATAAAGCTTATATCAAAAGGTCATGTTCAAAAGGACATTGTCAGCTTTTCTTTGAACTGGTCTCCTGCGACACAGCACCACTAACATGTGCAGTTTCATTAAAACCACAATCAAAATGACCTTCCGCTGTCCCTGGACATTTCAGAGTGACCGAATCGTACTCAGCTGTTACACACACAGCTTGAAATCATTTCTGGTTGGTCCCATGAAATGAAACCCACTGTCTAAGATTATGTGGAAAGAGCTGAGTGAGCAATACTTTTATTGAGGATTAAATGCAGTTGAATGAGGAGAACACAGATCATGGTGGAGACAGTGAAAGCCGAACACAAAGAGGTGACAGACAGAAAGACTCCTCCTGCCGCTGGTTACCAGAGAAACATTCATCTGTATCCCCACCCTGCTGTCCGTTTCCAGTGCGTCTTCGTCTCAACAGCCTCTTCACTGCTCATTATGGCGCAGATGATGTTTGTTAGGATATGAGTGGCCCTGGTAACAAACTGATTTGAGCAAACTAAGCATCACACATGGCAGTTACTTAGCATATCATAAAATGAAATACCAGATGCTATCGAGGGCATATCATAGACATTTATTGTTTTATAGTCTGGCAAAAAGTGCACTATTTAATTACTTTAATTCATCTATTATAATTACAATAGATTAATTCAAAACCTAAAAGAAATATTTGGGACTTTTTTTTTTTTTTTGCCAAATGATGATGTTCTTGGATGTTTTGGACACAAATTATTCCCTAAATGAATGTAACTAAGTACACAAAGACACATCCAGACCTCTCAACCTCCACTGGCTTATAGTTTTTAATAGACGTACTGTAACTACAGTAAACACACTGAGAGATGCCACAATAGCAACTGTAAGAGCCTCACATGGATCACATTTTACAGCAATAAAAATACTCCAGTGGAACATCAGTAAAGCTTTTGACTCCCACACTGTCCGATGAGAAATTAAAGGTTATTTCGGTAATACTTTACAATAAGGTTCATAAGTTAACTACCTTAGTTAACATTAATTAAGAATGAACAATACTTCTTCAGCATTTACTATTATTAGTTATTATTTATTTCAACATTTACTAATACGTTGTTAAAATCAAAGGTTGTATTTTTTAACTAACATGAACCAACAATGAACAGCTGTATTTTTATTAACTAACATTAAAGGTTCTCTAAGCGATGTCGCGTGACGTCGCTTCTTGTTGACGTTTAAAGTATTGTCAAACAAAACGGAGGCTAGCTAGACCCTCCCCCCTCCTCATCCGCGCACTAACCCCCCAAACCCCGCCCCTAAGTCCTTCTTGTCGGTGATTGGCTGGAACTGTTTGTCATGTTTCGTGGAGCGGGTTGGCCCAGTTTGTTTTTGTTGCTGTTTGCGGAGCCTGGGCTGTCAGAGATCGCGTTTCTTTGCAGTGTGTTCAGGGAACAGGCAGCCAGTGGTTAGTGAGGAGATGTTTGCTGTATGTGACAAAAAATGTTTTGGCCTAAAAAACGCTTGACATCGCTTAGAGCACCTTTAACAAAGATTAATAAATACTGTAACAAATGTATTGCTCATTGTTAGTTCATGTTAGTTAAAGGGGTGGTTGATTATGATTTCACTTTTCTAACTTTAGTTAGTGTGTAATGTTGCTGTTTGAGCATAAACAACATCTGTAAAGTTACACTGCTCAAAGTTCAAAGCAAAGGGAGATACTTGCTTTTAAAGAAATCGTTTTTTAAGGACTACAACAAACGGCTGGAACTACACGAGCTTCCTCCCGGGTTAGTGACATCACTAACCGTAAAATTTACATAAACCCCGCCCCCGAGAACGCAGTCCATGTTGAGAAGAGGAAGAGCTGTTGTAGTCGAGCACATTTGTGAGTCTGCTCAAACTGTAGCATCCGTCTTTTCACATGCAATAGAAAGTCACTCTGTGTGCATCTCACAACAGTTCCTATACAAGCGATTTATAGATTATCCTGACAGAATATGCTAATTGAAGATAGTTAACTCCACATCAGCAACATAAATTCATCAACTAACCATTCAGAGACGTCCTGTTGCATTCTACATGTTGTCACTCTTCTTAGTCTCTCCATCTTTGTCTGACTCCGTTTATTAAACATAAAAGGCAGAACAGTTTCTGACATTTTAGCGAGTGTCTGCGTGAGGTAATCGGAGCTGCTAACACACACACTCTTGAAGCTCCGCCCACTGTGCCGGGAGCTGCAGCTCATTTGCATTTAAAGGGCCAGACACAAAACGGTGCGTTTTTGCTCATCCTCAAAAAGCGACAACTTTAACATGCTATATAAAAATATCTGTGGGGTATTTTGAGCTAATACTTCACATACACACTCTGGGGACATCAAAGATTTATTTTACATCTTGTGAAAAGGGCATTATACCACCCCTTTAAAGAATTGTTAACTAATGAATCTTATTGTAAAGTGTTACCGTTATTTCTCATGAATGGTTATTTCTCATTCTCTATTTACAGGTTCCTTATATAGAACCTTTTTAGCACAAAGGGTTCTTTAAAATCAAGAGCCCTGTAGGGTTCTATATAGAACTCGGAACCTTTTTTTTTCCAAAATGTCATAATGTGATGAAGACCAACAAACACATCTACAACTGAATGTTGTGGGTCCTTAGTGTCTGATGTCACAAATTCCATTAATAAATCCGGCTCACATCAGTGTTCCGCATCACACAAGTGTGTAAGTAAGAGGTATGCGGCGTCATCTCTGAACCCACATTAATGCTTCCACTTAAAGGAGTACTTATGTAAAGTCTCAGGGGTCCAGCAAAGCATATATATTCTTTATAGAGGCCACACCTTTCCTGTGTGTCACTGAGACTCTCATTTGCCACATGGTTTGAATACTTGTTAATCTGTGAATTGCTGTCAAGCCATACTCTCTCTCTCATGAAAAAGGCCATTGATATATCCTGTGCATTAATAAGAATAATAGCATGTGTTGGTTTGACTGAAACCCCATTTTAACCCATTTTAAAGTCCCCCTGTAGTCAATAATTGTATCCCTTAAAACTCATCTTTGATCACCAAATGACATATTAAATTTTTTTTCCTTGAAAAAAAATTCATCATGCCTTAAAATAGCTTGAATGTAACTCTACAACCTTGCCTCATTTAGTATGCGCGGTTCTATGAATATGCAAATGAGCCCCGCCTCCACTCACTCGCTCAGCTCAGAGATCCACTGGTTGACGATCACACGTTGATCTGATTGGTTACAAGGTCGTTTGTGACGTCAGAAACACCAGCGATTTTTTTAGACTGTCTTTGGTTTGGTTCACTGCAGTTTTAAGGAGGAAATACTGAAAGGAATTTATACATGGTTTGTCTTAAAGTATTAAAAACACCACAGACATTTAAAGAAAATCAAAAGCTGGATTTTCTATTTTCTATTTCTATTCTAGATTACTATTCGCTTTAATTCAGTCCCCATGTTGCCAAAGCGTTTTGGTTTCGAAATTATTTAATAGTGGCTCGCAAATTTCTGTGAAAGAGTATTTATATGGCAAAATGTTAGATTTAGCTGCATCCACCCTTATAGGTGTCAGTATAAAGTTCAGGACCACTATTGCTTCAACAAGCGAAAATGACTTACTGCACATTTTAAGTGGCGTCACTTGTAATATAGCAAACATTTCATTATTAGCCAAGAGTCTAGTGGGTTGTGCTGATTTGTTCTGGCTTTTGCACGTCATTCAAAGCTGCAGCTGGCACTTGGCGTCCATCTCAAAGCCACTGGTATTCAGAGCGTCCCGAAACAGCAGCAGTGTAAAGAGCACATGCAGTGTCATATCTGAGTGATTACGTATCAGAACGGGCCCACTGTTGCCAAACCCCTCCCCCTCCACACCCTGCACCAATCACAGCCTGACTTCTGACTGACTGATGGTCTGATGCGTCACCAGCTGGAGGATGTTATATTTCTGTCTGACACTGAATAAATCTTCAGTACATCGCTTCTCTGGCTGTCCTTCAGAAGACCTTTAGAGACAGAGCCAGTCTGGAATCCTTACAAAGCTAGGCTCTGTGTTGTGGATGGGATTTCCCTTTTCCATGGAGATGAGGATCTCTCTCAGTGTTGTGTGGTGTTACTGCTGCTCTACAGCGATATGAAGACAGACTGCAGCCAAAAACATTTTACATGCTATTTACTCAAAAGAAATATCCTGTGCAAAAGATCAGCACCCCAAAGTGTCCCATAGAATGCACTCTAATTATTGCTGCTTATATATATGATAATATATAACTGCGTACATGTACAGTACATTGGGGATGGGAAGGAATTTAGTAACGCAACATGTCAGGGACATCTTATCTAGTCATAAAGTCACAACTTCTGTTTCATGCCAACTTTATGTGGGTAAAAAAAAAATCTATAAAGTTAAGCTAAATGCATTTAATATAAATTTTAAGTTAATATTACTTTTTATCTAAGTGTCCAAAAACATTACATTCAGTTTACACTGAAATACGTTTTTTTTATTTAATAATTACTTTATCTACCAATATATGCCTATTGAACAAGACAAAATACTTACATATTCAGCACATTCTTTTACATGGCTCTCTCAAATATTTAATTCTAACTGGACACAATATTCTGCAATCAAATATCTAAAATGAGCTCTAGATCGGCTCTTTCTTTTCACATAATGAAATCATTTAATGACCTTTAGCTAGTCATGATAATGTACTACAGTCAAAAAATTTTAGATTATAAGAAGCTGACTGTACATTATCCCTTAAATACTATATATTGATATTGAATATACAATATTCAAGCTGCATTCTCTGAAAACGGTATTTATCTTCTTTTAGTATCTTTTTGATGGAAAACAAGGCAAATATACAGTACTGATTAATAACTGGATTTCTTGCAGTGTAGCACCTCTGTTTATTTACACTGCTCTTGGACTCTCCATATATCTTTGCTCAACAGTTTGTTTAGATCCCCTCACTACTTTAAGTCCCCCCTCCCCTCACTCACAAAAGCAAATCCATCTCTCTCTGGACAAGGCCTGTAAGAAGTGGGTCAAGTCAACATAGATGGAGAAAAGGAAAAGCCAAAAAAAAAAAAAAAAAAATCCTGTAGGAAAAGCGGACACAAAAAGCCCTCTGAATGGGCATTGAGCTCACACAGTTAAGAGTCACCACGTGAAATAAAGAGGAAGCCAGGGCTGTAAAAGCACTGATGATGGTGATGATGATGATGACAATGGCGAGGAGGGTTTGTGTGAACGAAGAAGGCTGAGTCAGGAGAATAATGCTGGGGCGGGAGGAGGGGTGTAGTCTGGGTTATGGATTTGTAATGGGCTTCTAACATGTGAGTTTTAATGGTTTGGCTCAAGTCAAAGAGCGTTGAGCGAATGGGACTTTACAGCGCACGTCATTGTTTTAACAACGTTTTCTCTTATAGGACCCTCTGGCTAATGGGCAGACATGATTAGGTTTGCCGTTATTGATGCTGATCTTGCAAATGTTTCAGGGCATTTAAGTTTATTTGATTGTTAACTTAGATTCTGTTTGTGTTTTATTCTGGCTGAAACAGAATGTTTCTTTTTAATATTGTGCACATTTGTGACTACATATGCACTTTTTCTTTTTTATTGTGCTGATGGACTTTACTTAGGGTTGGGATTATGAACCGGTTCTTAGGAGAAAATACCGGAACTAAATGAAGTTGGTTTTTCTGGGTTCTGGCACGTGAACTTCAGTTAAGTTCTTAAGTTATTCAAAAACAGATCGACCATTTTACCCAGACTTTCTTTCAAATGACTCTTATAAGCTGATTCTTTTTAGTGAATACAAAACATACAGCACACTGTAAAAATGTCCCCCTAATTCAACATAAAAACGGAAGTTCAGTTGCTACCTTAAAGGTGTCCTATAATGCCCTTTTCACAAGATGTAAAATAAGTCTCTGATATCCCCCAAGTGTGTATGTGAAGTTTTAGCTCAAAATACCCCACAGATATTTTTTATAGCATGTTAAAATTGTCACTTTTTGAGGGTGAGCAAAAATGCGGCGTTTTCGCGTGTGTCCCTTTAAATGCAAATGAGCTGCTGCTCCCTGGACAGAGGGCGGAGCTTCAAGAGCTTGTGTGTGTTAGCAGCATAGACTGTAAAAAAAGATGGAGGACCCCTTCGCTCTCTGCCATTGGTGAGTAGTGAAGCCGTCAGTGTCCCGATATGGCGCTGACATCTTGGGACCTGTGTCTGCGCAGTAGCGATCTCGGGACCTGTGTCTGCGCAGTAGCGATCTCGGGACCTGTGTCTGCGCAGTAGCGATCTCAAGACCTGTGTCTGCGCAGTAGCGATCTCAGGACCTGTGTCTGCGCAATAGCGATCTCAAGACCTGTGTCTGCGCAGTAGCGATCTCAGGACCTGTGTCTGCGCAGTCCGCAGTAGCGATCTCGGGACCTGAGTCTGCGCAGTCCGCAGTAGCGATCTCGGGACCTGAGTCTGCGCAGTCCGCAGTAGCGATCTCGGGACCTGTGTCTGCGCAGTAGCGATCTCGGGACCTGTGTCTGCGCAGTAGCGATCTAGGGACCTGAGTCTGCGCAGTAGCGATCTCGGAACCTGTGTCTGCGCAGTAGCGATCTCGGGACCTGAGTCTGCGCAGTAGCGATCTCGGGACCTGTGTCTGCGCAGTAGCGATCTCGGGACCTGTGTCTGAGCAGTAGCGATCTCGGGACCTGTGTCTGCGCAGTAGCGATCTCAAGACCTGTGTCTGCGCAGTAGCGATCTCAGGACCTGTGTCTGCGCAATAGCGATCTCAAGACCTGTGTCTGCGCAGTAGCGATCTCAGGACCTGTGTCTGCGCAGTCCGCAGTAGCGATCTCGGGACCTGAGTCTGCGCAGTCCGCAGTAGCGATCTCGGGACCTGAGTCTGCGCAGTCCGCAGTAGCGATCTCGGGACCTGTGTCTGCGCAGTAGCGATCTCGGGACCTGTGTCAGCGCAGTAGCGATCTAGGGACCTGAGTCTGCGCAGTAGCGATCTCGGAACCTGTGTCTGCGCAGTAGCGATCTCGGGACCTGAGTCTGCGCAGTAGCGATCTCGGGACCTGTGTCTGCGCAGTAGCGATCTCGGAACCTGTGTCTGCGCAGTAGCGATCTCGGGACCTGAGTCTGCGCAGTAGCGATCTCGGGACCTGTGTCTGCGCAGAAGCGATCTCGGGACCTGAGTCTGCGCAGTAGCGATCTCGGGACCTGTGTCTGCGCAGTAGTGATCTCGGGACCTGCGTCTGCGCAGAAGCGATCTCGGGACCTGCGTCTGCGCAGTAGTGATCTCGGGACCTGTGTCTGCGCAGTAGCGATCTCGGGACCTGTGTCTGCGCAGAAGCGATCTCGGGACCTGTGTCTGCGCAGTAGCGATCTCGGGACCTGCGTCTGCGCAGTAGCGATCTCGGGACCTGCGTCTGCGCAGTAGCGACTGCGCAGTAGCGATCTCGGGACCTGTGTCTGCGCAGAAGCGATCTCGGGACCTTGCGTCTGCGCAGTAGCGATCTCGGGACCTGCGTCTGCGCAGAAGCGATCTCGGGACCTGTGTCTGCGCAGTAGCGATCTCGGGACCTGTGTCTGCGCAGTAGCGATCTCGGGACCTGTGTCTGCGCAGTAGCGATCTCGGGACCTGTGTCTGCGCAGTAGCGATCTCGGGACCTGAGTCTGCGCAGTAGCGATCTCGGGACCTGAGTCTGCGCAGTAGCGATCTCGGGACCTGCGTCTGCGCAGAAGCGATCTCGGGACCTGCGTCTGCGCAGTAGCGATCTCGGGACCTGCGTCTGCGCAGTAGCGATCTCGGGACCTGTGTCTGCGCAGTAGCGATCTCGGGACCTGTGTCTGCGCAGTAGTGATCTCGGGACCTGTGTCTGCGCAGTAGCGATCTCGGGACCTGTGTCTGCGCAGTAGCGATCTCGGGACCTGAGTCTGCGCAGTAGCGATCTCGGGACCTGCGTCTGCGCAGTGCGCAGTAGCGATCTCGGGACCTGAGTCTGCGCAGTGCGCAGTAGCGATCTCGGGACCTGTGTCTGCGCAGTAGCGATCTCGGGAACTGAGTCTGCGCAGTAGCGATCTCAGGAACTGAGTCTGCGCAGAAGCAATCTCAGTACCTGCATCTGTGCACTAGTGAGCAGGAAGTAAAGCCGCGAAATCAAGGCCCCGACCTCACTCTCGCGGGAATCAATCGCAAGCACATGATTTAAAAAAATGTATAGTTTTTTACTTTGTAACTTTGCAGATGCTCAAACAGCAACATTACACACTAACTAAAGTTAAAAAAGTGAAATCATATTCAACCACCCCTTTAAATTTTCAAGTATAATCAAATGTTTTGTACCATTGGAGTTTTGGATCTTTCAAAGGGACAGAGATCTCTTAGATTTCATTAAAATATTTTGATTTATGTTCTGAAGATGAACAAAAATGAGCTTGGGATGACATGAGTTGAGTAATTGATGACAGAATTGACATTTTTGTGTGAACTAACCCTTTAAGACCATCATGGGCTTCTCTATGTTCCTACGCACACAGTCAGGATCACAGCCAAAGTCTGCTATTCTAGGACGTGAGGTGCAAAGACAAGCCCAGATGACCTTTCCGCCGGCTTCCTTTGCCAACCTCGACAAGCGGTCAGTCTCAGTCTGAGACACATTTACTCTCACCGGCCCCTGTGGACAGCTGACCATTACGCCCACACCGCCCATCCCTACAGTCCCCTTCCATTCCTGTGTAAATATGTCTATCAGTCGCCACCACAGATGCCCTCAGAAATCTCTCCACCTGTTCCCAACCGAGAGAGAAAGAGTGATGGAGGGAGGGGAGAGATGTAGGAGTGATAAAGAGTGTGGGGTATGGAAAAAGACAGAAATACACAAACTCCCACTGAGCGCACCCTGATCGTGACCCTCTGTTTAACACAAAGATGAAAGTTAAGAGTCACTCCTCCATATCCAGAACATCTAGTGTGCTTAAAGAATGTGTCGCTTACAAAAGGTTATGGAGAGGAAATTTTATATGAATATGTGCTATGGAATCTGTGTGGTTTATGTGAAGGTCTCTTACAATAATGTTTTTTTTTTTTTTTTTTTTTTGACAAAACAACATAGTAAAATATTTAGACATAACCATGATGGCAAAATCATATTCATTGAGTAGCCGCTTTCCGACCGGAGGGACTTTTGCAGTTCCTAGAACCTAACGTTCCTATAACCCTTTTTTTCGCGTGTTACGACCGGACTAAGTTGGGGATTTTTTAGTTCCTCAGACCGTAGTTCCTATAACTCTTTCAGTACCTAGTCTAGAGCGAGGACTTTTTTAGTTCCCTTTCCCTAGGTCTACGTTGATTGGTTCAACTTATAAGTCACGCCCACTGTCAACACATTTTCTTCACTGTCTGTTGCAATTCGCCTATGTAGGCTATGCTAACTCATAACATAACGCATTCAACCAGCTAATTGCTAATGCTTGCTAAACTTACCCGTCGTTTTGTTTGCCTCCTGCGCTCTGCTCTTCTATCTTCTTCCATCATATTATTTAAGATCATATTACGCTGGAGCCTTCGTCTTCTGTGTTTCTCTGTACAGAACTCAAGATCTTTAAACGCCGCCGTTCGTACTCGTTATTAAGGTCCCGGCAAGGCAGAACAGGAACATTCCGATAGCTAACCACGCTGGTTTGTTGTTGTTGTATGTGGCGCCGCCGTGCTTGCGTCACTCCCTTACCCCTCCTACCAGTTCCTATGGCCACTTGGCCAGTGCGAACGCAAACAGCAAAACCGAGTTTGGGGGAGAGTAGTTCTTAGAACTGTTTAGAAGTGGACAGTTCCTATAACTAAGTTCCTGTAACTACTTGGTCGGAAAGCGGCTAATGACTCATGTAAATAATAGAATATGTATTTATTTGGTTTTATTGTAGTCATATAGTATGATTGCATATGATGTGACATTTAAAGCAGTGACAGCATTATCCACCAATGTGAAATTTTATGCTCCAATTAAAATAATTAAAAAAAATATTACAATATTTGTAATGTTTTAATTATTTTTTTCTCTTTAGGACTATTGTGGAGAAGATAAGACAAGAAGATACTTTTGTAAAGAAATTTAGCTCAAGGTGTTAGTTTAAAACACACACACACACACACACACACACACACACACACACACACACACACATTTGGATTAATAGAGGAAATGACACAGTTTTTTGAAAGAAATTAATACTTTTATTCAGCAGGGATGCATTAAATTGATCAAACGTGACAATGCTGATGTTTACACTGTTACAAATAAATTCTACTTCAAATAAAAGCTGTTCTTTTGAACTTTCCATTCATCAAAGAATCCTGTAAAGAAATAAATCATGGAGGATCATGATGTGACACTGAAGACTGGAGTAATGATGCTGAAAATTCAGCTTTGATCACAGGAATAAATTACACTTTTAAATATATTACAATATAGAAAGGAAGTGTGTGTGTGTGTGTGTGTGTGTGTGTGTGTGTGTGTGTGTGTGTGTGTGTGTGTGTGTGTGTGTGTGTGTGTGTGTGTGTGTGTGTGTGTGCATTTTGTGTGACAGGAAATTACCAACACATTTTTGAGAAATATGATGATGTGTTTTACTCCGCCATGGTGACAGAAGCTTACATTCACCTGTTTGCACAATTTATTTCCACAGATGAGCATGACAGTGAGTCGGCCAACAGTGTGACTTACTGTATCCCAAGATCCAAGAGGCAGGTCTTTATCCGAGGCACATTCCAACCCTCACAGATACCATCCATTATCATCTGACATCATCTCTGGGTTACTAGTTTACTGAGCCACTAACATTCCACACTAAATGCCACATGCCTAAACACTCGACTAGTTACTTGCCATCTAGCAGATGCTTGTTCAAGCTTTCAGTGCACTAATTGTAGGGATAATCCGCCTGGAGCAACCCGAGGGTTAAGAGCCTCACTCAGTGCACCAAACCGAGGTCTCAGGGACTCTGCTATTCTTGGGAAACACCAGATCAGATGAACAGTCGAGATATGTTTTGATTTTTGGATTAATTTGGAATTTTAGAAGAAAAATCTTACAAAGTTGAATTCAATTTACTATTATGTAATCATAATAGTAAATTGAATTCAACTTTGTAAGATTTTTCGTCTACAATTTCAAATAAATTCCCAAAACTTTGGAACAGATGGGACAGTTGTAGACAATAGAGCTATAAAATGAATATACTTAAGCTCGGATAAATACAACATGGGCTCATTGGAAAACGAGTATCTACCTAAATAATTCCAAAAAAAAGTATTTATACATTCAGTTCAATGTGGTTTCCAGCTGAAATGAACACTAGAGGCAATAAAACACCAACAACTTTATGATTACAGGATCAGATTATCAATTAATAGGCATATTTCCATTTTGTTCCTTGCAAAATACTATGTTATGACCTCAAAACGCTTTTACCGTAAGGCATGATTTGTAAACGAATATATTTTGATGTTCGCAATCGCATCACATAACCAGCTCCATTTGTATAGCTTTTTTTTGCCATAGTAAACTTGCTCGGTAGCTCACCTGATACAGCACACACTTGAGATGTGGAGCGATTGTCCAACACGAGTCATGATAAAAGAGCTCTTGTAGAAGCAAATATGGCGTGGTTACTTCCGCAAATGTGTTTTCATCTCATGTTTTCTTTTATTAACATTTAGGGTAGGTTTAGTATGGAAGCTTGTTTCCGCCACTGAATAAAAAAAATAAAAAAATAATTGCGACTTTTTATCTCACAATTGCGAGATATGAAGTCAGAATTGTGAGAAATAAAGTTGCAATTGCGAGATATAAAGTCGCAATTATGAGAAATAGTCGCAATTGCGAGAAAAAAAGACAATTCTGACTTTTTTTTCTCACAATTGCGAGTTTACATCTCGCAATTCTGACTTTATAACACATAATTGCGAGTTTATATCTCGAAATTCTGACATCTTTTCTCAGAATTGTGAGATATAAACTCGCAATTGCGAGTTATCAGGCCAATTCAAAGGGGGAAAAAAGACTAACTTTTTCCCCTCAGAATAGTTTATATCTCGCAATTCTAACTTTATAACACGCAATTGCGACTTTATATCAATCAATTCTGACTTTATATCTCGCAATTCTAACTTTATAACACGCAATTGCGACTTTATATCAATCAATTCTGACTTTATATCTCGCAATTCTGACTTTGTAACACGCAATTGCGACTTTATAACAATCAATTCTGACTTTATATCTCGCAATTCTGACTTTAAAACACGCAATTGCGATTTTATATCACGCAATTCTGACTTTATATCTCGCAATTCTGACTTTATAACACGCATTTGCGATTTTATATCACGCAATTCTGACTTTATATCTCGCAATTCTGACTTTATAACACGCAATTGCGATTTTATATCACGCAATTCTGACTTTATATCTCGCATTTCTGACTTTATAACACGCATTTGCGATTTTATATCACGCAATTCTGACTTTATATCTCGCAATTCTGACTTTATATCTCGCAATTCTGACTTTATATCTCGCAATTGCGATTTTATATCACGCAATTCTGACTTTATATCTCGCAATTCTGACTTTATATCTCGCAATTCTGACTTTATAACACGCAATTGCGATTTTATATCACGTAATTCTGACTTTATATCTTGCAATTCTGACTTTATATCACGCAATTCTGACTTTATATCATGCAATTCTGACTTTATAACAAGCAATTGCGATTTTATATCGCGCAATTCTGACTTTATATCTCGCAATTCTGACTTTATATCTCGCAATTCTGACTTTATATCACGCAATTCTGACTTTATATCTCGCAATTCTGACTTTATATCTCGCAATTGTGAGAAAAAAAGTCAGAATTGTGAGCTAAAAAGTCGCAATTACCTTTTTTATTTTTCATTCTGTGGCGGAAACAAGCTTCCACAGTTTAGGGAAGGGTTTAATGTAGGTGGTTAACCTTTTAGCACCACTCATTCATTTCCAACCTGCCATAAAACATTGCCGGGTTCACGTTTATCTGTTTTAGATAAAACTGAATGCCTTTTTATCACATCTCACTGGACATTTCACTTTGAGTGATTGCGAAACGTGCCAGAAGCAACATATCCTTTTGCAGAAATGTTGCATGTATTTCCAATGAGCCTGCATGGGTTAGACAATTTGGTCTTTGATGAAGAATCTAACGATGAAATGATGACAGACTTTGCTATGTTTAATCTCATAGCCGTCTATGAAAAACAATTTAGATATTTCACATATGCAGTGTCCGAAATCGCCCCCTATACCCCTAAATAGGGCACCATTTGAGGGAACAGGCATCTTTAGTGGTGTCCAAAACCATAGTGGACGTTATCGAGTGCACTCGTTCAATCCCACAATGCACCGCAATAACGAGACCGATGTACGCTCAATGGCTAGAGAATACCCATAATGCATTGTGAGAGTCGCGAACCGCCAAACCGCTGGTCCAATGTGGCTACAACGTAATAACATACAGGTATAAAATCCTTTTTGGTTGATTATTAAATAGTTTTAAAAGGTTTATACACGCTTGTTTCCATGACAGAGTTCAAGATAAATCTTTTCATCACTACTGGAGCTGCCAGTTTGCTAAGCTTCAAATGATTATTAAACGACAAGCACAAACTACGCAAAAGCCTTTCTGACGCACTCAGTGTCCGAATTCACTCATTCGTTTTCAAGTAAACTACAAGAGTGGAGTAATGAAGGGAATAGTGAATGATTTCGAACACCAGACTGTCCACGAGGCCTGTCGCGTCTCATTCTCGTGTGTGTGGTATTGTTTAACACAGGGTGGAGTCTTAGAGGAGCAGTCTGGTGACCTTTGGGGTCGTGGTGTCAGGCTTGTTTAGTCTGCCCTTTCTGATCATCCCTCAAGAGATAGACACAGAGCTCGCACCTGACAAAGGCATAGAGAGGGAGGACAAAGCATGATGGAAGAGTGGGAGTGTCTGAACGCCACTTGTCAGACTATGAGTAAAGCATTGTCACACGTGAGGTGGAGATGGAGGGGATTTTTTGTGTTTGTGTGTGTTGACACCTCAAGGTCACATAAAACCAAATATAGCCAACAACGCCTTCTCTCACACCAGCCGTATCTGTGTGGGAAAATCTCCAGAGCGTGTACACGAAACTATTCATTGATCGGTTCTCTCTTTAATTTCTCTCTGAAAATAAGCCAAACCACTAACAAGGTTGTGTAAACTCCCACGCGCCAAAAACCCAACCCTCATTTCTTCCTTTCTTTATTTGCTTTCTAACAGATATAACCTTTTCTCATTGTAACTTGTATGTCAGATAAAAACAAGGAAATAAAGTAGTGTTGAAGGGACTTCTCATTGGTCACTCATATATTTTTTTGCATTTCATCATCAAATTCCAGATAAATACGAGGTTTTTAAATCTTCTGAAATTTGTTTTCGTAATACTTGACCATGCAAAACTAAAGCCTAATGCAAGGGTGTTTTGGGTGGTGCTAGGGGGTTATAATAGGACATCTCTCTTGATTCTGCATGCTTTGAAATATAATTAATAGCAAAATAGTAAATGTGAGCAATAGTAATAGTGAAGCTTGCGTTAGACAGCACTCAGCACATGTGCTCAGTTAGGTCTCGTCCATGTTGTCATCTGCTTTTCAAAGACATTCGGGGATCGCCAGCACAAGTAAAACTAATGAAGATGTATTTCCCTTCTCTCTGACGCCCCTTCATCCATTCATCACCCTCTGGACAGCCATTTCGCCTTCTCTATTGTTCTGCATTAGCTTTGCAAGAAAGATAAAGTGGGGAATCAATGCAAACCCCATTACCATAACATGCTTATGTCTATTATAGTCAGTGTGAAGAATCTTATCATGTGAACAAAGCAACATTAAAACATTGACTACCACAGCTACATGTCAGTATTTTGATATTTGCAGGTGATTTCTTGTCATACATACATTCGGATATTTATGGAGTTCGATGGACATTTTTCAAGTATGTCAGGGCTCTGCTCTAAAATATAGAGATTCATGGTCCAATCCGTCAAGTGCAGTATTATGAGTGTGTATTCCATAGGAGAGAGTGTATTGTGTATTTATGAATGCATCTGATTGATGTGTTTGGGATATTAGCCCCGCCCGCCATCCAGGAATGACCAAGCTCATGGTTCAGCGATCAAAATCAATCATTTGCTTGAGAAAGTTTCAGTGTTATATTATTAATGTGTACCTGTTTCAAGTGTATTATTATATGCAAGATAAACTAAATGCTTGTGACTTTGTGTGTTCTTGTGTCAGGCTTGTTGCTGTGCTAAATGAAGATCTCGGAGTGTCATCATACTTCAACTTAAACTGAGGATGTGTTCAATAACAGTTTCACTTATTTCATTTTTATATATATATATTTTTTTTTTTTAATTGCAAGTAATGTGAACATTTAGTAATTTAATACTGAATGAATTTGAACTTTTGGTCACGCTTTACTTACATTTATATTTAATCACTTAGCAGAAGCTTTTATCCAAAGCGACTTACAAATGCCTTTATGCATAATGTATTAAAGGTATTCATAATGTACTTTATAATGCATTATATCTTTAATAAATAATTATTTCCAAAGCTAAAATTCATTATAATACATTGCAGATTTGTTGGTACATCTGAAATTGGTTGTTTGTCATGTGTTTTAGTGCATTATACTTTCAAAAGTTGTGTTCAATGAATAGATAAAGAGTGTTTACAATTATTAATGAGACCATAAAATGCATTATAAGGTGCATTAAAGGCGTAATTAATGCATTAAACATAGTTTAGTGAAGTAAAAGTGTTACTGAACACTTTTAAAAAAACTGTTTTACTTGCACTGATTCTTTTTTTAAATTATGATTTCCACCTTTTTAAATAAAAAGGTTTTCATCAGAAGAAAAACCAAAGACAAAGTGAGAAACACTTTTTTATTTCAGTAGTTTGGTTGGTAGAAAAAATATGAATAGAAATGATAAGCTGCTGTCCGAGCATTTCTGGACTTATAGACTTTTATCTATTTAAATCCAGAACAATAATGAGCTATTACAGTGAGTCTTCTGAAAAAAAAAAAAAAAAAAAGATAGAGCTTATTGAGACTTGAGTTGATAACAGTATCTTTTTTTTTTAAGTGTCATTCTGTAATGTAGTGTCACCTTGATAATCTTGTACTGATATATTCATACGCTCGCATTCACTCACTCACTAAAAGGCAAAATAATCTTCCACGCACACTCCCATAAAGAGCTAGCTGTTAACAAATAAGTACAAAGAGCCACAGAAAATAACTAGGCAAAGTGCTTTCCTGTACGTGGCTGAAAGGCGATCTGGGATATGGTGGACCGCACTAGAAGATGTTCGGCAGTAAACGGTAGGGCACAGCACTGGTGTAGCGCTCCCAGTCCTTGCCGTACTTGTTTCCACAGCGGTGCTCATCGCGAATGCAGCGGTGCACCAGTAGGATGGTCATGTAGACGATGTAAAAATAGGGCAGTAAGTGATCTCCACCACAGGCCATGCAATACGCCAGTGAGCCCATCAGGTCGCCCGTGTAGTTCATGTGGCGAGCCACTCCCCAAAACCCTGAGGTCATCAGTTTGCTCTTGTGGAGGCCGCCGTCGGCCGATCGGTACGAGCACTCCACGAAGGTGGGCTTCTTACCCCAGATTTTGCAGTTACCCTCTGTGCGACGGAAAAGGTCTTTCTGGTGGTTGGTTGAGCGGAAGATGTAGTAGCCCATCAGACCCAGGATGAGGACGCCTGTGGCGTGGGGTGTAGAAAGCTGGATGGGGTTGTAGACCAGGTAAAGGCCCTAAAAAACAAGAACATGAATCAAGATCTACATGTCATAAACAGCATTACTCTCCTATTGAAATCAATGAAGCTGCGTATGAGGAAGGGGTGGAACGGTACATGTATTCGTACAGGCGTCAATTTGGTTTGAAATGTGGTGGGGACAGAGACGCATTCGGAAGTGCATTTTCAAAAGTGCTGGGTACAAACTCTGCAGCCTGTTTAACCCGTAAATAAATGCATCAATCCGCAAAATTTTGTTTGAGTTCTTAAATGGTCTAGTGGTAGATCTTTTGCCAAGCGTGTCAGAGGTTACGGGTTCTAATCCGCCCTCGGTATAGTTTTTTTCTCTCTCAAAACTGAATATGTTCATCAGTGGTTACAGTCTATATCAAGCAGCCAGGGACACGTTTGTGTGCATTTTATTTTGTAATTTCACCGGAATGAATATATAGAGAGTCTCTCCGCAACGGCGATAGATTGAAGTGCGCGTCCGAGTGAAGACTGTGCGCGAGCCGCAGAGAACACTGTATCCACGACACTGATAGCAGCGGACACTAGCGCTCAGCTTGAGTTAAAAAACAAAACATTTTAGCGCTAGATCTCTTATTTAAGAGCGAACTAAATGAATGCTCTGCTAGTTAACTGGAGATGTTTTATTTGTATTAGGTACATCCGTGCCTCAATGTTTCCAAGAGTGGTGGGTACAAAATGACTCATGACGAAATCTGGTGGGGACGCGTACCCACCGTCCCCACCGAAATCGACGCCTATGTGTATTCGTATTGAACCGAAACGGTACGGGCGTCACGGTTCGGTGCACGAATTTACACAGAGAATACACGGTATAAAAATAAATAAAACTCGCGTACAAATTAATTAATGTAATGCGGAACTACTGTTAGATACGCGGGTTCTTTAGGGACACATAATCTGTACCATCGGCTTAGCTCTGAACGCGCGTTCAAACGTTGGCTTTATACGCGCGTCCTATTCGCTTTGGACTAGCGTCGAACTAGACGCGATAGACGCGAATTTGACGCTCTATTCGCGTTTGGTGTGACCGCATATAATGAACAGGCTGCGATGTCATCAAGATTGCAATGCTGGAGTGTGTGTGTGTGTGTGCGTGTGAGAGAGAGAGAGAGAGAGAGAGAGAGAGGCGCGGGCGCGATCGAACAGTGGAAACATAAAAAAAAACATACTCGGTCATTTTCTTCATACAGATCATTAAACCTGCAAAGTGTTTACTTATATTTGTGTACACTCGCAATAAAACACAACATTGTGCTTTTGTCACACTGTAAACTCTTGTCAAACTGTAACCTACAACTGTCACCCAACCAAAATCACACACACACACACACACTGTTTTAAAAGCAAAACATATTTATCCAACTCCATTTCAAAACAGTCTGTGTGTTCCATCTTTTGGACATTCATCATATTGCATTGGTTTTCATTTCTTGTCCTCGGAGCACTAATCTCACACATTCTACATTGATTAAAAAAGAAAATCGAATGTGTTTTTAATGGTAGTATTATTTTATACAGAAATCAATTATTTATAATTCAGATGAGAATAATGTTACATTGTTAATTAATAATGTTAATTAAAACTAAGGAAAACAAATATATTGATCTGAAATCTGAAATTTTAAATTAATTCAGGTACAATTACCAAATATATCGCAAGGTCTTTTTGTCTTTTTATTAATTTAATTAATAAACTAATTATATAAAACTATTGTCAGTGCACTACAAATAAACTGGTTCTATGCCTTTAATAATACAACTTATTTAAAAAATACAATGCCTTCTGCATTTTTGTTTTGCTTTTCCCTCCATTGTACCGAAATCGTACCGAACCGTGATGTCTGTGTACCGTTCCACCCCTAGTATGAGGTGAAGGATCAACTAAAATATTAGAGCTGCACATTTAATCGTTACAAGATGGCGATGGCGATTCAAGTCAAGTCATCCTCCTTTATATAGCGCTTTTAACACTGTAGATTGTTTCAAAGCAGCTTTACAGAGATAAACATTTAATTTAAGGTAACAGAGATTGGTTTGGTTTTATAGTGGTTGTTGAATAATGTTATTTTCCAGCTAAAGTTAGTTTTGATTGATTCACTTCCGTCGAAATGATCATTTGTTATTAAATTAGGGGCCGCTAAGATGAAACCGTTAAACAGACTTTAAACGCGACTCAAACACTAATGCGATCATATTCCTAAATGACAGTGATTCAGCTTTGTCTATTAAACCTTTGACAAGTACGATCACAGCGAACATCTGCATTGGCGCTGCCGCTGACCCAGAGAGAGCAGTTGTCCTGAATAGGTATCATAGACTGTAAAAAAAAAGATGGACGACGTGACTCTACATCCTTATATTGTAGAAAAAAAAGCCCAAATATTTTAGAAATAACCGTTGACATCTTGAGTTTATGCCCTACACTGCAGCCGGCCACCAGGGGGCGATCAAAATGTTTTGGCTTGTGTGCGGCACACTTGATAGGTATGAAACAGCTTCGCAAACAGTTTTTTGAACCACACAGGATCATTATTTCGGTTACAATTATACAAATGATCACAGGAGTACTGGGATAAAAGTTCATAGTTCTGTTGAGTTATTGAGCAAAGTTCAAGTGCAGCGTTACACCAGTAGGTGGCGACAAGTGACTGTTGAAAAGTGTTTGTCACTGAATCATTCTTTCAAGAGATTCGTTCAAAAAATGCTGATTCATCCAGCAATGAAACAAGTGAAGTTAAGCGAGTCATTGAATCATTCATTCAACCGATTAAAAACAACAACAACAACATTAATTCAAATGAATTAAACCTGCAGGAATTAACATTTTTGTGAGAACCTCTAGTAAATTAGGTTATTTTGTTTAGTCGACTCTTCAGAATCGTGATCTCTATTTTAAACAAAAACAATTCACCCTTCGCCGGGAGTTTGATTGACAGGCAATCTGACAAATCATACTCCGCCATTCACCAATTTTGTGTCAGACAAAGCAGTCAGGAGTTTGTAGTGAACTTAAACGGTGTGTACTGACGTCTTTTCGCGGTTGAAACAACATTCCTTCTGATGTTCATTCATGTTTATCCAATGCTATAAATTAACAAGAAGGAAGAGATGATCGGTTCACGATCGGCGCTACAGCGATCTGCCACGACACATTAAAGAGCCACAAAAAGGTATTCATTGTTTAAATTTCTTAAAGAGAGGACAACGTTTTCTCCACGCTGTATTTTTCTCCGCATGAGAACATGATGTGTCAGTGTTTCACCTAGGATTTTTTCGGGGGGGCTGCTAGTGTTGCGGAGCGGGCGTGTTACGGATACGTGGTGTAATTTGTTTTTGCAATCAAAAAGCATGTCTAATTAATTGAAATCATGTATTATGAATCATTAAACAATACTTTTTTTTTTTTTAATATATGAAAAAAAAGTCACACTGTGTTGCGTTTTTTCTGGTAATAAAATGAAGACATAAAACACAAATTGTATCATTTATCATCAATTTTAATCATATGAAATTAAATAAACTTTTTGTCAAATAACTTGCTGCACAGTGAGCTTTACTGTTAAAATTAAAACATGGATTATTCCTTAAAAATGTCAGTTTTGAAGATAATTTATTTGGATTAGTGTTAGTGTATTATTACATTGGGACATATCTAAATTCTAATGTACAACAGTAATATATTTCTGTCAAGTTAAACCGAACTTTTATTTTGACGGATTGCCGTGAAGACCTTTTGAGTTTCTGTGTGTTTATGTCATGATGATATTTTTTCTCAAATGAAGCGGTGAAATGATCACGAAGTGACTTTCGGAGTGGATCTAGAGCCTGGAGAGGAAGTTCATGCATTTGTGTCTTCATATAGGCCAAAAAACAGCGCAAGCGTCACACGTGCTTCAGTGTGTGAGTGTGTGTGTGTGTGTGTGTGTGTGTGTGTGGTAAATGAAACTGCGTGTCGGCGGCACCATTCATTCACACAGAACGTGCAGGATTCGTATTTAAATAGTCTTTGAGTTTTAATATCCACACACACTAATCTACATCGCGATTTGATTTCAAGTGTACTGAACTGCTTTCTATTTATTCCTCAAATTTACAAATTCCGTGAAATTCCGCGTTATACACTAAATTCCTTTTTTATGTCTGGATTTCGTCAGCATTTTGGGGGGGGGGGTCGTTTCAATGGTAGGGGAAACACTGTGTGTGGCGTGAGAGCGCCATGGCTTGTCGGACGTAGCAACAGTAACTAAAGAGGGCGGATCTTCTCGAACGGTCAATTGTGATTCTAAATGTATTCAGCTCGATAAAATAGCGAATCCAATATTGTAGATGCCACAACCAACAGAAGTCAAGCGCTGACACACACCTGCAGTGTGTAGAGGAACGGGAGCCACACACAGTCTCCCCAGCCCAGGTACCAGCCAAAATGATCATGGCAGATGTCTATAGTCTTGAGGTACCAGGCTTCATTCCAGAAGAAGTCCAATACATAGATGGCCTTAGAGAAGAAAGAGGGCACATTAGTGATATGAGGTAGTGATGGGAATAATATGGATTAAAAATAAATAATAATAAATAAATAAATAAACACTTTATGAATCAATACAGAAAAAATATTACTAAATCTAGCCATCATCTGATCAATTGTGACTAATTAAATGTTATGCAACACTAAACCCTATATAGCCTTCTGTATCATATTTGATATGTACATTTCTAAGGCCTCTAAATGATCAAAACTTTGCTGAAAAACCTGTTGCACACAATCTACCACATGCTTTTTTGTCGACTGATTGACATCACAGTCATCGTCTGCACCATAGATATCCATAATAAAGGCTAGATGTCTCGTCCACGCTGCTGGCCAATGGAAGTCGACGTCCGCACTGGCGGCCATCTTGCCACAGTCAGCTCACTCACTCGTAACATTGTGTTTTAATGGTGCATGTACTTTTTAAATAGCCATAACTTGCTCAATTTTTTACCGATTTTCAAATGGTTTGGTTTGTTATAAACGTCAGAGATGTAGTTATGACACTGCACACTTATGAATAATAAGTGTATCAATAAATAATCATCCAGAATTATAGCCACGTTAATAACGTTTGTAAGAAAACGAACCGTTTGTAAATTCGTCAAGATTTCAGCGAGATAAGAGTGTTTGTGTTGGTGCTGATCACTCATCTTACATCAGGCACCACAGAGCCCGCCAGAAAGCTTGCCTGTGACAAGATGGCCGCCGGTGATGACGATAGAGACTCCGCCGTAACACATCTAGCCTTTATTATGGATATCTATGGTCTGCACCATCCTGTCTTCACTACACTTCCCAGAATCCTCCTTGTCTCCACACCTGAACTCACTCCCTCATTATCCACCTGTTTATCGTCGTCATCATCACCTGTCCTCACCTCGTTAGTGTTCATTTGTGTCTGTAGCCATGTTTCCATCCACTTGTCAATCGAATTATCTGAAGTTCGGTAAAAAACCTCATGCGAATAAAGCTGGTGAAAGTGTGTTTCCATCAAACGGCTTTAAAGCGGATAAAAACCTGTGCGTAATGACGTCACATGCTGTTTTGCGATCAAATTGGTATATCGAATTGATTTGAGACATGTTAAGGTGTTTCCATTCATTTTCTCACCGAATTGCACAACATTCAAGCCAACATTTGCGAACAAAGTTTTACTAGGCAAAATGGATCGCACCATAATAACGTTTCCATCCGCGTTTATCGCATAAGCCGTATATCGATCAAGATAAAAATCGATGAGACCGATCGTATTTCATTTGAGTCGATATTCATGAAATTCAATCGAATTTTACTGTTTCCATACGGCATTTTTCATTCGATATCACTTAATGCGGATAAAAACGTGTGGATGGAAACATAGCTAGTATTTAGTTTCCCTCTGTTCAGTAAGTCCTGGCTCGGTTCTCGTTTATAGTATAGCGTGTGTTGTGGTTCCTGTTTAGTTTCATTATTAAAATCCTGTTCATCCTCATCTTCTCGTTCCGTAACAATTGATAGTTTATACTTTTTTAGCAGGTAAAAGGCCTTTTTAGTATACTTCTAAAAACATGTTGTGGTATGTGTTTTGCTGTGAAATCTTTCATAAAGTAATCATGAGAATAACACTTACTAAACTGAATCAACTTTGGTTTACTTGATTATCCAAACATATATATATATTTTTTAGAAATATATGCAAAATAGCTGAATGTGAGTTAAGCCAACTAAGTGAATGCAGTAAAAACTTCAGTACAAAACACATCAAGCTTTACCACTGCCCTAAGGTTTTGTACTGAAGTATGAGCAATAGTTAAGTTGTTTTACAGTGCCACCTAGTGGCTCCATGACTCACTTGCAAAACATTGACCAGGATCATTGAGTTTGTCACGTAACCGTACAGCTCCTGCTGTTTGGCAGCATAGGACAAGTTAATCAGAGTCCACGCCACGATACCCGGCCGGCCATTGAAGAAAAGCTTGAAGTCGAACCATTCTCCTATACGAGGGTTGAACTCTATTCCCATCATGTAGTTGTAGAAGATGTTGCCTGTGAATTTACTGCAGATCAAACGTGAACATGAATTTTACTGCATGACCAGTCTAAAAACATCAACACGAAACAACAGGGTTTCTGTAGATTTTAGGAAGGTATAGATATAAGACTTTTTAAAGACCAAGTAAAGAAAATCTAAGGAATAAAGTCAAGGGAACAGAACATGTGCTCTAAATGTAAATGTTGAGGGAGAAACCGCAGTATTTGAGGTTCTTCTTCAGTATTTTTGTCTTGTTTTCCAGTCCAAATATCTAAAGATTCTTAAATCAAGATACATTTACTGGAGAAGCAAAGTGGTATAGTGTAAGAAGTCGTCTTGTTTTCTGTGAAGTGAGTTTACGATTAAAATAAATTCAAAACCATTGACATATACACTACCGTTCAAAAGTTTGGGGTCAGTGAGAATTTTATTTTTATTTTTTGGAGGAAAGAAATCAATACTTTTATTTATCAAGGAATAATTCATTTGATCGAAAGTGACAGTAAAGACATTTATAATGTTACAAAAGTCTTTTGAACTTCCTATTCATCAAAGAATAAAAAAAAAACTGTACAACTGACAGACCAACAACTGTTTCAACATTGATAATAATAATAAATGTTTCTTGAGCATCAAATCCTCATATTATACTGATTTGTGAAGGATCATTTGACACTGAAGACACTGACACTGGTGATGCTGAAAATTCAGCTTTGATCACAGGAATAAATTACACTTTACTATATATTCACACAGAAAACAGCTGATTTACACTGGAATAATATTTAATACTATAACTGATTTTTGTTGTATTTTTAATCAAATAAGCGCAGCCATGGTTAGCAGAAGAGAATTCTTTTAAAAGTATTTAAAATCGTACCGACCCCAAACTTTTGAACGGTAGTGTATGTGTTTTTGTTTTAAGTGTAAACTCAGTTGATTTGGTCTTAATGTCTCAGAAAATAAGAGTTCATATCTTCATTTTGCTTCTCCAGTAAATCTATCTTGATTTAAGATTGTTTAGATATCTGTACTGGAAAACAAGACACAAAAAAACTGAGGAAGATATTCACTTTTTTTGCAGCGCATGCATGACTTTATGAATTGAAGCCTTTTGCTCTGATTGTGGAATTAAGACTTTTAAAGACCTTTTTAAATCCTTTAGTCATCGTTTAACTGACGCTGATTAACCCTGAATATATACGTTAAGCCATGTCTAGCAAATACAAAGAACGTGCGTTGTTCTTGTTCTTTTTGGTTTCAATAATAAATGATATGTGAAATAAGATCTGAAATGATTTTACGTGGATTCATTTGTTGAGGATCTGTGTAGACCATTCATACCCACTGTATGTACAGTAAATAATCCGAATGTGTTTTCTCACCAGTCCTCCGGGTTTGTAGGGAACAGATACGCCTTGACGAAAGCGAAAGTGGACACGGCATAGCCGAGGATGTTGGTGCACCATAACAGAGGGATCCAGTTGTCAATGATGATGGTTGGTGAAAACCAGTGGAAGTATTGAGCGTTAGCCACCCACAAAACATGAGTGATTATCCAGCACTGCAGACCGTTGACCTCATACTTATTAATCAAACCTGACAATAAGAGAGAAAGCAACACATCCATATTACATCAATGAAGTATTAAGAATAATGAAGTCTCTTCTGCTCACCAAGGCTGCATTTATTTGATCAAAAACACAGAAAAAATGATAATATTGTGAAATAGTGTTACAATTTAAAATGACTGATTTCTATTTGAATTTATTTTCAAATGTAATTTACTCCTGTGATCAAAGCTATATTTTTAGCATCATCACTCCAGTCTTTAGTGTCACATGATCCATCAGAAATCATTCTAATATGCTGATTTGCTGCTCAATAAATATTTCAGATTATTATAATCTTGAAAACAGTTTTTGCTGCTTAATATTCCGTGGAATCTGTGACACACTACCATTTAAAAGTCTGGGGAAAGTAAGTTCTTTAAAAAAAATAATAATAATTATATATATACACACAGGTGAAACTCGAAAAATTAGAATATGGTGCAAAACTTCATTTATTTCAGTAATTCACTAATATATTATATAGACTCATTACATGCAAAGTGAGATATTTCAAGCCTTTATTTGTTATAATTTTGATCATTATGGCTTACAGCTATGAAAAACTTTTCACAATATTCTAATCCTTTTAAGTTGAATTACTGAGATAAATGAACTTGTGCACGATATTCTAAATTTTCTAGTTTCACCTGTATATATATATATATATTAGGGGTGTAACGATACACGTATTCGTATTGAACCGTTCGGTACGAGGCTTTCGGTTCGGTTTTCGGTACGCATTTTTGAACCGAACGGTTCGTTGGACCATTTTTCCTGCCGACCAAAATTTCGTTATTTCAAATGTAGGCGCGTCACGTGTGGCAAGCGCGCTCATAATGTAAGAGACGCTGGCGTGACCACAATATTGCCCAACATCAAATGCAAATGTAATGTAAGCGGAACGAAACCACTCGTTATTGTGTGTTTGACGGACCGTTTATCAGTTGGACCAATGTAGCGCAAGCCGATCTTAATCATCGCCACTGTTACTACACAGCCAAATGCAGTAAAGAAAGCATTTGAATTTGCCACTGAAGTAATAACATCGCTGCGAGATCTAGTGAGAAACATTCGCATTTCTCCGTTATTAACGGATCAAACAGCGCTGACGTGGAAACCAGGAAGAAACATTGTGCCATGAATGAACTATCCAGCAGTGGTGGACAGTAACGAAGTAAATGTAATTCGTTACTGTACTTAAGTAGCTTTTTTGCGTATCTGTACTTTACTCAAGTATTTAAATTTTGGGAGACTTTTACTTTAACTCCACTACATTTCAAAGTCAAATATCTTACTTTTTACTCTACTACATTTTCAAAATCAGTCGTTCCTTTTTATTTATGAGTGGATAAAAACGTAACTGGTCAAACCAGCCACCAATCAAAGTATAGCGCGCGCGCTTTGTTTTGAACTTGCCTTGGCGGTATCTACTAAGCGCCGCGCGCGAACCAGAGTCGTTAAATATGAGAGTTGCGAACATAGATGGTTGTGACAGTGATCTCTCCGCCGCGCGGTCACGTTATTCGTGTAGCTCTCAATAGTTCCAAACAAATCGCGTTGACAATGATTTTAAGCGGGACAGAGAGCAGCAGCTATTATTGCAGCAGTAAGTATTGACGCATAATGTACATTGCTTACGTTGCCACTAAAATGACTTGCATATAATAGCTTTTTTTTCTGGGGAGTAGCCTAGCAGAAACACTGCATTAATTCGTCTTTGTGTTTAATTTTTGGAGGGAAATTGGCTGCTCCCATAACATAGATTATAGAATATATATATATGTGTGTGTGTGTGTGTGTGTGTGTGTGTATGGGCGCGCGCGTGTGTATGTGTGTGTATATATATATATATAAATATAGCTATATATAATGGTGTTGTGCAGGTTTATGTGAATGTATCATAACCTTAAGATGTTAATAATTATGACCATAGGCGCTGGAGAAAAATATATACAGTAAATACTGTAAATGTTTATACCTTATGGGAACAGTCCCCTTCCCTCCAAAATTAAACACACAAAAAATTAATTCAATTCAAATATATATATATATATATATATATATATATATATACAGTATATATATATATATATATATATATATATATCAGACTAATTAATGTAATTTCATTAATAGATTGGTGTGCCAAGAGTGACATTAGTCGTCACTTAGACTGAGTTGAGCAAGAGTCTTGTGACAAATTATAATAGGACATTATAGCCATAAAAAAATCAAAGTACTTGGATACTTAAGTACATTTGAAGGCAAATACTTTTGTACTTTTACTCAAGTGAATGTTTAAAGGCTGCACTTCTACTTTTACTTGAGTAATATTTTACCTTGAGTATCTTTACTTTTACTCAAGTACATGGTATGTGTACTTCGTCCACCACTGCTATCCAGTGTCCACAGATCAGCAACATTCACCATGGGTTTACTGTAGTGACACTCACTGTAACCATGGGAGTTTGGCAGGAATAGTAGGCTATAATGCTTTCAAGTAACATTGCGTCGGTTTTATTTTGACATTATGAATACAATTGCTGCTGCCCTCAAATGTTAATCTGAACTAAAATAAACCTTTGTTTATAACTACTACAATATTACATTTAATTTTGTCCAAGGAGCTGTTTTGTTTTATAAGCTCCTAAGAAAAGTCAAGTATAGCTCCATCATTGCTCAAAGTAAAAAAAAATCATACTTTATGATGTTAGTTTTAATAAAAATATAATTAAAAAAATTAAATCAAGGAAATATCTCTCCCATTTCTTTCTTTTTGATGTATCGGAAACGTACCGAATCGTACCGAACCAAACCGTGACACAAGTGTATCGTATCGAACCGAACCGTGAATTTTGTGAACCGTTACACCCCTAATATATATATATTACTTTTATTCAACAGGGAAATTCATGATTCAAGTGACAATAAAGATATATGTTACACAAAAATTAAGCAGGTTTTCAATATCAATAATACATATTAGAGTGATTTCCGAAGGATCGTGTGACACTGAAGACGGGAGTAATGATGCTGAAAATTCAGCTTTGATCACAGGAATAACTATATTAAATTAGAAAACAAATATTTGAAATGTTTAATCAAATATATTTAGCCTTGGAGAGTAAAATTATGAAAGTAATTATTATTAAGATCTGAATTATTCCAAACCTTTGTCCACCAGTGTACATTCTACCACATCTTCCAAAAGCTAGTCAATGGAGTAAATGTACATGAATATTTCTGATAAATGAATGACGCATGTTTGATTACCTGCAGGTGTTCGGGCCCCGTCCTGAACTCCTCCCGCGTAGCCTGGAAGGATCTTATGCAGTAAATCTGGAACCCACATGTACAGCACCACCTAGTGTAGAGACAACCGAACCTCACAGTTCAAGTCCATATCTTTCTCACTACAAACGGTCTTTGTTCTGTATTCTTCTGTGATTCTGCACACCTGGAATGTGACCCAGACTGCGTAGATCTTGGCAGCGGCCCATGTGAAGGAAGGGGCCCGGGTCCAGATGGTGAGCAGGGTGGCGTCACCGTTGTAGAGGTCCAGTACCGGATGGCTGATGGAGCACTGGTACTGATCACACGCCATGATGAAGAAAAACACGATGAAGGGGGCGAAGCACAGCAGCAGGATCACACTGGTCAGAGAGAACCAGTCCACCTCCCTACAGGGATACACAGGTTATCAATGTGAGTGAAAACAGGACATTTCAGGATATAATATTGGATTTTAAGAATTGATGACATTGTCAGTCTAATTTGTTACACTTGCACGATATATCGGCTACCATATCTGTATCGGCCGATATATGTTCATTTTTAATGTTATCGTTATCGGTTCGATAAGAACATTTGGCTGATATATTAATATTTATAAATAATGGATTATTTCCTTCAGCTGAGACGCTTCAGATGCGCACTGTTCGCCATAATGGTTTTGAATTGCTTGAAATATGATTGAAATCCCTTAAAAAAAAAAAAGGAAAATACGGTCAAGTGCAACATGCAAGTCTGTCATATCGGCTTCATCAGATTATTATAAAAACATTATAATTGTGTGTTTGGGACATGGCTTTTAATGGTGAGACTTTTGTTTTTGCGACCAGGCTCTCAAAAATTATATAAAAATCTGGATTTAGATTTATCGGCCAATATATCGGTAATCGGCTTTCAAATATAAATAATTATTGTTTTCATTTTCATTTCGGTGCATCCCTTGTTACATTTCGTTTCAAATATTCCACTGAAGATTCAACTTTATAATGTAATTTATGTGTCTGAGTTTTGTTTTGCAACCGATTACTGAAGTATATATATTAGGGCTGTCAAATGATCAATCATGATTAATCACATCCAAAATAAAAGTTTTTTTTACATAATATATGTGGGTGCACTGTGTATAATTATTTTGTATATATATATATATAAATACACACACATGCATGTATATTTAAGAAAAAAAAATATTTATATATAAAATATTTATATTTATATATAATATAAATTATATATAAATCTATATACAGTATATACATGAACGTATTTCTTAAATATATACAAGCATGTGTGTGTATTTATATTTATAAAAAAATTAAACACAGTGCACCCACATATATTATGTAAAAAAACTTTTATTTTGGATGTGATTAATCACGATTAATCATTTGACAGCCCTAATATATATATAAAAAACACTTTATTTGATACAAATCAAAAACATTATTAACTGACGTTATCCATAAGTTTATTTTATTATACAGTTAATTTATATTCAAATTGTCATGAAACCGTGATGCATATAATTGTGTATTTGAATCTACATGTGTCTGGTCTGCTAACAATTGCATAAAGTTCATTAAAGCAATAGTTCATAAATCACATTCTGTCATTATTTACTCATGTCTTTTTGAAACTTGTATGACTTGTATATCTGTAAATAATGCATTCATAGTGACTGAGAACACAGAAATAGTAGCAAGCTAAACTTTTTTTTTAGCCTAAGATAATGCCTAATTCATGTTCAGAATTCTGGGTTAAATCAAATAAAACTACTATCATATACGTTCTAATATTGAACCTGACCAAACCATGATTTATGTACAGTGACTGACCATGCTCTTCCCCATTGAGCCGGCTCCTGTCCCTGGTCTCTCGGCCCTGCCTGTGCTCCGTTAGAGCTGCCCTTGTGGCGCTTTCTCACAGCATCGGCTGCCATCATGGATGTCTGTGGGAGTGAGATTTAGAAAGAGAGAATAGTGGGGAAGAACATAAGAATAACCTCTGAGATGGTAAACACGTCTCTGGCATAAGTGGAGAACAAAGTGCACTGCAGTTAACAGATAACACAATGTAGGTGTTATGTGCTAAATATGATAAGTAATGACATTTGCATCAACTGAAAAAGTTAATGGGACATTCAATGGTTTTAAATAGCTTCGTTTATCATATCAAATATCAGTTTAAAAGGAACGGGGTTGTTGCATTTAGTGCGGTGACATATAATGTTATCTCTCCAACTGATAAGAGGTTATGAATTGTGTGCTTATGTTATACAAGCAAAGCTAGTTCCTCTGTCTCAATCTTTTTTTTTAGGTTTGTAGTCAACTGTAAACTTGTCTCGTCTTTTATTATTTGAGCTTCTGCATATTAACAACATCAAAAGAAATGTTCAATTCAGGGTTACATGGTTTCTAATATGTAATCATAATCATTTATGCAACAAAAAAAGATTTAACTACTATGTCAAAAAAAGATCGATAGTAATTAAGGTTCTTCGTGTTGAATTGCAATATATATAAATATAAGTACAATGTAAAAACATGTATGTACACAATAACTGCATTGTATCAAATGATTCAATTAAATATTAGTACATAGACAATATAAAATGGGTACAAAACTCATGAATATAAAGGTACATAGGATAATAAAAACAAAAAATGTTTAAAACTATGGTAATATAAAAAAGAGGGAAATAATCTAAATCATTTTCAGTAGTTGCATACTTTCCACTACAACAAAGGAAAGTTGCACTAACAAAGTTTTAATAAAAACTTACCAAAAAGGCAACATTTTCAGTGTAGACGATGTTGAGATGAAATACGAGGCATCAAGGTAAATATCACTTTTGTGTCGAGTAGGCTATTCTTATTGCGCAATTTTTTTTAAAAATAGGACATAACATGCTAGTTACTCCATATATATTTATCGGCTATGCATCATCATTATTATTAAACACAATACATTTTTGTAGATTTGGTGGAAATGGCGTTCATGAAATTTCAAATGTTAGCAAACGTTCATTTCATGACTTTTAAAGAGTTTATTGTCAGAAAATCAACAAAGCTAAAAGTGGCCAAAAACAGCCAATCATGTATCACGCAGAGATGACGTCAGGGGTTAACGTGCGTTATTCTTCTGGAAAGTAAAAAGGTGCTGCTTCAGCTTAATCCGTGAAATACGACTCCTGCCCTAACATGCTTACTAGAGTGTGAGATTATAGTTATCATATCAATGTCATTATCAATGTCAGTCTCCAGTGTGACAATGTGACAGTTGTAATTACCCCATCCATCTAGTTAAGCGCTGCATACGTACGCAGAAGAGAGATCTGAATATGCTGTATGCAATCTTGATATATCGACTTAATATAAAACGTAGCTTTCAAATGCATAAAAGCAACTATTCAAAAAGTTAAATAATGCTTACAGTTATAAGGGTGATGCTGCGCCACTTCACGCTGCCCAGATGTTCACAGTGATGTAACGAGTAAAGGGGAGACTCTGCTCAAATTCAAACTCCACCCATATTCAACGTCATGACCATTGGTCCAATCAGAGAGCGACGAAATGCATCCTCTTGTCAGTGATTGGACAAGTGAGACCTGAACCCATGAGCGCCTGATGAGCTCAGCTCATGAAGGGCTTCCAGCTGCACCACATTTACGCAGGAATAAACAATGACAAATCGCAATTCGTCAGTTTTTAACAGCGAGTGTTTACAAATAATCAAACATAATCCTAAACACAATTAAAAAAAAATATTTTATTACTGAAAAAGCAGATTGACTCCATTTTATGCGTTTTTTTTTGTTTGTTTTAAATCTTTAAATACGTTGAAACTATATTTTAGGTTGACAGTAGTTTAATAATTTGACAGACCAGATTGCATGTTCTCAGGCAAAGAATGTTTAACCTCAATACCTTCTGCAGTTTACTGTAAATATATTTTAAAAATATTTAAATTGCTTTCCTTACGCGAACCTTTTATGTTTAAGTGCCTAATGATTGAGAAATGATAAATGTCTAATTGTAATTCGTCAGTTACAAATAATTTCTTAATAAGAAAAATATCAGCCTTTTTATTAGCACACTTAAAAGCTTTATTTAGTCCACTGGCACATACGAATAATTAACTTACCGCATGGGGTGGATGAGCAAAAAGTTAATAAATGTAACTGCCATTAATTATTTAAAAAAATGTTTTTTACTTTGGACGTAAGATAACAAATTATAATAAAATCTATTACTAAATGTATTATTTATTTATTTAAAATGTATTCTGGTGATTATTAGTGAAAAAGCAGCTTGACTCAATTAAGTGTTTATACTTAGTATTAAGCAGTGGCGTAGGTTTGATTTTGAAATTGGTGGGGACGGGGACATCAATATTTAATATATTTAAAGTTTTGATCGAAAATTTTGCTAGGGATATATCAGTGTCACTGGATATTGGTAGGGACACGTCCCTAGCGTCCCTACTAAATTCTACGCCCCTGGTATTAAGACATATTATTTACAACTTTTCTTGAGCAAAGTATGTTTAACCTCAATATTTTTTCCAAAGCACTTCTTCAGTGGAGTTCATTCTTAGCCTTCCTTACGCGAAACTTTTATTTTGAAGTGCATGATTGTACAGTCCGGAAATGGAACTACAGTAAGTAAAAGTTTCGACTCCAGTGCTGTTGCGCAACTACAGTCAGGTGCAGAGTTGTTTAGATACATTTTAAATCATTTCTAGCTGTGCAAAATGGGTCGCAAGGTTACACTAGCGACTTGCTGCTTGAATCAGTGGGCTCTGGATTTTGAAGGGAACTTGTCAAGGATACTTAAAAGTAAGTTCCGACTTTTCATATGCAATTTATCAACAGTAGTCCGTTACTAAAGTAACGTTAAAGTTCTTAAAATCCTAAAGTGACCTCTTCCTCATTTTTATATCTACTTTTGTCTCCAAAACAGGTATTGAGATAGCCAAGCAGAAAGGAGCCAAGTACAGACTGGGACCAGAGCTAGAAATCTGGTAACGTTAATATTGTCATCCACAGACTGTAGATTTTTAACGAATGTGTGATGCATTTATTCTCACATTTGAGAATAACGACGACACACTGTATTGGCGTATGCTCATAAAGTATTGAATTAAAACAAATCAGCATAAAATAATGTACACAATGAACTAATTCAGTATAATGAGTAACTGATGATATAATGTATGATCTAATACTGTATGAGTAAATGTGTTCTTTGCGTCAGTGGCTACGGCTGTGCAGATCACTTCTACGAGTCAGACACACTGCTACACGGTTTCCAGGTTCTGAAGTCTCTACTAGAATCTCCTTTGACCCAAGATATCATCTGTGATGTGGGAATGTAAGTAAAACATTCGGAAAAAATAATTTCTTAAAGGGGTCATATAATGGTACATGCACTTTTACAAGTTGATTGTACTGAAATGTGTGTTGGCAGTGTCTGTACACAACCTTCATAAAATGATAAAAATCCATCTAGTGTTTTTGTTTTAATCTCCTTATATGTTTTCCCCTGCCTCAAATTGAGCCGTTCGATTTTGTGACGTCACACGCTTGGAAGCCCCTCCCACGATTGTTGATTGACAGCCGCGTTTCAACACAGACCCGCCCTTGCTCGTGAGGGAGCTGTCAATCATAGTCTGCGCGGACCAGCGCAGTCATTGTTGATATGCTGGAGCACTGTCTATGAGCAGAATGGCGTCTAAGCGATTGTGGTGTTCTGTTCTTGGGTGTAATAACGAACCCAGCAGTCATTTTAATGTTCCTAAATCCGAACCGCTGAAGACGCAGTGGCTGAGTTTGTTTTCGAAGGGAATATTCCCCACGAGCAACGTCAATGCTCTCATGTTTGCGCGAATCATTTCTCACACCAGACTGCTTTATAAACGAGGGTCAGTATAAAGCTGGTTTTGCTAAGAAGCTGCTCATGAAAAAAGGATCGGTACCAGATATTCGTGTTCCTGCTGAATCTCCAGAAGAACTGAAGTGAGTGTAACGTTTTATTAAACTTTATATTAATATTTATATTCATCTTTGCAAATCGCTAGCTGAACGCTTCACAATGAATGCGTCTAAGGTTTACACTCAGGGTACATTACGGCATGTTTTCTATGTATGACGTTCTCAATATAATTCATAATCCCACGTTTATACTGAACAACGCGTTATGGTATTGTGTTACAAACGTGTACGCACAGAACAGAGAGGCGGAGTCAGCGAAGCTCATTATCATTTAAAGTCATATGCACTGAAACGGCGTGCTGAAAACAGAGCTGTTTTTGACCAGGTAAAATAAGTGTTTTCTTACCATACTAATGAGAATTTTTAATTCAAGTATATTACAAACTTTTCATTTAGACCCTAAAGAATCATATTAGCTTGTACAAAAATGGCATTATATGACCCCTTTAATATGTTTTATGATTTCTAATGCATTAAAAAAAAAAATTTATGTGCTTCTTCCTCAGGCCTGTCATGCATCACAATGTTCGATATAACTGCAGAGTCATCTTCTTGAACAAGTATGATTTTAGTACAGTACAGTAGTATAAAGCATTTGCATTACAGCTGCTTAATGCTCGTATTATTATAATAACACAATAATATGCATTTATGTCTAATGTTTTTGTATCCGACAGAAAGATACTGTTAATCCGTCCTAAAATGCTCTTGGCTAATTATGGCAACAACAGGGAATTTCGATGGTTTTCACCTTGGAGTCGACCCAGGTATGCAAAGTATATTCCATGTTATATTTGTTAAATATTTTCCCAGCAAAGTCAGCGATAAATCACAATGACATATTTGCAGACATATTGAGGAGTACTTTCTACCCAGAATGATCCAAGATGTGACAGGGCAGGTAAAGTATGCTTCCTCGTCACTTCAAAAATGAATCAACAAAGCATTTCATGAAACTATGATTATTTAAAGCTGCAGTCCAGCGTTTTTACAGTCCAAGTCTTTAGCATTTTACAGCGGGTGAATCTGTTGTCACTGATGATCGTCGTTTGAACCTTTCTGGATCCGCCATCAAATTGATACGTTTAATTATATCAAGTGCTGTGAGAAAAGGCTATAAATCTCCACCTCCAACATCCTCACACGCAATATAGCCTACTAGCCGAAACTCTTCTTTATGTGTACAGATGTGTGTGTGCAGATGTGTGTGTGTGTACAGATGTGACGTAATGACGCAAAGACATGCTCGAATCTCCCGTGGAAATCCACCAGTACCACTGGAATTAAAAACATTATTACAAGCTTACCGCTTTGAATCGAGCTACGGCAAGCAGAGAGTTTTGAACACTGGCTGGTTATATATTTTCTCAAATATGTATTTTGGATAATTTTTAACCCCAAAAAAGCTACGGACTGCAGCTTTAATATATGCATGCATGAAATGTAAATTTTACTAGGCATGTATAGTAATGTCAGCTGTCCTCATTGGTAGACCACAGTGCCGTTTGGAGACGGGGTGCTGTCCACCAAGGACACCTGCATAGGGAGTGAGATTTGTGCCGAGCTGTGGAACCCCAGGAGGTATTATTCTGCAAATAATCATCTCATCAATACTATATGAATGGAAAATTAAGATATTTAGAGATGCAATAGATATGAAAATTTAGCCGATACCCGATATATTGGCCGATAAATCTAAATCCGAATTTTTACATACATTTTGAGATCCTGATTACAAACACACAATTATAATGTTCTCATAATAATTGTATGTAACCTATATGACAGACTTGTGCTGCATGTTGCACTTAACACTAAGTTCCTTTTTTGAAGTGATTTCAATCATATTTCAAGCAATTCAAAATCATAATGGCGAACTCATGGCATCTGAAGCGTCTCAGCTGAAGGAAATAATCCATTATTTATCAGCTTTAATATATTGGACACATTTTCTTATCGGGCCAATAACATTAAAAGTTATCATATTTCAGCGGCCGATATATCGTGCATCCCTAGAAATGAATATTCTTAATGAATCCTCACTAGGTTGTTCCTTAAATCCTTTCGTAATCTCCTGCTGAGAACATTTAGACGTGTTTTATGATATGAAATAAAAACAGTTTAGTTTCATAATTGCTTTAGAATGAGGAATTGAACTTTCTTTTACTTCTTTCTTTAGTCCACATGTTGACATGGGTTTAGATGGCATTGAGATTTTTACCAATTCCTCTGCAAGCTACCATGAGCTACGCAAGGCTGACCACAGGGTGAACTTGGTCAAATCCGCCACCACAAAGGTATATACATTTATATATACAAATATATTCATATGTGTAATACATGTGATGCTGAAGACTAGAGAAATGATGCAGACAAAATTCAGCTTCGCATCACAGGAATAAATAACTTTTAAAATATATTACAACAGAAGCCAGTTCATTAAAATTGTAATAATATTTCACAGTACTACAGTTTTTACTGTATTTTTTTATCAAATAAATGCGGTCTTGGTGAGATTGAGAACATTAAAAAACCTTAATGTTTCCAAACTTTTGACCGGTCATGTATGTACAGTATATGTATGTATGAAACCAACTCGATTTCAAGTGGCCTCTGCAAAGACAAAGGTGACACTGAACTTTATATATTCCAGCTATTTTTTCAATTCGTGACGCTCACAAGTTGTGAATATGTTTCAGAGTGGAGGGATTTATCTGTTTGCCAATCAGAAGGGCTGTGATGGAGACCGTCTGTACTATGATGGCTGTGCAATGATTGCCATTAATGGAGATATTGTTGCCAGAGGAGCGCAGTTCTCACTCGAGGACGTAGTAAGTGCTTTAATATTGAAACTCACCCAAGCGGCTTTGAGAAACATGCTAAACATTTCAGTTCGATCAATCTGATGCGTGCGTTTCTGCCGACTTGAAGGAGGTTGTCACCGCCACTCTCGATCTGGAAGATGTGCGCAGCTATCGAGGAGAGAGATGTCACCCACATATGGTGAGAAGGACATTGAAAGACATGAGATTTTATTTTTTAGTGACTTAATTAAAGCTGCAGTAGGGAGTTTTGAGAAAACGTTGACTTAGCCTGAAAATTTGAACAAGCACAGCTTACAGGTCCCACCCCCTTGCTCTCTGCTGCGCTACAGCCCTCCCTCCACAGCGGAGCCCGTCGTGAACGCGCAGGCTAGTAAACAGGGCCACCCATAACAGCGGATAAAAAGTTATATGGCACATTCACTAATAGGGACTAAACGTCAATAATATGCTTTACATTGACTATGGCCTGCCCATACAAACTTGGTCCTCAAATCATTATGTATTTTCCAATAGCCTACATGTAACTTTATAACGTTGCACTCTTTCTATAAGTTATAAATAGCTAGTAAGATAACGTTAATATAACGGTAACTAACGTTACAGTATGTAAGTAATTATTCTAGCGATATATAATGCTAGATAAGGTGTGCTAGTACATTATTTCAGCAACATGACAAGCCAGTGAATTAGCAGGTTTCAATTGTTGCTTAGCAGAGTGCCTGACATTTTATCTACATGTTATGGGCTAGAGTTTTGACACCGAGTCAATGGGCTCTGTGTAATTATTTCTTTTTCGCTTGTTTATCGTCATCAGTCTTTTTCCTTTTACCTCTTTGTTTTATAAGCAGGTGTCACTCGAGAATTGGCAGTTTAGGTTGTTTCTCCGTCATAAGCACAGCTGCAGCACGCCGGCAATCTTGAGTTTGAACGACGGCTCGCGCTCCGGCGCTCGCGCTGTGCAAGAGAGGGGTGTGATCGGCGCGTACACGAGCGTGATTGACACTGCTAAGACATTCCTCCTGGCTCTGATTGGTTGTTTCTGACCGGGAGCGTGTATTTCTGCAAATGGCAATAGGACCACTGGGAGGAGCCAGAAGTAGTGTTGTCAAAAATATCGATATTTCGGTAAATATCGATACTGAAATATCTGAACGGTACCAATACTAATTTCCCGAAGTATCGATACTAGCCGAGCAGTCACTTTCACTTCTCTCAAAAGGCGCGTTGACAAACACCACACGTGACGCACTCGTCTCATTCGCTCTGGTTAAATAGCAAAAGTGAAGTGAATGGAAAGATGGCGAGGGCGGCGCCCCCGCGACCGGCTTTGGTTGATTGATAAAGAACACCGCGAGCGGGCATGTCGGAGAATAGCGCGGACATGCGCAAAAAACACACCGCGAGCGGGCATGTCGGAGAATAGCGCGGACATGCGCAAAAAACACACCGCGAGCGGGCATGTCGGTCGGAGAATAGCGTGGACACGCGCTACACACCGCGAGCGGGCATGTCGGAGAATAGCGCGGACACGCGAGCGGGCTGCGGGCACCCAGCAGATTGTTTGACTATCAATAATCCCTCACATCACTCATTCTTTAAAATTATTGTATAGGTGAAAGCAGACTTAAGGAACAGGCTCCAGGGGTAGGCTACTATTTAGCAGCATATGCTCAGCATCAGGGGTGTTTGTTGTTTGGACAGACCTGCCCCCACTGCTAAAAAAAATCCTCAAGGAAACACCGTAACTCTTCTCATTTGAACTTTTCTGAAACATTAACCAAGATGGCCTAATATTGTTGTTGATATGAGTCTGTGTTGTCTCGTTTTAATTCTTAAAGTTAACATAATCTGACTGAGGAATCTTAGACAAGTAAATATTGTAACTGTGGTCAAATGTAAATTAACTGGTGCCTATTTAACTTTATTCAAAAATTATTATTTAATTCTGCAATTTTCCTTCATTAGCGATTATCATCAATTTGATTACACAGATATTAATTAAACTAAACAGCTAGACAATGGCATCTCTGAATTCAATAATGACATGCCTTTAACTGAAAATTGAATGTTTAATCTTATTATTATACATTACTGACTCTCTATCCTCCAATTTGATACTGTTAAGTGCTTTTTTGTTACAGTATATTTTAATCTTTGATAACAGTAGGTAATAAAAATACATCATGTTAGCTCTGGTCCAATTAAAAAATATAAACATAGAACTCAGGACATTTTTGTTCATGTAAAATATACCTCATTGTCATGTTCTAGACTTGTTATATTTAGCTTTAAATTAAAAAAAAATACCCCCTTAATATTGTGGCAGTTTTTTCTCCGTGGTATCGAAAATGGTATCGAATATCGATATTTTTCAAGGTATCGTATCGAAGTTAGAAATTCTAGTATCGTGACAACACTAGCCAGAAGAGCTTGATTTTTTTCACAGATTATCTGTCTCATATTCTACTGTCAGGACATAATGACAGTTTTAACAAATATGTAGAAAAATATTTTTTACAAAAGTTACCTACAGCAGCTTTAATAAATAAACTGTCCGCACACTTAAATCCTTTAAGCAAATTTAATCACCTTTAAAAAAAATTAAAAAATTTTAAGCAAATTTAATCACCAAGCTTTCGGTCAAAAGACCATCCTCAGGGCATACAGACAATAAATGTAACAATCAATTTAACTGTGTTCAAACACATCAGGACAATCAACCGTGATTACCAACATCTGTGAAAGCCAGGTAGGAGAGTTGTAGTCCAATAGTGGGAGTTGTAGTTTTTCTTTAACCTACCCAATATACTGAGTTATCTAGGTCATTTACACATTTACTCCCCATAGTGAAAATCCCCAATACAAGAAACAAACATAAATACACATATACAAAAATGATACAAAAATACAGGCGCATATATATATATACATTACATACATATACATGCTTGCTGCATAAGTGCATGGAGACTGCAAGAACATCATTAAAACCTTTATAAACTGCAGTATTCAAGAATTAAAAAATTATTAACTTAATTAGCATTCACCATCGCACACCTGCAGGTTATAGGTGCGTGGGGAAAAAGACCAAATGAGTCAGGTCAAAAACACAAAAACAAGGAACTCCCGCACACTATCAATACTTGCAAATGAGTATAAATTTTATTAACAACGTTTCGGTCTCACGACCTTTGTCAGAAATATATATATATATACACTACCGTTCAAAAGTTTGGGGTCGGTATGATTTTAAATACTTTTAAAATAATTCTCTTCTGCTAACCATGGCTGCGCTTATTTGATTAAAAATACAACAAAAATCAGTTATAGTATTAAATATTATTCCAGTGTAAATCAGCTGTTTTCTGTGTGAATATATAGTAAAGTGTAATTTATTCCTGTGATCAAAGCTGAATTTTCAGCATCACCAGTGTCAGTGTCTTCAGTGTCAAATGATCCTTCACAAATCAGTATAATATGAGGATTTGATGCTCAAAAAACATTTATTATTATTATCAATGTTGAAACAGTTGTTGGTCTGTCAGTTGTACAGTTTTTTTTTTTTTTTTTTTTGGATTCTTTGATGAATAGGAAGTTCAAAAGAACAGCATTTGTTTGAAATAGAATCTTTTGTAACATTTTAATGTCTTTACTGTCCTTGATAAATAAAAGTATTGATTTCTTTCCTCCAAAAAATAAAAATAAAATTCTCACTGACCCCAAACTTTTGAACGGTAGTGTATATATATATATATATATATAGTCATATGCCTGGTGAAGATCGTGAGACCGAAACGTTGCAAGTAACTTACCATGCTTTAAATATTTTTCTCACTGTACAGGAATATGAGCACAAAGCGTATCAGAGGATGAAAACGGACTTCTGTCTGTCTGACTGTGATGACAGGTGTCTGCCCACACACCAGCCTGTGGAGTGGATCTTCAACACCCCAGAAGAAGAGATCAGGTAACTTTTCACAGAGAAAAATGAACTTCAGTATATATGCATGAACAGTGGGGTGCAAAAGTCACGAGTAGAAAAATGCTGCCAAAATATTTTTTACCGATTACGTCATTTGGAGCCAGAGTCAAATATGAAGGTCCCGCCCACACTCCCACAAGCACAGCTGTCAATCATGATGTTACACCCTGTTTTTATAGCATCTATACGTGAACATACGTGTGTGTGAAAAGAACTCACGACAGAAACCATCTTTGAGAAAAGTTAGTTGAATTTTTATTGGATTTTTTTAGTGTTTCTCGCCCCATTTGATTACATGAAGAGGACGGGGTTTATGACCTATACTGCAGCCAGCCACCAGGAGGCGATCGAAATGTTTTGGCTTCACTTTTTCAGTATGTTTTCAGCACACTTGTTAGAAACAGATATGTGAGCTTCTCTCTAGTGGAGCTGTACATTAAAGGAGAACTCCGGCGCAAAATGAACCTTTGGTCTAATTACACATTGTTTCCTAGTCAACCGTTATCTGAGATATGTTTTCATGATTATCGAATGTAAATAGTTTTATCTCTAAAAACAGTTTAGCCTATAACGCTAACGCTAAACCCTAACGCCCTAAATAATTAATTGGTTTGAGTACGACAAACTTAAAATAAACTAATTAAATAAGTTCAGTCAAATTAACTTTTATGAGTATTTAGCACTTTCTTTTTCTTTCAAGTTCACAGAATGGATATATTTTAAGTATACTGAACTGTTTCATTGTTTTGAGTTTTATGAAATTATTTCTTTTAATTTAGACGAACTTAAGTTTAACTGAAACGGCTGGGATGTATATTTCCCAGCATGCTTTGCCGATGGCACTCGAAAGGGAGAGTAAATGCTAAAATTAAGTGTAATACAATGTTTTTTTTTGTGCAAGATTAATGTTAAGCGGGTGATTTAGTAATGAATAATGTTTCGTTTTGCTAATTTAGAAGAATTTCTGTTAATGTTGGTTTTAGGATAGTTACCATCATGGTGACAAGTGGTGCATGAGCTTGATTTGAGAGCAAATAAAACCTTTATATTGCTGCAAGTGTTACTGTATAGCATACTATTGTTAAGATGTTGAACAAAATAGTATGTTAGCAAACTAGCTTGTTAAAGCTATCTAAGTTTATACTAATAAAAGTGTTCGCATTGAGATTACATGAAATTTTAAGTTAAATGTATCAATTAGTGTACTCAAACATTTCAAGTTAAGAACAATTCAAATGTACAAATACAAAATAAAAATATGTCAGTTCTGCTTACTTAAACTTTGAATTTCTTAACTTAAAAAATTTGAGGCAACTGATTGCCTTAAATTTTTTGAGTTGTGCCAACTTATTCGGGTTTACAGTGGGCATTGAGTAATGACAAATACAAATCGCTTGTTAATACCACTAACAAGGCTCAAAATAGCCCCACACTAATACGGTAGCATAATGAGGGTCCCTACCTTCAAACCGAAGCATTTGGCATTGAGAACATTCATACCTAACCTAACAAACCGATGAAGATGTTTTCTTAATTTGCGGGTGTTTTTTTTTAATTTGCACGCGTTTTATTTTATTTGCATGTGTTTTTTTCTATTTGCATGCGTTTTTTTCTATTTGCATGTGTTTTCTTCAGTTGCAGCGCGTTGAGCTCTCTCGGCCACCGTAGTTCTGGTCCAGTGAGACTATTTATACTATAGAGGTTTTAGGAGTACCATTTATTCCTGACTGTTTTTATCATATCTGTTTAGTAGAAACTGTGAGAAGTGTAAAACCCAAATATGAATCTATTTAAAACACTATACAGTAAACCAGAGGGCACATATATGTACTGTTTGGTGTTATAAATTGATGCAGCATTTATTAAATAAATTATTACTATATTAAATATATATTTTGGGTGTTATTTCAGCCTCGGTCCTGCCTGTTGGTTATGGGACTACTTAAGAAGGAGTGGACAGGTATGTTTTTTTTTTATTCTATGATGCATGTTAATATGAATGTTTATGTGATTTACTCTTTGTGCTTGTTTTGTTACCAATCTTCTTAGCTAATATTTTGAATAGCATGTTTATGCTTTTGGCAGTGAATGTGGAGATATGTTTAGCTAATGAGGTTTGTGTGTTTTGTTGTTTTCAGGCTGGCTTCCTTCTTCCTCTTAGTGGTGGTGTGGACAGTTCATCTTCTGCCTGTATTGTGTACTCCATGTGTGTGCAGATCTGCCAAGCCGTCAAAGATGGCAGTAAGTCCAAAACACACACACACACACACACACACAATAGAGAGCCTAAGTCCCTCCCCTCCGCTTCCGGCTCATGGGACCTTATTTCGGAAAAAATATGTATGTTAGTCAATGGCGAGAGACAACTTATCTTTTTATTCCGTCTGAACTGTGCCCTGAATTACACACATGATGTTTATCAATTTAAAAGATAATTATGAAAGTCAAGAAAGTCGCAGTTTGTCATAAAACAGAAGAGTAACATTTAGTTTTATGTGAAAATCGCTCAATGAACTACATCTCCCGGGAAGCGAAACAACGAGCGAGATCCGCTGCTGGTGTGTGTGCAGTCTTGTACAAAACACTCAGGCATGACGGCATAACGTTACGATTATAACGTGAGACTATAGAAACAATGACAGACGTTAGCTTCAGTAAAGTTAGCTTCATTCATTGAGAGAAAATGTGCGCCTTTGGGGTTTGTAGTCTTTTCACAGTCTTATACCTCAACAGTTTTACAACAAACTGCGACTTTCTTGACTTTAAAATGTATCTTTTAAATTGACAAACATCATATGTGTAATTCAGGGAACAATTCAAACAAGATCAAAATATTTGTTGTCTCTCGCCATTGACTACCATACAATATTTTTCCGAAATAAGGTCCCATGGTGGTCGACCAGAAGGGGAGGGACTTAGGCTCTCTATAGCTCTTCAAAACATAAGAACACGTAATCTAGAGGCTTAAACGTGTGCACCATTCGTCTCAGATTCTCAGGTTCTGGACGATGTGCAGCGAGTGGTCAACGATTCGTCCTACAGGCCCGAGGACCCGCGTGAGCTGTGTGGACGCCTCTTTACCACATGCTACATGGCTAGTGAAAACTCTTCTGAGGACACACGCAACAGAGCCAAAGATCTCGCTGCTCAGATCGGCAGGTCAGAGGATGACATGGCAAACATTTGATTGATACATATGATTGATATATATATATATATATATACATACATATATATAAATACACTGCCAGTCAAAAGTTTGGAATAGGTAAGATTTTTTTAAAGGGGTGGTTGATTATGATTTCACTTTTCTAACTTTAGTTATGCCGAGTTCAGACTGCACGATTTTAGCTCCGATTTTGGCTCTCCGACAGGTTTTGAGAAATCGCCGACAAATGCCTGAAATCACAGACGTAAAGTCATGCAGTGTGAAACCTCCTGTCGCCGATCCATCGTGCAGTGTGAACACAGCAGTGACCCGATTATTTTGAAAATCGTGCAGTCTGAACTCGGCATTAGTGTGTAATGTTGCTGTTTGAGCATAAACAACATCTGCAAAGTTACAACACTCAAAGTTCAAAGCAAAGGGAGATATTTGCTTTTAAAGAAATAATTTTTTAAGGACTACAACAAACGGCTGGTAGGAACTACAAAAGCTTCCTCCCGGGTTAGTGACATCACCAACCCTAAAATTTACATAACCCCGCCCCCGGGAACACGCAGTCCATGTTGAGAAGAGGAAGAGCTGTTGTAGTCGAGCACATTTGTGAGTCAGCTCAAACTGTCGCATCCGTCTTTTCACATGCAATAGAAAGTCACTCTGTGCGCATCTCACAACAGTTCCTATACCAGCGATTTATAGATTATCCTGACAGAATATGCTAATTGAAGATAATTAACTCCACATCAGCAACATATATTCATCAACTAACCATTCAGAGACGTCCTGTTGCATTCTACATGTTGTCAGTTCTTCTTAGTCTCTCCATCTGTGTCTGACTCCGGTTTAAACATAAAAGGCAGAACAGTTTCGGACATTTTAGCGAGTGTCTGCGTGAGGTAATCGGAGCTGCTAACACACACACTCTTGAAGCTCCGCCCCCTGTGCCGGGAGCAGCAGCTCATTTGCATTTAAAGGGCCAGACACAAAACGGTGCGTTTTTTGCTAACCCTCAAAAAGGGACAACTTTAAAGTGCTATATAAAAATATCTGTGGGGTATTTTGAACTAAAACTTCACATACACTCTCTGGGGACATCAGAGATTTATTTTACATCTTGTGAAAAGGGCATTATACCACCCCTTTAATGTTTTTAAAAATGAAGTCTCTTCTATGGAAGCTTGTTTCCGGGACAGAATAAAACATTTTAAAAGATAATTGCGACTTTTTATCTCACAATTACGAGTTTATATCTCACAATTCTGACTTTATAACATGCAATTGTGACTTAATATCATGCAATTCTGAGATAAAAAGTCAGAACTGCGAGATGTAAACTCGCAATTGTGAGAAAAAAGGTATGAATTGTGAGATAAAAGTCACAATTACCTTTTTTAGTTTTAATTCTGTGGTGAAAAGAAGCTTCCATGCTCTTATATATCTCTTCTTAAGTATGCAATTTAATAGTAGTAATTAAAAAATGTATTATTGTGCAATTAAGATGTTGATTTATATCTGTTCTCCTCTCAGCAATCACCTAAATATCAACATTGACATGGCAGTGAAAGGCATGCTGGGAATCTTCTCCATGGTCACAGGGAAGTGGCCTCAGTTTCGAGCTAACGGAGGAAGTGCTAGAGAGAACCTGGCTCTGCAGAACGTCCAGGTACAGCACTCGTCATAGACGCTGATGCTATTATTAAATGCATGATTCCTTTTATTAGGGGCTTGTTGCCTATTTTCTGAACCGCATATATAATGTATTTCAGCAAAAATGGTTTGTTTACCGCCATTAAAATAGAGCTGCACGATTTTCTGCATGTTGGGGGAAAATTACTTTTAAAAGTAATGCTTTACAATATTGCGTCATTCCCTTAAAAAAATAACTAATTACATTACTTACTGTAGTTACTTTTTATGGAAAGTAATGCGTTACATTACTTTTGCGTTACTTTTTCTCACCTGGGCTGGGCTTGCTTATTTTGTTTTATAATAATAACAAAAAAAGTGATATTTTTGGCAAATGTAAAGGGCCTTTCACACCAAAAGTGAAATGAATAAGCCTCAGGCTGAAAGAAATGCAAATTCATGCCTGTACAGTAGAGGGCACAGTTAAAAAACCCTGGATTAAAGAAGAATAGGATACAGTTGAAGTTCAACATGCTTTAGCAATAAAAGAAGAAGAAGAAAGAAACACAAATGTGGTTTATCTAAAGTAATTTTTGCTTATTAGTTATGGTTGAAGTGGATCATCAAAGGTCACCAGCAAAGATATTGGTTAATAAAGTAAGATAAAATACTTAAAGTATATAGTCCAGAATTACAATAACCATCATGTTCACACATCGCACACATTTCACACGTCTGTTCACACATCTGCACTTACAATTTCTCTCAACATAGGGACAGGAGAGTGTTCAGTCAACAGTGTTGTGTTTAACGCAACTACTTTTTTGGGTAAAAAGTAATGTAACGCGCTACTACAGAAAATTTGGTAACGAAACAATTTGGTAACGAAACAACTTTTTCAATTCGGCGCAACGTTACTTTCCCCAGGGACAGATTATCTGGGATTACCTGGGATTTGACAGCGATATCCGTCATTTGATAGATTTGACCGCGATCGCCATCTCCGTAGTGAACGCCCCAGAGAGAAATGCACATAATGGATTACATAATCAGAGAGTAGCCTAGCCTATTTCTTTTCGTTTTGAGTTTCGGTTAATTTATGTTGAGATGCTCCAGTTCACGTGCAATGCAAGTGACCACGCCGGCGCTTCCATGATTATATTGTCCCCTTTATTTGCTTCTTATTTATTAAATCCAGGCATTTGGTTGATAAAAAAATTGCTTAAAATTAAGATACAATTTATACAAAACGAAATTCGCTTTAAAGAAAGGCTTTCTTCAAAACAAAACTTAATGAAGTGGTCAAAATCATGTCTGATTGACTCAATGTCTCCCGATATATATTGCGCATCCATCTTACTCGCGCTGTTCACTTTTCATAATCAGCATAGATGGAAAAAAAAAAACATTATAATATTTTAACAAATATGAAACTAAATGCGCTTAAAAAGCCTACAACACGTAGGCTATAGTAGGCCTACAGACTCTCTATTTGTATATTGCTGCACATTCAATTAATTCTGAATTTTGCACACATAAGTTGAAAGGCATTTGTTTACGTGCATAGTAAAACATATCTGCAACATTTATCAAGTTCACGGATAATTGTGCGTGCATTTATTAATCATTATGATACTAAAATCATAATAAAGTAGGCTATACTATGTACAAAAAATCAGATGAGCCCAGAATATGAACGCAACGTGTTTAATTACACGTTAAGCATTTTCCTCCCATAGAAAACCATTATAAGAACGCTTAATTTGGCTTAATGCAGATCAGAATGTCCCCTTATTATGTCTAAATAACAAGATAAATGTTCTTTTTTTTTCTTCCCCATGCGGTTCAGGACTTCCATAGAATACAGCCTGAATATAATTACTTCCAGAAATGATTTTGGGGGGTGCTAACGGGGTGCTTTGGTCTTTCTTGGGGGCTTTCTTTCTAGCCCCTCCCTAGCGCCGCCCATGCATATGCCTATCCATTAACCGGCATTTCTTCATAAATATTAAAATTTTTGATAAATGCATTATGCATTTATGGAATTATATATGGCATTATGCATAGTATAACTTTATGTAGGCCTACACATTTAGGAACAGATATTGGGTTCTGCCCAAAGTCAAGCAACATAAAAGTAACGTAAAAGTAACGAGTAACGTAAAAAGTTACTTTCTATATGGGGTAACTAAGTAAAGTAACAGATTACTTTTTTAAAGAAGTAACGAGTAACGTGTTACACTACTTTTTAAAAGTAACTTCCCCAACACTGTCAGTCAATAAATGGAAAAAAAGAGTAACTTGCATTACTTATTTGAAAAATTAACTCAGATGTTTTGTTGCAAATTTAGTTTAAAAAGTAATGCGTTACTTTACTAGTTGAAAAAAGTAATCTGATTACGTAACTTGTAAGTTACTTGTAAAGCGTTACATGTGAATTAATTAAAAAAATCATTTGTTCCAATGAATGATTCGCTGACTAATTAATGATTCGCTGATTAATACTTCACTTGTTTCGTTAATGGATGAATCAGCATTTTCGAATGAATCTCTTGAATGAATGATTCAATGACAAATACATTGTGTAACAATGGCATTGATACAATCTTCATTCAGAACGCAGATTTTTGTCAAAGGTTTAATAAACATTGCCGAATCATTGTCATTTAGGAATAAGGTCGCATGGGTGTTTGAATCGAGATCACAGTCTTTTAACAATTAATCGTGCAGCTCTACATTAAAGTCTCAGAAATAACCAAAAGCATACTAATAAATGGAAAGCAGCATTATGCAGTAACATTCACAAATGTGCAATGCTTAGAGTGTTGCATTTTGTTGCTGGTGGCCATTTTGAAATAAAATAGATGGTGATGATTTGTTTTATGTGGCTCTTTTTTTTACATGACCCATGGCATGACAAAAGTGCGGGCTTGAGAAAGCAGTTTCTATGAAAGTGATACTTTTGCTGACTTTTTCAATATGCCGTTTGCTTGCATTGTAACACAACCACCACAATTTTCACCCCAAAAAAAAATTGCAGTTAGTCACCCCAAGAAAGCGTCAAATGACCTACAAATTTGCTGAGTTTCACTATTTCAAAGCATAATTTTGCCAGTTTAACACATTCACACAAATATGATGCGTCACAGCTTTGAAAGAGGAAAAGGTTTGCAAAGAAATGAATAGCTCTTTTGACTGATGAAAACTGTTCATGGCCACTGATATGACTAGAGTATAGACATATAAACATTTCAGTTCAATTTAAAATGTTTTAAATTGTTCTTTTCACAACAAATGCTGTTATTGTTCCATAACAGCATTACAGACGTATTGCCCTAAACCCCCCCCCCCCCCCCCCCCCAGTGACCAAGACTATGCTGAGTAGATAAAAAAATAAAATAAAATTGGATAAAACTAGGAAAAAAATGTATCCCAAAACAAATTATACATGCATATTTTTTATTTCTTACGGTCAAAAACTAGGCCCATCAAAAGAATCAAATAATCATGATTAGTGTCATTATTTCTAACCCGTCGTTAGAAAGCTACATTAAATAGTAATTATTGCATTAATCATTTAATATCTTAACATAGTTTGAAAGCCTCAAAATAGTTGAAATAATTATCTTTTAATTTTTCACTACATTTTTGTGAACCTCCTATTTTGAAAACCCCTAGTAAGGGTAATTGAAAATGATTGCTTTTCTAAAATATTTTTGAAAAATGCATTCATGGCTATAGTAGGCATCAAGATTCTCTGGTCAGTGAAGCATGCAATTACTTTGGACACCTTTAAAGTCAGCATTAAACGTAAGTTGCGATAGTCTTTTCTTTTCTATTGTGACATCTCTGAGTGAAACGGCTTCTCGAACAAGAACAAATGTAGGGCGGGGCTTGATTATGTCCACTGGGAATTGATTGGATGAATGTTGTGGTTTGCTATTGGTGGATCTAATGTGATTGACAGGTTGCCTCGTCATCAGAGAAGAGAAGAGATGAGCTGCAAGAGGGAGGGGAAGTTATTTGGATTAAAGATTACGAGGAAACATGAGTTTAAAAAAAGATAAATGCACAGATAAATCTTTTATAGTAGCATTACTCCATACAAAGCAAAAATTGTGACTTTACATGATCCATTGATGATGAAATATTGTGTGAATTATGCAATAGATTAGGAATGTCATACCTTTCAGAGCTATTTCACATCTGCATTTTTACCTAAATAGCATATTGTTTTGAACCTGAAAGTATGCTGTATGTGCGTGATGCATGTATGTGTGTGTTTACTCCACTACAGGCTCGTGTCAGAATGATTTTGGCCTACCTCTTTGCCCAGCTCTGCCTGTGGGCTCAGGGGAAACCTGGTGGTCTCTTAGTTCTTGGTTCAGCAAACGTGGATGAGAGGTGTGATTTCTTTTTTTCAACATCCCAATATCAATAATAATGGAGATCACTTTAAAGAAAGTATTCTCTGACTTTGCAGTTTGACTGGATACTTCACAAAGTACGACTGCTCCAGTGCTGATATCAATCCAATTGGAGGTGTTAGCAAGATGGACCTGAAGTGCTTCCTGCAGTACTGTGTAAAACGCTTCCAGCTCACTGCCCTCATAACGTGTGTAATCTCTCCTTTTGTCGCACATTTGCTGATCAGATCACTGATTAATGTAGTTACACAATCTTAATTTATAGTTTTGGCCTGGCAGACGGGTCCTTTACACGCAATCTGCAAGCAATCACATCATTAATGCATGGCACAAGATGATTGGTCTGCTGATCCTGCAGCCAATGAGATTGCTCGCTCAACATGCCGTTTACACGACACTGCTTTCAACTAAACGTGATGTAAAACTTTTTTAATGGCCGTTCATTTACACGACAACAGTGTTTTGAGGGCCTGAAAACACAAACGTTCACAAACAAAAGTGCAAGTTCTCGAAAACGGCAACGTTGTTGTCTCAATGTAAAAAACAAAAACGCAAATTTGTGAAAACAATGACGTCATGCGTATGTGTATTACATGTTCAGTCTATAGTAGAGTAGTGTTTCTTTACAAAGTGACATCGCCAACTACTGGCCTGGCAGCAGAATACAGCGTTTTTTGTCGTTTTCGCGGATCGTTTTGAGAATGGTGTCGTCTGTATACGGAAAATGCAAAGGAAAAACTTTTCCGCTTTTAGTACATCGTTGTCGTGTAAACATACCCTCAAATAGTCTGGTTCAGTGTTTATTGAAAGCTAGTCTTGCAGCATGCTATAAGAGTTGGTCTGAAACCCCCCTCCAGCTCCTCCTGCCTAGATCTACTATGGAAATGAATTATGTCTATTTATGCAGCCGCAGCATATCTTACATGCTCACAGCAGTGTGTCTGTGTATTTATTAGCAGTAGCAAGTACATACTTGTTCTGAATCAGCAGCAGTGTAGCAGATTTAGTCCGCCAAGACTAAATACATAAACATTGCCATATTCAATAACATTCTAAAAAAAAATATATAATGTATATTCTGGAGATTTTGTTTCACTAGTATATATGAGCTTATAGTCAAGTCAAGTCACATTTATATATATAGCGCTTTACACAATACAGATTGTTTCAAAGCAGCTTTACAGAGATAACAGGAAAATGATGCAAAAAAAAGCAAAAGTTTGTTTCCTGAAGAAAATAGCGTCACAGTCCAGCTTAAGTAAGTTCAGTGATGTTTCATTTTTGTTTTAAAAAAAGTTATTAATTTAGTTAATTTATATATATATATATATATAGTCGCTCTGGAGTAAACCGTGATGTCATCGTCCAGCTCAGTTCAGTTCTTGTATAATAGTGTCAATGCAGATCAATATTATTGTTGAATATGAATATGTCCCCAACTAAGCAAGCCAAGCCAATGGCAACACAGGTGGAAAAAGGCGACAGTATAGCACGGTTAGGCAGCTGATTCTGCTAGAACGTCAAGTTGCAGCACTTTGAGAGTCAGAAACAGCAGCATGATCACATGTGTCCATCTTCTGTGCAGCATTTTAGATGCTCCACCAACTGCAGAGCTCGAGCCACTGACTGATGGCAAGGTGGTCCAGACCGATGAGGTAAACATCTTCAACCTCATTCACTAATACATTTATCAAGAAACGTCACGGAACATTTGCACAGACAGATTGCATGTTTTTAAACATTAAAATATAGCACGTTTTAGGGAACATTTTCAAAAGAAGTGCATATTTACATCACTTAATTCCCAATGTTCGTGGCAAGGTTTACACACCTGACCCATGATATTCTGGATGGTGCAAATGTGCTTTGTGTTACATGCATGAATTAAAATATGTTGCCTTTTTTGTGTGTTTATGCCTATATGGCTTACGCAAGCAATTTTCTTTTAGTGGCTTTCAAAAAGTGGTGGAGGGAGACGACTATGTATATTGGTCAAATAGCAATTAAAAATATTTAGTTTGATAAGTAACTTTTAATCAGTTTTATTTCTAGGAAAAAAATATGACTGATATTAAGATGTTTCAGTAATATTAAATGATCAGGTATATTACATATTTGGTATATTAAATGATCACTAACTATAATTTTTTCAGTTTTAGGTTAAATAAAAATTTATTTAAATTAGGGCTGTCAAATGATTAATCACGATTAATCACATCCAAAATAAAAGTTTTTTTTTACATAATATATGTGGGTGCACTGTGTATAATTATTTTGTATTTATATATAAATACACACACATGCATGTATATTTAAGAAAAAAATATTATTTATATATAAAATATTTATATATAATATAAATTATATATAAATCTATATACAGTATATACATGAAAATATTTCTTAAATATATACAAGCATGTGTGTGTATTTATATATATATAAAATAATTATACACCCACATATATTATGTAAAAAAAACTTTTATTTTGGATGTGATTAATCACGATTAATCATTTGACAGCCCTAATTTAAATACAATATATAATAATCCTTGTGAATAAATAAAAAAATAAATGCACATTTGTTTAATGTCTGATATTTTTGCAAAGCACTGTATGTTCACATGCACTAATCGTCATCAATCAGAATGATTTCAGATTCGTAAAGTTTTGTTTACATTAATCTTTGCAAACCATTCACATTTTGAATCACATGTGCATTTATGTATTCCGAACAAAACTTAAGCGCATGCGTTGTGCCTAGTCGCCGCCTTCAGAAACTGAGAAAATCATTAGCATAATTGTCATTTGGGCCTTGATGACATACCTAAAAGTAAAGCTGACAAACATGTCAGAAGAGCTTATTATTTTTTCCAAATATTTGCTTAAATTTATATTTGTATTGTTGTTAGTTTTTATGATTTTTTATTAATATTGTAAAGCACATTGGACAATGTAAATTGTATTTAATTGTGCTATATAAATAAATTGCCATTGCCATTATTTTTTGCAAATATTTAGTACATGTTCAGTCTCCTCAACTAACCAGTTCATAAACGTAAATAAACATATGCAAGTTTGTAAGTTAAACGTATGTGAACAGAGATCGTATTAAAAAAGGCTCTGGTAAACATGCAGCACGGCAAAGGTATTTTTGAATCCGATTGAGAAGACAGTCGTATTCTTCGTTGTAGGCATTAAAAATGCATTTGTTTTTTGTTCAAAATGTCCTTGTTTCTAATAGAGCATGTTTACTATGCTGCAATGCCCTTATGTACTTTTTCCATCACTGTGTGCATGCAGACAGATTGTTTTACAGCACTGAGCCCTTACTCATGCGGTTCTGTGTCCCTCTCCCACAGGCCGACATGGGAATGACCTACTCAGAGCTGTCTGTGATTGGCCGACTCAGAAAGATCTCCAAGTGTGGCCCGTACAGCATGTTTTGCAAGCTCATTCACTCATGGAAAGAGACCTTCTCTCCCTCACAGGTCAAACATGCCCTAAACATCACTGTACTCAGATTAAAAATACTTTTAAAAAGCAGTACTAATGTTTTATCAATGCTATTTTAGGGGTAGTGCTTTATTAGGATGATTAAAAGGTTAGTTCGCCCAAAGATGAAAATTCTGTCATTAATTACTCACACCTCATGTCGTTCCAAAACCATAAGACTTTCGTTTATCTTCAGAACACAAATGAAGATATTTTTGCTGAAATCTGTGAGCTTTCTGTCTCTCCTCCATTGACAGTCTACGCAACTACAACTTTTAAAGCCCCAGAAAGGTAGTGAAGACATCATTAAATAATCCATGTGACTCCAGTGGTTTAACCACAAATTTATGACTCGAGTGCTATGTTTGTGTAAAAAAACAACAACAACAACATAATTTACCACTTTATTTACAAAATATTAATCAACACGCGTTAACATAACAAGGTTCGCTCATGCGGGTGCTCTCTCATGATAATATTTTGTAAATTAGGTGTACAGTACATTTTTTTGCACTCGAATCACTTCATAAAATTGAAGTGAAATACTACCTTTCGAGGGATTGAAAGTGATAGTTGTGTAGACTGTCAATTGAGGGACAGAAATATGATCAAAAAGATTTTCATTTGTGTTCTGAAAGTCTTACGGGTTTGGAACGACGTGAGGGTGAGTAAATAATGGCAGAATTTCATTTTTGGGAGAACTATCCCTTTAAATTGCCTAACTATCTGCTTTGTGTTGAATACCAGTTTTTCTTTTTTTTTTTGCAGGTGGCTACTAAAGTGAAACATTTCTTTAGGATGTACTCAATCAACAGACATAAGATGACAACAGTAACACCCTCTTATCACGCTGAAAACTACAGTCCCGATGACAACCGCTTTGACCTCCGTCCTTTCCTCTACAACACGCAGTGGGCCTGGCAGTTCCGCTGCATCGACAACGAGGTCAGCAGTTCAGCAGAACAGTGTGATCTCAGTGGGCTCTAGTATAGATGTTTGTCTGCATGTAGTGTTTCTGTTTATATAATCCACTCTTTATTATGTTTGATGGAGTGATATGGAGTCCAACTTTTATCAGAGTCCATTGATCCTTGGTCCAAAGATTAATCTCGGCCACTGATGTGATCAGCAGTCGTTCTCTACACTCGCTCAGTCTCCTGTAGCGAGTTGCTGTTCCATGTCTTAGAATTATTTATATACTGTATGAAACATTACATATGAAGATATTCAAATGCTTTATGAATATCTTTATTGGCATTCATGCTTCAATAAAGAATGTTTAACATCCATGGAGCACAAAAGGTTCTTTATAGTGGAAAACGTATCGGTTACCTAACGTAACCTCGGTTCCCTAGAAGAGGGAACGAGTATTGCGTAAGTTAGCTTACGCTACGGGAAAGATTAATCTTTTCGAGATATTGAAGCCAAAAAATGATCCTTAATTTTGTATTCATTGTCAACGCAGTGCAGCAGCTAGCAGACCTAGAGCAGGCTGTCTAGCGTGCTCATAGGCTGCCCTGCGGGAACTGCAGCAGCCTACCACTGAGCCCGACGTGACATCACGTCCAATGAAGGGCGCTCGCGCCTTCACAGCGTCATGAGATGCAGGTCTGAGTCACTCTGATTCATTCGCAGCCAGAGGCCCAAGATCTGACACCGCCCTGACGGTTCACGTAGGACACCACTGACATGTTGTCCGACCGGACTAGAACATGGTGGTCCTGTATGAACGGGAGGAAGCGCTTCAGCGCGTTCTCGACCGCCATCATTTCCAGACAGTTTATGTGAAGGAGCTTCTCCTGGTCTGACCACAGGCCCAAGGCCGGTCTGCCCTCGAAGAGAGCGCCCCAACCTGAGTTGGACGCATCTGTCGAGATGACCTTTCGATATGAGACAGCTCTGATACCAGTCGGCCGCTAACCAGGGCTGCAGAGCTAAGATGCAGGTCTGAGTCACTCTGATTCATTCGCAGCCAGAGGCCCAAGCTCGGCGAGATGCTCGAGCGTTCAGCCAGCGTTGAAGTGGGCGCATGCGCATTAAGCCCAGCTGAAGCACTGCTGCAGCTGAGGCCATACAGCCCAGCATCCTCTGGAATGTTTTCGAAGGGATGATGCTGCCCTTCTGGAAAGACGCGGCTAGATGTCGAACACGGCGCGCGTCATGGCCACAGAGTCCAGTTCTATTCCTAGAGAGGAAATTGACTGACTGGGCAGTAATGAGCTCTTGGTCCAGTTGACCGTGAGACCCAAGCTTTCCAGGTGACTGAGGAGCACAGTTCTGTGAGATAGTAGTTCTATCTCTGACTGTGCCAAGATCAGCCAGTCGTCCAGATAGTTCGTGATTTGCAAGCCCTGATTTCTCAAGGGGGCGAGAGCCGCGTCCATGCACTTCGTAACGTACAGGGTGCTAGAGACAGGCCGAACGGCAGGACAGTGTATTGATATACCTGACCGGCGAAGGCGAATCTCAAGAATGCCCTGTGACGGGGTATTATCTGAATCTGAATATAGGCATCTTTCAGATTGAGAGAAATAAACCAGTCCCTCGGGCGAATGTGCGTGAGGATTTTTCTGGTTGTAAGCATTTTGAACGGCCTTTTCATAAGCACTTTGTTCAAATGTCTCAGATCTAAGATGGGTCTGAGGGCTCCGTCCTTATTGGGTACGAGAAAAATAAAGGCTGTAAAGCATGACTCGCTCAGAGAAGGCGGTAGCAGTTCTATAGACCTTTTGCACAGCAGCTTCGCTATTTCTGCGCGGAGTAGATGTGCTACTTCCGTATTCACTGTAGTCGCGGTCCGTGCTCGAAAGCGCGGGGGACGGCGAACAAACTGTAGCGAATAGCCCTACCTTATTGTGCTTAGCACCCATTCTGAAACCCCTGGGGTAGCTTCCCATGCTTTATATATGTACAGCTAGCGGCCGAATGGCCTCCGGGTTCTGATCGCCACACTGCGTGAGCTCGAGAAACTGATCCGGAGGTGTGGGCGCGACACACGCGCCCTTAGTGCTTGGATACGGTGGCTCGCTGACAGCGGTGACAGCCTGTTTCATATATGACTTCCCGATTGCCATGAATGGGGGAGCATCTTGTGATCACTTTGTGATGCGCGAGCAGCGCCTTGGGCGAAGCGTTTACTAGTAAGTGTGAGCGCTTGTGAGCGGGCACGAGACTTGCATACATATTTGACACCCCGATTGCTTGGATGGGGAGCGTCATACGATAGACCTTTGACGCGTGCACGGTGCTTTGGGCAAAGTGTTTATTAGTAAGCGTGAGCGGGCACGAGACTTACATACATATTTGACGTCCCGATCGCTTTGGATGGGGAGCGTTTATGACAACTCTGACGCGTGCGGCGCTTTGAGAGAGATGTGTGTTAGTAAGCGTGAGCGCTCGTGGGCGGGCACGGGACTCACGTTTATATTCTGACTGATATGAGTCTTTAATGACCGTATGATAGAGCGGGCAGAAAGTAGGCGTGGGGACTGACTCGTGGACACATTTCCTAAGTTTAACACTCGAGCGGCTATTTTCCGCTTTATGGGAGTGGGCTCTGTGAGTGACACGGGAAGTGTTGTGCTTGTGTGTAGGGGTGAACACTGAGATGTGGGCACCTTTTCTACACTTAAAAACACCATCGGCGTGAGCCGGATCTGAATACGGCAGCTCGCTGAGGAGAGCCGCATAAATTTTATCTGCTGCGAGAGCCGGGATCGAACACGGGTCTCTGGCGCGAAAACCCTGGGTTTCACCCCGGGCCACAGGGGGATACAACCTACGCTTAGTTAGCGCGAGCAGATAAGAGAGCGTCATCACAGTTTTGTGTGTCGGCGTTTGTTTGCAGGCGTGCGTGTTATATAACAAGGCTCATTGCTGCAATATTGACATTACCAGCCGCTCGAACTAAGAGGAGCTGAGAAATGTTTGAGAAATGGGGGGTTAGTCAGGCCTCGGCGGGACTAACACACTCTTTCCTCATTTCACCGGTGACGCATGCGTGGGTGGGGTAGCTTTCTTGTAACGTAAAGAAAGCTACCCGCGGTTGGAACAGCTGTCTGCGGCGCGTCCTCATCCATATCCAGTGCCTCGTCCCCTGAAGCGGCGGCAGCGCGTCCGGGAGGGGGGGTCTGGGGCAGAGAAGGAGAGAGAGAACGCTCGAGGGAGTCATTCCGGCGAGCGTTTGCATCAGAAACGATGGCAGTGCGGCTCGTGAGCGGTAGCTGCTCGTCTGTGAGAGGAGGCAGAGAAGGCGAGAGCGAGGCTCGAGGGAGGGAGGTGGAGTGACAGCTTGAGGGTTGAACACTTCGAGCCGAGCCCGCAGGGTCGACATCGGAAGTGTGTCGCAGAGCTCACAACCCCCTGTAGTCGGGCCTCGGCGGGACTAGGAGAGGGCGAGAGCTGCGTGTTCCTGGCCCAGGCAGAGAGCGCAGATCACATGGTGGTCTCTGTCGCTGAGCGGGGCTCTGAACGAGCCGCAGGAAGTGCGAGGCATCTTTAAAAAGACGCTCGGGCTCTTTTAGAGTGAGTTTTTTTGCAAGGTAAAAAAGGATACGTCGCCGGATAGTCGTAGCTCACACGGATGGCTGAAGGTGGCGAAGACGGCCGGCTTCTTCAGGCGCTGTCCTAAGCTGGCTAGTCGCTTTCCTCGACGGTGGCGGTGGCTTCTCTCGAGATCCAGCGATGCAAAGAGCGTCGCTGAAGAGATGAAAATCAGAGAATCAGCCTCCGAGCCCTGCTTATATACTCTAAGGCACGCCCATACTGGCGCGCTATGACGCTGTGAAGGCGCGAGCGCCCTTCATTGGACGTGACGTCACGTCGGGCTCAGTGGTAGGCTGCTGCAGTTCCCGCAGGGCAGCCTATGAGCACGCTAGACAGCCTGCTCTAGGTCTGCTAGCTGCTGCACTGCGTTGACAATGAATACAAAATTAAGGATCATTTTTTGGCTTCAATATCTCGAAAAGATTAATCTTTCCCGTAGCGTAAGCTAACTTACGCAATACGAGAGAACTGTTTTTTTAGATTATTAAAATGTTCTTCACACTAAGAAATCATGGTTCTTTGTTTACTGAAAGGTTCCTTGGGGAACCAAAAAGGTCCTTTAATGCGAAACCCCACTTTGAGAAACAAAGTGAGAAGTGAGAAGGGGAAATAATCTTAGTGCCAGATATCCTGTATCTTTCAGGCATTGACTCATTGGGATTCAGAGCAAATGACTAAAGGAGTACGCAGGCGTGCCGATGCAATAACAATGATTACTGGGTCGTTCCTGTTGTGCAGTACCTCATGCTTGTGTTGTAATATTAGAAGTATTTCTATAAAAAGGTATAGCAGATTTCCAGAAATAGACTGTGGTAAAGCTCAGACACTTAAGCTTAGTAAGTTGTAGCTTGATTATCTGAAAAGTCACAAGAAAACAGGATGGACCGTAAACAGATAGTATAGAAAGTCTTCATTTACTCACCCTCATGTCGTTCCAAACTTGTATGACAACATTCATTATTTTGTGGAACACAAAATAAGATATTTTTATTTTAAAGAATGTTGGTAACAAACCGTTTTCCTTACCATTGACTTCAATTGTATGACAAAACACAGACGTTTCTCAAAATATCTTCTATGTTCCACAGAAGAACATTTATGGGTGAACTATTCTTTTAACCTGAAGGTAATTTTTGAAATGTTGAACAAACAATAAATAAATGTTGACATCTGAAAAACAGAATGGAATGTTTTAAAGTGAGACAACAAATACAGTACATTAAATCATCGTTTGCTAATGCTACTATGTCTGTTATTGCAAACCCACTGGTTTTCCCAGCAAAAATGATATCACTTCCTGGAGAATGTTTGAAGTGGCTTTGTGTTTAGATATTACAAGAGACTAATAAGATGGAAAGTGATATTGAGGACAAAAAGGCCATATATTGATACAAACAATATCCCCTAGAAAACATCCCTTAAAGAACACAAATTTCATATTTTGTCCAACATTTTAAAACATACGGCATGCAAACGTAGGTATTTGAAAGAGATTCACTGTTAAGGCAGAGAGCACAAGGCGGATGTGGATGAGTTTGGGGTTTAAGAAGAATTGACTTCCTCTTTGTAGGTGCGAAACGGTCTGAACTTCAGACACACACACACACACACACACACACGTTAGTGCAGGTATCATTCACACACACACACACACACACACACACACACACAGTGGTGCTGCTCGTTCACCCACACACTCGCTGTGGTGCTACACATACACACACGCGGTAGTGCTGCTCGTTCAACCACACACACACACTCGCAGTGGTGCTGCACATTCACCCGGTGGTGCTGCTCATAGACACAGACGCACACACACACACACGCACACACACAGTGTGCATTGCTTGTGGTGGAAACTGAGTTTATTCAGAGTATCAGAGTAATGTTATTCATCAGAGTAATGTTTCAGTCTTTAATACTGAATTGTTTCTGTCTTTGTTGGCAAGTTTCCATTTGCATTTACTGCCATTTTCCAGAATGTTGTCATGGCATTTGCTTTACAAATTCAGATATAACAATTTCATTGTAAATGTAAAAGTCATCCATTTTATTATATTATGTACTTAATAGTATTTATGTGTTAAGTTACAACAAATTGCATTTTTTTTTTCCTGTTCAAAAAGTGTGGGGGCATAAATAAATACATTTGCATGTAAACTGAAGAATGTTGTTTACTTTGAATGACTTTGATTCAAAACCATAATTAATGGCATAGAATCCTGCTGTACATAAAGCAAGATTGATTTTGTTTCTATGTTGATTCAATGTTAAAAAAGTGATTTCAATAGTAGAATAAAAATACTATGGATGTCAATGGAGTTAATCAACTGTTTGGTTACCGACATTCTTCAAAATATCTTTTGTGTTTAGCAGAAGAAATAAACTCATACAGGATTGAAACTTGAGGGTGAATAAATGATGACAGAATTTGCATTTTTAAGTGAACTATTCCTTTAAGTTGAACAAATATTGATTTGATGTCTATTTGTCATTGTTGAAATGACATTATTTCAGTGTGCAAACCTGATTAAAAATGTATGTTACATTTCAACATTGATTCAATGGTAATTTGGTTGATGCATTAACATTGATTCAATGTTGATTCTGTGTTGGTCTGCTATCATTCTCTCTCTATCTCTCTCTCTCACACACACACACATTCTTGTACATCTATCTTTGTGAAGACATTCATTGACACAATGCAAATCTATAGTTCCTAACCCATCACAACTAAGCGCCTAACCCGACCCCTTCCCTTAAACCTTAACCTAATTATAACCTTATCCCTAAAACCATTTATAATTGATGTCAATAATCGGGACAAGAGAGGTCCCGATCGGGACAAATTAATTGGGCCCAAAAATCGGGACGTCCCGGCTAATTCGGGACAGTTGGCAACCCAAGTCGCCTGTAAATTCCCACGCTTGCTCATCATGTTATGACGCAAATGAACTCAGGAAGGACAAGCTGCTACACTCACAGTCCCCAGACTAAAGACGAGCAAACAAAGCAGACATTTATTTAATCGCCGCAGTACACCATTAACCCAGCAGAGTAAAGTGCTCTCAAGTAAACACTTGCGTTTAAGAACACACTATGCATCAGCGTGTGGCGAAATCTAATTAAAACATAGCGATAAACGTCAACATTTCACTAACACGTGCTTTGGTGATGATTGACCAAAGTGAATGTTTGAACTGGTTCATTGTGAAGAATCGTTCGAACCGATTCGTTAAAGTGAAACTAACCTAATGTTAGTGCTGTGTGAACCTCTGACACACGAGCGAGCTGAAGGTTTTATGTGAGAGAGTAACGTTAGAGGATATGGGAGGAGTTGACGTCTCCTAAAAACACTTCGAGCACGGTCGTCCTCCCTGACATGTTTTTACACCGACGTCCGTGGGAATGAAACCAAGTGCGTCTCCACTATGTTTATTGTCGAGACTGTCACCCTATTTAACAAGGGCAGAAGACTCGTTTAGTTTTGTCCTTCGTCACTACCGAAACATTTAACACCCTGTTTGGGATTTATTTGGAATACTTGGAGACCTAGCGATTGTCTAGAATAGATGGAAGAAGAACCGCTGCTTACGGGCAGCATTAACCGGAGCTCAGGAGATTATGGATCTCATGATAGTGATCTACATCAACATAACGAATCATCAAGAGCAAGACGGCTGTCCTATACAGTCACTGATGATAGTGAGGAGCAGGGTATGTATTTATTCAGTTTATGACCTGTGACAAGTGTCCTGGGCTACTGGCTGACTATAAAACATTTCCATAACATTGTTTAGGCTTAGCTTCTGTCCAGGCTGGTGTCATATTCACCTTAACTTTCTGTTTTTGCTGTCAGACAAACACGCCATTGTCTCCTTATTTACCGAGTTGCTCTTTCAGGTCACTTTGACTTCAAATATGCTGTTATTGTGTTCTAGCATGTATCAAATTACAGAGATTAAACGCATGTGGCAACAGTTTCATTCTTAGTACTCTAAGTACCCTGGAGATGTTTTTATATAAAGTGTTGCAATATAAAACTTAAAACTTTATGTCAGGCTATCCTGAGTGTCAAGCTGACTGGTTATGTTTTAGTCTGTGGTTTCATATACACCCAGTACAAAGTCAAATGAAACTTTCAGTGGGCAAAATAGCGTTATATCATCACTCAAGGATGGTTAGGATTTGCTGGCTCATATCCTGTTGAAAAGCTCAGGTTTATCAAAAGATTCCTGGATATCCTGTGACATTGGTTCTTTCAGGACCTGAAATCTGAGATATACACTACATTTAGATTATGTATATAAATTCAGAGTACAGGTACCGGATTTAGGATGATCCAGTAAATTTCGTTAGTTCTTAAGGTCTAGTAAGCAATTTCTGAGAAACGCTGTTGAAAGTGAGCGCCACAACACTTTTGTAGCCAATCAGCAGTAGGGGGCGTGTCCACTCATTATGGTTAGGAGAGAGAGTGGGTTTGAAAAAGCAGAATTTTCTCTCCATTTTGGCCGTCCGCCTAGCCTGGCTAACGTCAGACCACATCTCATTGACATTGAGATGTGGTCTGGGAACCACATGTTCATTTTCTCGTATTTGAGGCGTGGTTTACGAATGCCCAGAGCTGTTTATTGGGTGCTACGAATGTCTATCAAATGCGCCTGTACGTTAGCCTGTTTAAAACCAGACCATTCTCAGTTGTAAGTGAGTTATGGTCTGGCAAAGCGTCATAGACAAATCATTTCCAGAGGGGCGTCACCAACGGACGTCGCGGATAGACCTAAACCCAATCAGAGCGATGAAGGAGATGACGTATGCAGAGCGGCGGAGAAACATCTCCGAGTGTTGTTCTTTGCTCGGTTTTTAACAAAAAGGAAACGTTCAAATCGCGTAAAACAGACGCGATAGCTGATTGGAACGAGTGATGTTCGACGGCGGCATCCATCTTTGTAATGTAGGCTACAAAATCTGCTTCCAAATCACAGTGCTGTCATCATCGTGTAAAGCCCGCCCCAACGTTTCTGATTGGTGCCTCGATTTCGGCGGATTGGAAATGGGCTTGAATGAGCTCTTTGCCAGACTAACTTTCAGAGCAAATCTAAATTTGCGCACTCACTTCTCACACATTCCGCCCATCCAGCTGGCATAAACCACATTTCAATAAACCAAAAAAACTATCCAGTGATTAAATGTTTTCTGTATTGACGCAAATCTTGTGCGATGTCCTAAACTGCCGAGATAATCACACAACGTGTCGCGCCGCCCCTGAGCAACGGTGATTTCACCTGCAGCAAGTTTACTTTTCACCAACTCCATCTTCTTCTCCGGGCTAAAGGCGTGCACGCAGCGGCGTCAGGTCTGCCCTCGCGTCGCGATGCACGTTGCACGCAGCAGCCAGACTTTCTTTACAGTGAACAGCAGCGATGAATAATAAATGTTTTTTTTTCTTTCACTGTACAATTCAAAAGATTAAGCCCGAGGTCTGACCCGACCCGAGTCATTTGCAAATATTTTCGACCCGAACCCGCAGGTCCCGTCGAGGTTTGTCGGGCCGACCCGACCCGTTGAGAACTCTAATCCAGACTGCCTTAGCCTGGGAAAACCCAGACAACTTCCGGCAAATTTAGATTTGCTCTGAAAGTTAGTCTGGCAAAGAGCTCATTCAAGCCCATTTCCAATCCGCCGAAATCGAGGCACCAATCAGAAACGTTGGGGCGGCTTTACACGATGACGACAGCGCTGGGATTTTGAAGCAGATTTTGTAGCCTACATTACAAAGATGGATGCCGCCGTCGAACATCACTCGTTCGAATCAGCTATCGCGTCTGTTTTAAGCGATTTGAACGTTTCCTTTTAGTTAAAAACCGAGCAAAGAACAACACTCGGAGATGTTTCTCCGCCGCTCTGCATACGTCATCTCCTTCATCGCTCTGATTGGGTTTAGGTCTATCCGCGACGTCCGTTGGTGACGCCCCTCTGGAAATGATTTGTCTATGACGCTTTGCCAGACCATAACTCACTTACAACTGAGAATGGTCTGGTTTTAACCAGGCTAAGACTGCCTAGCAGCGTGACTAAAATCGTGCTGAGCAAAGGCAGCATGGGGAAACCCAGGCTACCGTCCGCCAACATTGAGATGGCTTTTTTGTCAACGAAGATGGAGCTTTTTTGAAAACGATGACACATGTTTAGTCATGTGATGCATATTGTACCCATAAATACCTATGGTTATTCCGGCATTGTTGTGCCTGCTATTTACTTTCATAGTGTTGCTAAAGGTAAATGTTCCTTTGTAGAATCTTCCTATTACAGTCCTGCAAAGATGACAATTGCTGTCCTGCAGCAATTTCGATGCCATTTTCAAATGTAGACGTAGCCTGTAGACATTACAAAAGAGAAAAGGTCAGGGGAATCTCACTGGGAAAAGAAGGGTCATGATCAGACTAGAGCTTTAGGACCCGCGTTAGTATTAGAAAAACTTTCCAGTGCTGGAGAGCCCAAGCGGGAAGGCCTGTTGTTGATTCTGCTTCATACGTGAGTAACACTGGTTTTGCTGTTTCACAGAACAAAGATATGCTCTTGCTGTAGTATTAGCTCTAGTAACAGGACAGTTTTGAGTGTCATTGTGTCTCTGGAGCCGATGTGCTGTTGGCGACTAACAACAAAGTCCTTAGCCGTTTATTGTCATCTTCACCATGTTTTTTGCTAAGCATTATTTTGCTTTGCTTCAGCTATGATAAAGAGACATCCACTCTTGTGTTGCGCGCTTGTGCATTTTGGGGGCGGAGCAATGAAGGGAGGAGTGTGTTTGTTTGGGTTGATTTCAAATATCAACAGCGTTTCTCAGAAATCACTTACTGCACCTTCAAGACACACTGGCTGTGGTTTTGCAACTTGCCCACACATTTTGTTCTGTGAGTGGTAAAATGGAGGGCATATAGGAATGATGTTTTTTTAGGAGTAATAATATCTTTCGCTGGAGTTTTGTTTTGATAACAGAGCTTTTAATATTTTTTTACTTTGTTTAATATTACAGGATCACCAATGCAAAACAATCTTTTAGGGTCTATTTTGCAACAACAAAAATAGTTTAAAAGTCGAGCACATGACTCTTTGTTTCTTTCTATGACACAGATGCAGATTCAGACCTCTATATCCAGCAGGCAGTTGTATTTATTGAGGATGCAATTCAGGTGAAACATATTTCTGCTTTTATTTTTCCAAATTTTTTTTATATATATTTTCATGTTTTTTATATATTGATTGATTGTCTGTCTGTCTAATTTCCCTGTGTGCTCTTTTCCCACAGTATCGATCCATCAATCACAGGGTTGATTCTGGGTCCTTACAGTTATATAGATGGTATTATTCCAGGATATGTCAGTGGTAAGCAAGCAGAAATAGTTTTTTTTTTTAACCAACAATCTTTTGCCAACTATGTCCCATACACGTGGACAGCTGGTCTGACCGGTACTCTTAAAAGTTGACAAAATTAACCTATAATATCAGATTATAAACACAGTTTAAAAGTATTCCTCTGGAAAATCAAACAAAAAATGTATGACTCATCTTGCATCCATGGGCATTTTGTCAAATTTAATGCTGTTTAGAATCTCCCTAATTTCATGTGTCACAGGATAGCAATAGCTACTGTACCAGCAGATCTTAGTTCACCTTCTGTGGCATAAACTTAAAACAATCTGTGTTAAAAGTAATGCATTACAATATTGTGCTACTCCCTAAAAAATTAACTATTTGCATTACTTTGCTACTTTTTTGAAAAGTAAGGTGTTATGTTAATTTTGCATTACTCTTTCACAATAGGGCTGGGGTTGCTTGTTTGTTTTTAATAATGAAAAATGTTATATTTTTGGCAAATGTAAAGTCCAAAGGGAAATGAATAAGCCTCAGGCTGAAGGATATATAAATTCATGCCTGTATAGTAGTGGTCAATAAATGCTAGACTTGTGTTCCTTTCTTTGAAAAAGTAACTTAGATATTTTGTTGTAAATTTAAAAGTAATATGTTATTTTACTCATTACTCTAAAAAGTAATCTGATTACTTAACCCAAGTTACTTTTAAGGAGTTACCCCCAACACTGAAAAAGCCCATACATTGGCTACTTAAAAAAAAAAAAAATCCTTCAATATGCATTACTGTTCAAAAGTTTCTGGTCAATAGTACTTTTTTTAATAATTTTGAAAGTCTCTTAAGCTCACCAATAATATTGTGACATATTACAATTCAAAATAACTCTTCTATTTTAATATATTTTAAAGTTTTATTTATTCTTGTGATGCAAAGCTGAATTTTCAGCATCATTACTCCTTAGCCTTTATGAAATCATTCTAATATGCTGATTTGCTGCTCAAGAAACTTTTCTGATTATTATCAATGTTGAAATCAGTACTCAATATTTTTGTGAAAACCAAGATACATTTATTTTGTACAGTGATACTTTTAAAAAATATATATATTTTTGTATCAATGTTAAGTCCTTATTGTCCCTTTTGACAAATTGAATGTATCCTTGCTGAATAAAACATTTTTTTTTTACTAAGTACTGTAAATCACCTTTTAAAAGTAACTTGTAATGAAACAAGTGAACTCTTGTCACTTTATGAGTGAGTCATTCATTAATTTTTTCCCAATAAGTTATTCAAATTGATTCAATATTTTATAATAAACTGCTGCAATTAACATTTTACCAGAACCTCTAGTAAATTACATGTCATATTGTTTAGTTGTCTATTCAGAAGCGTGATCTCTATTTAAAAAAAAAACACACACACAAAAAAAACAGTGATTCTCAATTTATCCAGAATCGTACAGCTCTAGTACTTACAGTTACATCATCTTACTGTATGTGGTTATTTGAACATATTTCTATCTGTCAGTAACAGTTACACACATTTGTTATTGAATCTACATTCCCATACACACACACACTCTCTCTCTCTCTCTCTCTAAGGGGTCTGGGGTTCACTATTGCTGTTGTACTGGCACTGGCCCTCATTGAGAGACCGTCCTCTCTAACCTACACTTCGGACATTCGTTTCAAACCCAAGCCCTGGGAGCCTCCCTGTGGATTGACGGAGGGGATTGAGATAGTCTGCCTTTGTATCTTCATCCTAGATGTCACTGTGAAGGTAGAAATCCAGACATATTCAACTGACCACGACGGATAGTCCACCCAAAAATGAAAAGGTTGTCATTATTTGTCATTCAAACCCGTATGAGTGACTTTATAGTGTGAAACACAGGCGAGGTCGTTTAGAGCCTCATTCAGACTGTCAGTTCAAATCTGATTTTTGTGCATATCTGATTGAAATCTAATCAGACTTGGCAAGTGTGCACGGCAAACAAGCACATGAAATGCGTTGCGAGCTACATACACGTGGTTTACTTTGAAATCCTATTCAAATTGCATTTCTGGAAATCCGTTTCAGTCTGACTGCTCTGATCGGATTTTGTGTGGTTTATGTGACTTTCTCACGCCACGTAAAACTTAAACATGTCATGTTGTAAAAAAGACAACATCTGTATTGCAAACCCTTCCATGTTGCAATTGTTGTTGTTGTTTTTGGCATAAACCTACCAGCGCAACGTCATTGCCATAAAAACCAATACAGATATTCTAAAAAACGAAAGGGACACAAATTGGATCTGAACAGTTGTGATACACAATGTGGACAGTTAATCATTTTAGATCAGATTCCAATCGGATAGACAAATAATCGGAGTTGGACTGACGGTGTAAACGTAGCCTAGGAAAATGTTCAAGTTGCTTTTTTCCATTTTTGGTGAACTATCCCTTTAACCCTCTGGGGTTCCTCATTTTAGACTCACACTCAGGACCTTCGGGTCAAAAATGACCCGGAGGGCGGCATTAAGATACATTTTATTTGAGTAAAATCAATGAAATATATTTTTGTTCAATAATATTTTTTCTTTTCTTTTTTGGTGTTTTGAGATAATTTTATAATTTATAATTAATATTTATGCAATAATTAAGACCCATTTTTTCCCATTGAATATAATAGAAAATATATATATATATATAATTATAAAAACATTTTTATTAAAGCTGTATTTCATTTTAGAGTCAAGTCTAGGCCTCATGAAAGCAATTTTTGAAATGAGATAGATGCCATCTGGTGGACACACTGAGCATTTTTATCACGCAATAGCACATTTTTACCACTAGTGGATTTACAGCTCTCTGTAGAAACCTATGGTAGAAACAATCTAGTGATTTTTTCACATATTGTTTAATTTTTTCAGGTTTTTGATTTGAATATATAATAACAGATTCTCAAAGACTATATTTGCAAAAAACACTATATTTTTTTATTAAAAAATTATTATTATTTTTTTGGTTGGTTTAAATGGTAATTTTAAGTGGCAGTTTTACTTTATAATACAGTCAAACCTGAACATTGCATTATAAAGAGAACAAATGGAAAAAAAATTTGTCACCCATTGTTTTAAGAGATTCACCCCTTCACTGTTGTGTGCTTTTTTTCTGCATCCTGGCTGTTTTGTAGATTGTATGCACAAAAAAACTCTGTATTTTCACATTTTTGCCAATTTCCCATTCACTTCCTATGGGGGTCATTTTTGACCCGAAGACCCTGAGTGTGACTATTTTTCTTACGACCACTTAGACTTTTCAAATCCTGTCCCCAATTTTTTTGGGTGTTCATATACCAAGTACCAATAAAGTCACCAAGTTTTGGACCATTCCGATGAAGCTACGATTTTTAAAAAAAAATTATTTAAACGCTTCGGGTCATTTTTTGACCCGAAGAACCCCAGAGGGTTAACAGAGTTAAAGTCAGCATTAAACAGAAGTTGCGATAGTCTTTTCTTCTCTATTGTGCCTATATCCGTGTGAAACAGTTTCTCGAACAAGAACAAATGTAGGGAGGGAGCTGATTTTGTCCAGGGGTATTGATTGGATGGTTGTGGTTTGCTATTGGTGGATCTCATGTGAGTGACAGGTTGCCCCGCCCCCTCGCTCCAGTAAACATGTCATCAGAGAAGTGATGTCGCTGCGAGAGGGAGGGGGAGTTATTTTGATTCTAGATTACGAGGAAACCAATTCTTGGTTTTATTCCATTAAAACCAAGAATTGTCAATTTTGATTTCATGGTGACTTTAAATTGACCTTTTTGATTAAACTGTTACCATTCATTTTGTAATGTGGCATACGTTGCTTAATATTGTATTAAGGAACGTATTGAATGTATTGTTTGTTTTGCAGAGCTATCTGATAGGATGGGAGGAGTTTCGTATGAACAAATGGCTGATTGGTTATGTAATAGTGATTGCAGCATCAGTTATTGATTGGATGTTGAGCATTAGCATGATGTGCAATGAGGTGAGTACAAATCTGCATATTAATCGTGCCTAGCCTACACTATAACAGCAGTTTTCAAACCATTTCCGGAGCCTCCCCAGCACAGCGTAATTTGGATGGACACACCTAGCTCAGGTCATAGAGTACATGAGTTTATTCAGCTGTTAAATAAAGGAGACAACAAACATTTACTGCTGCAAAGAAGGCACCAAGAGTCCTGCGTTGTAGTATATTAGTATATTATAGTGATTCCAAACTCTTAACACATGGAGGACTATTAGCGTCACTCAAAAATCAAATAATTTCTGTATTCAAAAAATGTAAATTGTAAACAATTAAATGTTTTTTTTTTTTTTTTTGAACAATGATAGCCATATTTAAAACAAAAATAAATTTAAATTTGACAAAGCAATTCATTCATAAATCACTGAAAAGACCTGTTTAAATCAAATAATTGAATCGAAAGTCCCCAAATGTGAACTCTATTGTCATATATATAAAGAAAATGTGTAAAATCTTCATAGAAATATAATTATTATTTTTCTTTCAATTAGAATTAAACAAGGAGAGGAGCTCGAACACATAATAGTGGAAGATTTCTCACAAAAAACAACAACTTTATTTTAAATGCAAAGATAAAATGTTTTCGATTCAGTGTCTTGACAGACAATAGAACACCTGATTCTATTTATGTAATTTATTTTACCTTATAGCGTCCAATTAAGTAATCTCAAAAATAAAAAAAATATATATTATTTTTTGTATTTTTAAGCATGAATAAAATAAACATTTTTAAATATGCTTATTTGTCAATTTGATGTGATTTATCCATTTTTTTTTTTTGAAATTATACATGGATAATTGATTTCTTCATTTTATTTAAGTAGTACTTTACAGCCCACCATACACTTAAAGGCATAGTTAACCCATTTATGAAAACTCTTATTTCACTCATGAAGAGAAAGACATGAAGAATTGAAAAGTCATTTAAATCTTGCCCTCAGCTGTCACTCTCAAATCTCATTTATAAATGCACTTCGAACATGACATGAGGGAAATTAAATGAAATTTCCATTTTTGGGTGATCTGTTCCTTTAAAGCAGGTCTGTCCAATCCTGATCCTGGAAGGCCACTGTCCTGCAGTGTTCAGCTTCAACCCCAACTAAACCCATCTGAACCAGCTAGTCAAGCTCTTAACAGGCATACTATAAACTTCCAGGCAGGAGCTAAACTCTGTAGGACAGTGGCCCGAGTTTGGACACCCCTGCTTTAAAGTCTTCGATGAGTAAACACTGAGCATGTCTTGGGAATTGACCCAGGATTGACTCAATAAGCAGTGGACCGATTGTTATATCGCCCTGTCATTCTGTCCCACAGAGTTTGAGAGTCAGGAGATTGATTCGCCCGTTTTTCCTCTTGCAAAACTCTTCCCTCATGAAGAAAACTCTAAAATGTATCAAAAGGACTCTTCCAGAGATAGCAAGGTAATTATATATATTTTGTTCTTTGTGGGTTTTCCCCATGTGGGCCTTTTTATAATTCCAGACTTATTTTCACTTCTCAATTTGGATGCTCATGTCTCATTCTAATATTGCAATTTTATAAAATAATGCCAGTAAACATTGACCAAAAGTGCTCTCTCTATGTTTCTCTCTTTCTCTTTCAGTGTTGTCCTGCTCCTGGCGTTACACCTCTGCATATTCACCATGATTGGAATGCTGATATTTGCCAAATCAGATGTAATAAGTGCTCACAATATAATCTTTGCCAAATAACTCGTCCTTTAAGATGCATTTTGGTCGATCGGATCACAAGTAGACGAGGGAAACACATTCCTCCTGTTTACACTCCGTCTCTTTTTTCCACTTTCAACCACTTCTGTTCTGATTTCTATGAGGAGAGGGTCTATGTGTGGGTAAATGTAGGGGCTTTATCAGATCTTTCGATCTAATGGACGAAATAAGCTTGTGCAATTTACATATGAACGCGACCGGAGATGACAGAGAGCATCAGCTTTAGTTTCTGCTCTGACAGACACAAGAGCAGACGAACGCTGTGAGTGTGTGTTAGAAATCAGGAATGGTGGGAGAACATTGTGTTTGGTATGTTTTCCCATCTTTAAACCAAACTTGGGTCTTCAGCCGACAGTTTAAACCCCGTCTGGCTAGAGCGCTTCCCATAATGTTCACGCATTAGATCAGTAGACGGAGAGAAGACGGTCTTTTGTGGCGGTTTGAACACATTCGATCACATGAGCGTTTACACTATGAAAGCAATCCGGTCGAGTGTGTTTTCCACTACATCTGAAAGTGGTCAAAGCTCAAAACGCTTTAGACCCCGTTTACACCTGTCGTCGTCCACTTGTGATCCGATCGACCAAAACACATCTTTATACCAGGTGTAAACAGAGCCTAGAATTAATACTTGTGGAGGAGAGGTGTGCTATTACTAATCTTAGCGATTAGACCAGGGGTGTCAAACTCAGTTCCTGGAGGGCCACTGTCCTGCAGAGTTTAGCTCCAACCCCAATTAAACACACCCAAACCAGCTAATCATGGTCTTCGGGATTACTGGAAGCTTCCAGGCAGGTGTTTTGCTGCTGATTGGAGCTACACTCTCCGGAAGATTTTCACTTGGCAGAGAGTAAAATGGGCAAAACTATTGTATAGACTTACTTACATTGAAAGTCATATCTAGAGTCAAGAATAGAGAAGCTTCTGTGTGGGCTCTTTTGACACGGGCCAGTAAGCAGCCACATTGCAGCCATGCACATCACCCCAGTAGAACACCGTTGAAACCACTTTTGGCGCTTTTCCACTGCATGGAACGGTACGGTTCGGTTCGGTACGGCACGCTTTGGCGCTTTTCCACTGCATGGAACGGTACGGTTCGGTTCGGTACGGCACGCTTTGGCGCTTTTCCACTGCATGGTACGGTACGGTTCGGTTCGGTACGGCACGCTTTGGCGCTTTTCCACTGCATGGTACGGTACGGTTCGGTTCGGTACGGCACGCTTTGGCGCTTTTCCACTGCATGGTACGGTACGGTTCGGTTCGGTACGGCACGCTTTGGCGCTTTTCCACTGCATGGAACGGTACGGTTCGGTTCGGTACGGCACGCTTTGGCGCTTTTCCACTGCATGGTACGGTACGGTTCGGTTCGGTACGGCACGCTTTGGCGCTTTTCCACTGCATGGTACGGTACGGTTCGGTTCGGTACGGCACGCTTTGGCGCTTTTCCACTGCATGGTACGGTACGGTTCGGTTCAGTACGGCACGCTTTGGCGCTTTTCCACTGCATGGAACGGTACGGTTCGGTTCGGTACGGCACGCTTTGGCGCTTTTCCACTGCATGGTACGGTACGGTACGGTACGGCTCGCTTCGGCTCGCTTTAAATGGTACGTGGTACTGTTGAGGTTCCAAGCGTACCGTACCGATACTAAAATGTGACGTGAAAACACTACAGATCACTGATTGGTCAGACAGACAGAATCGTCACTATCAGCGTCATTGTATTTGCGACACGAGACACTAAACCCACTAGATTTAAATAGCCAGTAGACAACAGCCACCGCTGTAGCACCTGTTTTAAAACTACTTGCTTGACTTGCTTGAAGAAAAAAGAAAGAAAGAAAACTTCCATAAAAAAGAAATGGCTGAATCGTGGTCAGTGGACGAAGTGCAGACGTTCGTCTCGTTGGTTGCCGAGGAGCGGATAAACTATAACAGTCCGACTATAATCCCACCCACTTTGAAGCGGTACTATCTGTAGTGGAAAAGCAAACCGAGCTAAAGCGAGCCGAGCTGTGCCGTGCCGAGCCGAGTCGTACCAAGCAGTGGAAAAGCGAGCCGAACCGTGCCGCGCCGAGCCGAACCGTACTGAGCCGTACCAGCAGTGGAAAAGCGCCAATATATAGCTCAACCACACAGCACTCACTCGTCTGAAGAACCACTATCATTTCATTCAGTAAAGGTTAAAAATGTACTATCTGGAATTCTTTCATCTGGCTGTTAGAGGGGCTAATAACATCTAACAAACTTTATATTTAGAATAATTTTGCCGACACATGTATGCACTTACAAATAATAATCAATGCAAATTCTCCAGTTGACTTATTCTGTGTGTGTTTGTAGGACCCTACGAAGAATGGCGAATGGGAAACATACTTCAAAACCCTGCCGAAAGCCCTGTCTTCTCTGCTAGTGCTGCTCACCACCGCCAATAACCCCGACGGTACGTCTTTATGTGACTGTAAATGTTGCTGAAGTCTATCAGGAGGTGCGACTCTCTGAATGACTCAGTAAAGTTTTAGATGTTCAGTGACACAGATGACATTTTGGCACTGCTGTGTCGAATTCTCCGTTATTCTGGCTCATTGCAGTAGAAGCGGTGAGTCATTGGCTTTAACCACATGACATGATGTCTTGTGACTTGTCACAACGTTCTGTTAAACTTTCACAGGTATCTGTGTTTTAAATGTGAAACCGCACCAATGTTGTAATCCCAACATGTCTTTCTCTCAACAGTCATGATCCCAGCATACTCTCTGAACCGTGGATATTCGATATTTTTTATACTCTTTAGTGTGTTTGGTAAGTCGGGATGAGTTGCACTGTAAATATGGAGTGCAGTAAATAATACCTGCGTTTATAACTCTCCACCTGCATTAAACATTGGCATTTTTTTATTGCTTCTGCCAGGAACGTATTTGTTGATGAATCTAATGACGGCTATTATTTATAACCAGTTCAGGGGATATTTACTGGTGAGTAACGTCATCTTACATTGTTTTTTTTTTTTTTAGGAATAGTTCAGCGTTCTAAATTCTGTCATTATTTCCAAACCCAAATGCCTGTTTTCTTCCATGGAGCACAGAATATATTTTCAATGTAATTTCCAAGCTCCTTTTTTTTTTTCTCTATACAACAAAAGTAGATATGTTTCCATCCACCTATTTTAATGTGAATTTTGGGATATCACTTAAAAAAATCTGGATGGAAATGCCAAGATGTGCACATAAAAGAAGACACACACATAAAATATGATGGAAACACATTTACTGAATAAATCCCTTGATGCGCAAAAAAATAAATAAAAGTCATGTGACTTTGCCTCAACAGAGTATGTGATTGGACCACTGGACTAACCAGTGGACCAATCACATTGCACAGCATCTCAAATGTTGGTTTGGTCATTTTGAAATGCCTGAGCCAGAGCCATAGAGAGAAAGAGTTGCGACACGCTCTGATGTCGCCGCGACGGCTGTCACGTGGTTCATGTAAGCCCCATTAGTTCCAAAACATACGCGGGCTGTCATGTTCTTCTATGGACAGACAGCAGCGATTGGATTATTAAACGGTAAATATAAAATAAAACACACCCAAGTACTTTTTAACCCTCTGGGGTCCTTCATTTCAGAGTCACACTCAGGACCTTCGGGTCCAAATGGGCCGGAAGGGTGGGATTAATATTTATAAAAAAAAAAATCATCTTATAATCATCTTATTATCATAATATTTTTTCTTTTCTTTTTTGGTGTTTTGAGATAATTTCTAATATAAAACTGATTTATAATTAATATTAATGCAATAATTATGACCCATTTTTTCCCCCATTGAATATAATAGAAAATGTTTTATTTTTTTATTATTTTTTTTTAAAGCTGTATTTCATTTTAGAGTCAAGCCTAGGCCTCATGAAAGCAATTTTTGAAATGAGATGGATGCCATCTGGTGGACAAACTGAGCATTTTAAAAATTCAAAACCCATATGTAATCTGAATTTATTAGTGTGAATGTGTATAAAAGTGTGTTTGTGTGTGTGTGTGTGTGTGTGTGTATGTGGACGTGTCTGTTTTGCACTCTTGATGTTTTACAGATTCACCCCTTCACTGTTGTGTGCTTTTTTTCTGGATCGTGGCTGATTTGTAGATTGTACACACACAAAAACTCTGTATTTTCACATTTTTGCCAATTTCCCATTCATTTCCTATGCGGGTCCATTTGGACCCGAAGGTCCTGAGTGTGACTATTTTTTTTACAACCACTTAGACTATTCAAATCCTGTCGCCATTTTTTTTTGGGTGTTCATATACCAAGTACCAACAAAGTCACCAAATTTCGGACCATTCCGATAAAGCTATGATTTTTAAATAAAAAATATTTAAATGCTTCGGGTCCATTTGGGCCGAAGGACCCCAGAGGGTTAAGCTGTTATTGCGTTTTGTTAATGTCAGTTTTGCATTTGGAGAGGCAGGGTGACAACTTAGATAAGTTTTAGGCTATTTTTTGGAGGGAAAAGCTTAGTGTTCATGTTCGCATGGGTAGTAACGTTAATAGCACTGGCTTTAGCGGCTCTAACTTAACTTTTCCATGTCATTCATCTGATGATGGACGTCTCATGTTTTTTATTTTAGCACAACTGGGCTGTATTAGGCTATTGATTCCCGTGATCTTGCTTATAAATTCCGATTCAGCCATTAGCTTAACGTTACCTTCGTGATCACGCAAAGAGATCTGCAGTCCGTTCAGAACTCCAACCAACATAAAATATAAATAATTACGCTGTGCATGTACAAATGAATGATTTAGGAGGGAAATAGACTGCTCCCATAACGTAGAAAGCAACGACTATATACAGCAATGTTCGGTAAATATTCAACCGAAAAATATTCTTCATAAAATTAAACCGGAGAGATAGTTAATGAGTGAATTAACTATGTTCCTAAATACATATAAGCACATGCATAACCCTCCCTAACCCATTTAAATAAATGAATTGTGTGTGTGTGTATATATAATATTATATATAGGTTATATATATATATATATATATATATACATATAAAATATTATTAAAAATATATATTATATACATCAGGTTACCAGTTAGCTAACGTTAGTGAAGTGTTGGTCACGTAAGCTATCGCTGCAATTAACCTATTATCTTCCAATAAACATTTACTAAAACTGGCTACATAAAATATAACTACAGACTAGATTCACGAGAGGTCGGCTAATGTGTGTAAAAGTAAAAAAATACAGTAATTTCATTAATTTACCAGCGAGCGTACTTCGGAAGCACTGAAAATGAATGGGGTTCAATGGAGAAACTATCAGTGTTTGGAACTATCGCGTTCCAAAGTTCCTATGGCGGTCTATGGGAGTGTCGCAACTCGCTCTCTATGGCTCTGGCCTGAGCCAAATAAGTTCAGCCAAGTCTGTGGTTTTCCCACTGAATTGGGGTTACTTTTACACTGTTGCCACGGGTTATTTTTTTTACAGACTGATCTCATGAAATGGCGTATGTATGAAAACAGGGAAACTCAACCTATACAACCAGTGTGGGACCAAGAGAGATGACTCAAAATAATACATTATAATCTCCAGGAAGATTTGTGGAGGAGCTGAAAACACACGTCAGGTGACGACTGTGTGAGAGCGATTCTGAGAACTGAACTTCGCTTTACAGACATTTTGTGCAATATCTTAATCTAAGAACTGCTGCAGATGGAGCAACATGGATATTATTATAGATTCAAGCATTTCTATACAGTAAAGTATAGAAGAAATACAAGTTACACTCTTGAAAATAAAGGTTCCAACAGACTGATCTCATGAAATGGCGTATGTATGACACGCCACTTCGTATTTCCATTTTTTGGCGTGCTATCAACACTCATAATCGCTTTTCAGCGTGTTTATCAACGCCGTTGACTTAACGTTACATTACTGTATATATAAATATATGATCTACCCCAACCCCGTCCCTAAACCTACCCGTCACTGGGGTTAATACCATTTATGAGTCTTCCCCTACCATCCTAGGGAAAAAAATATCGCTCCCCAGATGTAGATCTACATTTTGCTTCGTTTCGCTCGGACATTTAACGGCGTACACATACACGCAAAAGATGACGGTTCGTTTCGGCGTGGGCACACACGGGGAATCGCGGATAGCTCAAAATGCGTATAGATAACACGCCACTTGACTTGAAAGTGGCGTGTATGTTTACGCAAAGTCATGATGCCATGTTGTTTTTTAAGTCTGGCGGTCGAAGCGAATCACAACACTCAAGATTTTTACCCCCTGGAATGTGATTTTTACCGGGGAACCCACCGGAACACAATTGTGCTAGTTTTGGCCGTGATTGGGTGGGTTTTGACACAAACCTGGCAACCCTGAGCCAAAGTCTGTCTCCAAAATGATTATGTATAATGTTCTCACACAATTGAGTTCACAAACATCAGGCATCTAAACGTAAGATAATGTAAGACAGCGTTTAGTGGGTTTCATCTGCACGTTCGGTGACACAACTGATCTTTAAAAGAGCCACAGTTTCTTCCCCGATTGCAGCAACTTCCATATTTTGCACCAATTTCCCAATTCATGGTATGGAAACGGTGCTTTATCGGCATTTGTTTTATGCAATATTCCAAATTTGTGCACGTTAAATGTGCATGAAAACAGGGGCTGTCTTTTTTTCCAAGTCTTCTGAAGCCATACGTTTTTATTATATGGAAAAGAGCGGCGTAAACATTCTTCAGAAGTCATACACACAAAATGAGGGTTAGGAAATGATGACAGAATGTTAATTTTGGCTCAGCTCTTGCTTTAATTATTGATAGTATGATCTGTGTGTAGATGTCAGTTCAGACGTCTATAATCAGGAGGCGTCTGGGTATTCGGGCTGCGTTCGAGGTGTTGTGCTGTCCGGGACGAGGACACACCAGCACTCAGTCGGAAGGCCATGTGTAAGTACAGCTTTCTCTGCACACATTCACTCTTACTCCCGTCTCTGATCACATGACTGTTCCTGTTTGCTCAGGGAGCGAGTGGCGGTGAACATGTTTCTGGAGGTCATGAGTAGAGTCCACATGAAGTCTTACTGCAGACAAGCTATTACTAAGGTGAATATAGATTGCTTATATAGTTTAATACAGTAAACTGGATGTTAGTTTGACCTGTCTTGTGTTTCCCTCAGGCTGCTCAGCAGTTTCCAGACGGCTTCATCGATGGCGAGGCCTTCCAGAGGCTCTTTAATGAGCTGGACAAGGATTTTATGAAAGAGGTGTGTGTGACCATCTACAGTACATATGTGGATCAGTGTACATTACAGTGTGAATCCAGACTCTTACAGGAAGTCTCTCTTTTTTAACAGTATGCACAAGTCAGTTAAATTAGTATTTAAATCATTAGACAAGGGTTTGGCTCCCTTACATGTAATGAGTTGTAATTTGGACAGGAAGAGGAATTAGCTACATGGAAGTTCACAGAAAGGAAATGAGGAATTTTACTTAGTCCAAAACAACAACAAAATGGGCATGAAAGTTTGCATGTTTCATTTTGTTTGGGTCCATTTTGAAAGCTTTGGGGTAATTTGGGGACACTTAATATTCAACAATATTATTGATCTGACTGCATTGACACCATTATATAAGGACTGAACTTAGCTGGACGATGACATCACTGTTTTCTCCAGAGCTGCTGTATAGATAAATAATAAATAATAACTAGGGCTGTCAAATGATTAATCGTGATTAATCACATCCAAAATAAAAGTTTTTTTTTTTACATAATACAGGTATATGTGGGTGCACTGTGTATAATTATTTTATATATATATATATATAAATACACACACATGCTTGTATATATTTAAGAAATATTTTCATGTATATACTGTATATAGATTTATATATAATTTATATTATATATAAATATAAATATTTTATATATAAATAATATTTTTTTCTTAAATATACATGCATGTGTGTGTATTTATATATATACAAAATAATTATACACAGTGCACCCACATATATTATGTAAAAAAAACTTTTATTTTGGATGTGATTAATCGTGATTAATCATTTGACAGCCCTTATAATAACTAATAATTTTTACTACGGAAATGAATCATCACTGAACTGACTTAAGCTGGACAATGACACTATTTTCTTCTAGATTTGCTGTACAGCCAAAACATTAAAAACAATATAACTTTATTATATATTTAATATAATAAAGTATAACTTTGAAACAATCAGTATTGTTAAAAGTGCTATATAAATAAAGGACACTTGATTAAGCAAGCATTCTGGAAAGTAGTGTGCTATTAGGTCCATACAATTAGTTGAATTCATATAATAAATATAATAAAAAAATACATACAAAAATAATATAATAAATTATTATTAAATGAAATAATTTAATCCAATAATATAATTAAATAATATAAATTGCACCCCAATTTTTTTTTTTTTTTTTTTTTTTCAGGAAATGCCGCACATGTTTTGTGTATGGTCATGTTTATGGGTTTTCATTTTCAAAAATTCAAAGTAATTTGGATAATGGAGTGTAATATTTAAACTGCGCTCACAGCAGAGTTTCTTTGAATTTTACTTCCTTGGATTCAAATATAAATGTCAGTTCTGCATCCTGTTTGCTACAGAGTTGAATTGGAAATGAACATTCACTCTGGTTTTAATTTTCTGGTGTCAACAGAGATATGAAGTGTTGTATTTGTGTCTTTTTCCTGCAGCATCCAGCAAAGCCAGAGTACAGTTCTTCTGCCCTGCGGCATATCCAGTATATCTTCAGCCACTTTTACATTACAGTGCTGGGAAACGCTGTCGCTCTGGCCAACGTCATCTGTATCTGTGTAAGAAACCTTATTTGCTTTTCACTTGCTTTAATGATCACATTACCCGTACATAAAGAACATCACATACATTTCCAGAACTCAGTCCATTAAAACAAGCTTTTCCCACATTGTTTTTTCACCACCCAGTGGTTCATGATGGAGCTGCAAGGGGATAGATCTTGTGATAGAAATTAAATTAAATTACAAAATTACAGTTACACAAACAGGGGAAATATTGACCTCAGATTACAGAAAAATCTAGAAATATAAAGGTGATCATACACACCATAAATGATTTCTACAATTCATATAATTTAAAACCTGCATCAGGTTAGAACTTATATTAGCAAAATAATTGTATTATTAATTTTATTTATTCAAATATTAGAACATTATTTGAAATATCAGGGGTAAAGTATACCTTACAGCATCTTTGTTGATGTTTTGTTGTGAAATGGTGCCATCTTGTGGTTGGTTTATGCTTTAAAAAAACTCATAACAATACTGAAAGGACTCGTAGCTTGGACTACAGTAGTCCATCCTATATACTGAACACAAACCTGTGCACTTGGTTGTTCTTGCTCTTTGAAACTTGAAGTTCATCTCTGATATTTGTTGTTTTTCTGCAGACCGTCTTGGTTCTGAATTCAGAGAAATCCGCCTCAGAGAGGAATTACTTCTATATGGAGGTGACCGTCTCATGCATTGAAATCTATTTATGCTGCTGAAATATTGACATTTCATTTAGAAAGTTTATTGGCTGGTTCAGCACTTTAAAGGGGTGATGAACTGAGCTTTGACATCTAAGAGGTCATCATATTATAAGAATATCCTGTAAGTTTCAGAACTGAAAACGTCCTTGTTAGTCCAATAAAAGCTTTTATTGACACCAGGCTCAGCAAACGACTCGTTTTTGAGCTAGGCTCAAAACTAGGGTAGAAAATAGCCTATTACTTATTCATTTTGATGTTTTTGAATGTAAAAACCAAGCGAACGTCACAAGTTGACCTCAGACAACATAAAAAAAATAATTAAAAAGCCAGTTCATGACCCCTTTAAATCAAATCCTTTTGGCTGGTGTTTTCTATTTTTTAGCAAAAGTTGATTTATTGTGTTTTCTGAATTTTGAGTATGGTTTAATGAATATGAATATTTCTGTCTTCTAGATCATCAACTGTGCTTTCATCCTGTACTATTTAATTGAGATGCTACTGAAAATAGTGGCTTTTGGTTGGAGAGGTTACCTGTCTTTCAGGAATAACATTTTTGATGGATTTCTCACTGTTCTTTTGCTGGTAATTTAATTGTATTTATAATAGGGCTGTCAAATGATTGATTAATCGTGATTAATCAAATCCAAAATAAAAGTTTTTTTTTTACATAATATATGTGGGTGCACTGTGTATAATTATTTTATATATATAAATACACACACATGCTTGTATATATTTAAGAAATATTTTCATGTATATACTGTATATAGATTTATATATAATTTATATTATATATAAATATAAATATTTTATATATAAATAATATTTTTTTCTTAAATATACATGCATGTGTGTGTATTTATATATATACAAAATAATTATACACAGTGCACCCACATATATTATGTAAAAAAAAAAACTTATTTTGGATTTGATTAATCGTGATTAATCATTTGACAGCCCTAATTTATAATAATCCTTGGATTTATGCAGCGTACATGCATGCATGCAATCACTGGAGACACATTGTGTTGTTCTTTTATCCTCAACAGGCTCTTCAGATCGCCATATTCATCACATACAGGACTCCCTCTGAGGAAGTGTGAGTGTGTGGAATATACAATCATTTGATTTGATTATAAAAAAATGAATCTGTTCTCCAAACGCCTTGATCTGATGTTTTCCTCTCATTTTGACAGGGATCCGGTTCCACACCGGGTAATGGCTTTGTGGGAGATGGTGCGATTGGTCAACATGTTAATTGTCTTCCGTTTCCTCAGGATAATTCCAGAAATCAAGGTTGGTGACAGGCTACTCCCATTAAACACCTTGCTTCTACAAGCTGATACTACAGCTGTGGCTGAACACACTTGCACCATTGCATTTTTTTTAATCGTTTCTAGCAGATCAATGTTAAAAGCAAAATATTTGCAGAACACTGCAATGTACTTTGCTTATTACCGACCAAAAAACATAAACAAATTATTAATTATTATTATAAATGCGTTTCCCAAAAGCATCGTAAAGGCCTGTTCACACCGGGACGAATTTCGCACGCGATATACACCGACGTTTAACGCCTCGTGACTAAACAAAGGGCGCCAATCGTGAGTGTGCACACCGACGTGAAAAACGCCACGCGTAAAAGCGGAATTTTTTTTAAAAACGCGCCGCGTCAAAAACTATCCGACCAATGAGATTGCCGCTTTTGCTCACGTGTCTGGAGCTTCTGAAGTTACAGTAAAACACAACTTGGGGGCGCTCAAACACAAAACGGTCTTGCCGAGCACACACACGTAACGGCGAAGAAGATATACGCCAAGTAGCGTCTACACTGCCGGGAAGAAATAAGACGAGGAAGATGCAAGGGCAGATGAATGTAGAGCTGCTGGTCTCGTTGGTGTCGGGACATAAATAACTATATGACAAACGCGACAGCGACTACATCTAAATCTTAATAAAAGAGAATGTTTTGGAGTGGTATTGCAGAGCAAATGGGCGCCATCTAATGTCAGGGAATGAATTTGCATGTTCACTCGGCTCATCGTCAGCGAAAATCGCTTGGGTGTGAACACAAAAATACGCGTTGAAAAACGCTGACGAATAACGCGCGCCGATATTCGTCCTGGTGTGTACGAGCCTTAAGCCTAAGTTGATCGTAGAGACCATTGGTGGCAATTTTTCTACGATTAACTTTAGGCTAGGTAACAAAACCGTACATGAGTGCTTCCAATAGCCATTAATGAGGTTCATACATCTCTATACGGCCATTTGCAAACTACTCAAATTCTCTCTGATTTAAATGGGATTTCTTTCTTTCTGCTATTTTCATCTCTTTTCATGGTATTTAGGTGGATTTTAATCTGGACTCTTCAGAACAGAGACACAGCTTAAATAAACACGAATTAAAAATGAAGGCCTGGTTTCACAGACAGGGCTTAGATTAAGCCAGGATTAGGCCTTAGTTCAATTAGGGCATTTAAGTAGGTTTTATAAATGTGTCTTAGGAAAAAAATATGACTGGTGTGCATCTTAGGACAGAACAAACATATTTTAAGATATGTCAGTGCAAGTTGCTTTCAGTTAAAACGGCTCAAACATGCATTTTAGTCTGAGTCTATCTTAAAGGAGTAGTTCACTTTTTAAAAAACTTTTGCTGATAATTTACTCACCCCCATGTCATCCAAGATGTCCATGTCTTTCTTTCTTCAGTCGAAAAGAAATTAATGTTTTTGATGAAAACATTCCAGGATTTTTCTCCATATAATGCACTTTGCTGGGCACCAAACGGTTCAAGGTCTAAATGACCGTTTCAGTGCAGCTTCAAAGGGCTTTAAACGACACCAGACGATGAATAAGGGTCTTATCTAGCGAAACGATCTGTCATTTCAAAAATAAATAAAAAAGTTAAAGTTTTATAGGCACAAATGCTCGCCTTGCGAACTCTCCTGTTCGAACTCGTTCATCAAAATGAACAAATCTTTTTCGAGTCATTGACTCGTTCATCAAAATGAACGAATCTTTTTCGAGTCATTGACTCGTTCATCAAAATGAACGAATCTTTTTCGAGTCATTGACTCGTTCATCAAAATGAACGAATCTTTTTCGAGTCATTGACTCGTTCATCAAAATGAACGAATCTTTTTCGAGTCATTGACTCGTTCATCAAAATGAACGAATCTTTTTCGAGTCATTGACTCGTTCATCAAAATGAACGAATCTTTTTCGAGTCATTGACTCGAAAAAAGATTCGTTCATTTTGATGAACGAGTTCGAACAGGAGAGTTCGCAAGGCGAGCATTTGTGCCTATAAAACTTTAACTTTTTTATTTATTTTTGAAATGACCGATCCTTTCGCTTGATAAGACCCTTATTCATCGTCTGGTGTCGTTTAAAGCCCTTTGAAGCTGCACTGAAACGGTCATTTAGACCTCGAACCGTTTGGCTACCATTGAAGTCCATTATATGGAAAAAAATCCTGGAATGTTTTCATCAAAAACATTAATTTCTTTTCGACTGAAGAAAGAAAGACATGGACATCTTGGATGACATGGGGGTGAGTAAATTATCAGCAAAAGTTTTTTTAAAAGTGAACTAATCCTTTAAGCCTGGTCTGTGAAACCTGGGGTAAATATTCTCTTTGAGAAGTAGTACATCGGTCGTAGAAAACAGTCAACCTACTGTAGCAACAACATATACATTGCAAATATATTTTATACCTATATATAAATGAATATCACTATACGCTGATTTCACGCAGTCGCCATTTTGAAATGGCTCCGGTGGGATGAAAACCGTAAGTGTCGCCTTTAATCATAGGAGAGTCGCGAATGCGATGGCGTATTGTGTTTAATGTAGAAATTAGTTATTCTAAAAATGTACATACATTTCTTTCATACTTTAGACTTTATAAAGTGAAATTCATTTATAAATAAAATAATTTTTTTATATATAATTCAGAACGTAAAAAAAGAAGCAGGAACGAACTATATTGGATATTAACATCCAATAGTGTAATTCGGCGGCAGCTTCAGGTTGGTAGTCCGAGGCATTGTTGTCTATCTGTACTTCCGGGGTTTTTCCCACCGGAGCCTCGCTTTCGTTTTCAAAATGGCGGCTGCGTGAAATCAGCGTATAGCTTTAAATTCCAAGTTTTGTCTCTCTTACTGGTTTGTTTTTCTTCCAATTTTTTTTTTTTTTTTGGTACTGTTACAGTAACTAGCTGACTGCACATTATTGCTCATAATATTTAAAACAAAACAAAAAATTCATGGGTGCCAGTATTTTTGGCTATGACTATATTTCATATACAGTAGTTGGCATAAATTGTCTTCCACCACCCCCAATAGCTTGTTTTCATATGACGTCACGCCACTGCGTTGCCATGGCGCGAAATGCAAATGGAGGGCAGAAAGTGATTTGCTGTATTTAGAAAGCTCTATAACAAACTCAAAATGCCTATGTTCTGCGTCGTTTATGGTTACTTAAATCGATCAAACCATGAGGAGTTTTTATCGTGTACCAAAAGTTGTTGTTCATAAGGGGGAAAATGCAAGAAATTGACCGAAAAACTCCGGAAAAACGGCTTGCAAACCTACGTCTGCGGTCGGGAGGAGCCGAATGGGAAAATGCCCGTGTGTCAGTGATCACTCCGTCAAAGGTGAGTTAATACAACTTAAGTGGCTGTGTTTGTGTAACGTGTAACGTTTCCGAACTTTGTAAAGTCAAAGTATGTCTGTAAGACGAGGTAGTTGCTGATATCTACCGCCTCGATGGCAGGAAAATCCTTCAATTCAGTTGAAAATCGCTCCTCTTCATAACGTAAGGATCACGTTCAACATATGTTTGATTTTTTGTTTATATCTTTCTCTTGTAATAGCGTGTAAAGTAGTACAGTACGGACTTTCCTCCATCTCGTCCATTGCGTTCTTCACTCCCTGCCCTCTATCTGAATTTCGCGCGTCATCATAATCACGTGACTGAAACCCAGCTATTGTCATCTGACATGAATCAAGTGCACTAATAATTGCTTAATTCGATTTTTGTTCTTTGCGCTTTAGTTGATGGCCGTGGTGGCCAGCACTCTCGTGGACCTGGTGAAGAACTTGCGGGCATTCGCTGGCATTCTGTTGGTGAGTGAGCGGACTCCTTTTACAGTGTCACATGCTGTTGTATCATTAATGATGAGCTCAGTCTCTTCACCTGTACATGTGTCGTCTCTGATGCAGGTGGTGTACTATGTGTTTGCAGTTCTTGGTATCTGGCTTTTCCAGGGAGCTATAACCCCTCCGCCAAACATGAGGTACTGTACATCAACAGGCACATTTAACACAAACAAACATATCTCAGTATTACTGGTAAAACGTTTGGGGGGAAACAGTCTCTCATGCGCAACAAGGCTGCATTTATTTGATCAAAAATACAGTAAAAAGTAATATTGTGAAATATTATTACAAATTAAAAATAATGGTTTTCTATTTGAACATTTTAGAATTTAATATATTTCATAATATTTTAAATTGTACTTTATTCCTTTGATGGCAACGTTTGGAATAATTAAGGTTTTGAAAGAAGTCTCTGCATTTATTTGATGAAAACTACAGTAAAAAAAATTAATATTGTGACATATAATTGCAATTTGAAAGACTTATTTACTATTTGAATATATTTTAAAATGTAATTTATTCCTGATGAATTTTCAGCATCATTACTCCAGTCTTCAGTGTCACATCATTATTATAAAATGCTAACGAAACATTTCTGATTATTTTCTTTTTTGTTTTTACTGCTTTTTTTCTTCTTCTTCTTTTTTTGTGGTGATACACTACCATTCAAAAGTTTGGGTCAATTAGAACTAATAATAACAAACGAACACCAATGATAATATTAGAATGACTTCTGAAGGATTATAAGACAAGAGTAATGATGCTGAAAACTCAGGCTTTGACCAGTAGTGTAATTAGTGTAATGTGTTGCTATATTTGTGTAAATCCTTGTTGACAACTCTAAAAGCTCTCTCTCTCTCTCTCTCTCTCTCTCTCTCTCTCTCTCTCTCTCTCTCTCTCTCTCTCTCTCTCTCTCTCTCTCTCTCTCTCTCTCTCTCTCTCTCTCTCTCTCTCTCTCTCTCTCTCTCTCTATGTGCTCTCCTTTCAGTCTGAACTCCAGCACGGAGAACAACACGGGTCCGTACAGCATGGATTGTGGCACTTTTGAACAGCTGGAGTACTGGCCAAACAATTTTGATGATTTTGCTGTAAGTTGCACAGAGGTCTCAGCCTCCCATGATGACACCCGCGCGGATCACACACATTCGAATAGGTTCATGACAAATAGGTTTCTAACAAGTTCCCAGAATGCTAAAATGAGCACTTATGAGGAAGAACTAGTCAATGTATTTGACCAAATTGCAATAATTTCATCAAATTTCATAAATCGTTACTATTAGTCACCATTTTCTAAGTCTAAGTCTAACTAATGAAAAGTATTATAAAGAGCTTGTGACTAAACCTTGTAACTCCAACTTTCGGTAAAATCTCATAACTCCACTCGCCTCAATCTTAAATGAAGTGCCGTCTCTATTTGAGCATGATTTGGGTAAAAGTATAAAAGGATTAGTTCACTTTTAAAAAAAACTTTTGCTGATAATTTACTCACCCCCATGTCATCCAAGATGTCCATGTCTTTCTTTCTTCAGTCGAAAAGAAATTAAGGTTTTTGATGAAAACATTCCAGGATTTTTCTCCATATAATGGACTTTGCTGGGCACCAAACGGTTCAAGGTCCAAAAGACAGTTTCAGTGCAAACTGCAAACTGTTCAAATGGCTTTAAACGATTCCAGACGATGAATAAGGGTCTTATCAAGCGAAACGATCGGTCATTTAAAAAAGAAATAACAAAGTTTAAGTTTTATAATGTCAAATGCTCGCCTTGCTCTGTTCTGTGTAACTCTCCTGTTCGAACTCGTTCATCAAAATGAACGAATCTTTTTCCGAGTCAATTCGTTCATTTCGTTCGTTAAATGAACCAAATGACTCGAAAAAAGATTTGTTCATTTTGATGAACGAGTTCGAACAGGAGAGTCACACAGAACAGAGCAAGGCGAGCATTTGAGCTTATAAAACTTAAACTTTGTTATTTATTTTTTAAATGACCGATCGTTTCGCTTGATAAGACCCTTATTCATCGTTAAGGAAATTAAGGAAAACATTTTTTAAATTCGAAAATGAATGTAAATGATTGAACTCTTGATGCAAAATAAATGTAACTCTGTTTTCTTCGTGTTACATTTTCCCAGTCCTCTCTGGTCCTGCTCTATAACATCATGGTGGTGAATAACTGGCATGTTTTCACAGATGCATACACCAGATACACTACAGAGTAAGATACACACACACACACACAAACACATATACATGCCAATATTACTAACAGGGGACCGTCATTGGACATTGACCAAGAGTGGACCAGTGTTTCTGGTCATTTTGAAGAAGCAAAAAATGAAATACGGTTTCCATTGCCTCACATCACCAAGTACAATACCAAGAGTGGGATGAGGTGGTGCAAAGAACAGCGCCGCGTTCACTCCTACTGGCCACTTTGGCGGGTTGAATTTTATATATAATATATACATTTTTCAATTGTAGTCTTTTAAAAAGGCATCTGAAATAATAGACTAAGTGCAATGTAGTGTTGTCAAAATATAGATTTTTCGATACATATCGATCCTGAAATATCTGAAACGCTTCCAATACTAATTTTCACCAGAATATAGACGATACCAGCTCTCTCTCCCTCCCATCTCTCCGACAGCGAGTGACACACAAACCCGCCTCTCCTCACTCACTCGTTTCTTTTGCTCCCGATGATTGATGAGTGTTGCAGAGCTTGAATTTCAGCGTGGTATTGCACATAATTTTACTCATTTCCATAGATTTTGTGCTCACAGACACAAAAAGTGCGGCACATAAAGCCGTCTCTCAGTACTAAATCTTTTTCGCTGCTTATTGCGCTTAGACAGTCAAATACACTCAAAATAATCCAAATGCCGGTCTTGGCGAGTATTCACATAAACAATGTTTTAAGTGAAAGAAAACAGTTGAGAAAGAAAACGCGTTAGTAACAGTATAATGGATCCTTGCATCAAGTCTTAAAGTGACAGCAGCCTAATATTCCTTCTGCCAATTTATGCGATATTAAAAATATCTATATGGCAGTTTTTTCCCATGGTATCAATGTCAAAATTGTGGCCAGTGAAAATGCTGAGTGGCTAGTAACTTTGGAAAACTACTGGTGAGCAAAACAATTAACGTCATTAAGAATCCATTGTGCCAGCTTTTAAGGAACAGAAATTGCGAGCCAAGCCTTTCTCGTCCAACATCTGTTTCTGGCCTCACAAATATTCTACTGAATGCATCTGCAAAATTCCCACAGAAACGCTTTAAAATCTTGTAGAAAGTCCTCCCAGTAGAGTAGAAGCTGGTGTAGCTCCAAAGAGGGGACCAACTCCATATTAATGTCTATGTATTTACAATGTAATGTCATTACAGTTCCTGTTGGTGTTATGCTCAGGTGTCCCTTATCACATTTTTTAGCATTGCCATTACATTCAAAGATAGAAAAAATGTGAGATAATTATAAATGTAGAAGCAATCGAACACACAATGGTCCCCTGTTAGTTTGGTACACACACACACACACACACACACACACACACACACACACACACACACACACACACACACACACACACACACTCTCTTTGGACTATCTTTAACATATTTGGTTGCTTTGGTTGGGCAGGGTTTTGTAAATTTGTCCCCATATTTCTTCCATGTCAGGTGGTCTTTGGTGTACTTTGTGGCCTGGTGGATAACATCTTCAGTCATGTGGGTCAACCTGTTTGTGGCACTCATTTTAGAGGTATGTAGATTGTTTGGTTTAAATAATTCAAGATCGACCATATACTTTCCTGGTCTTATTGTGAATTCATCACATGCACATTATTCCAAAAAAAAAAAAGAAAATAGCCCTACTACTATGACTGAAATCTGATGAACTACTGAACATATTCTCAATAGCTTGATTTGTTTTAGTGAAGTGCACAGTGCTGACTACCTACACAACACTGAAATAGGGCTATATAAATAGGGTCAAATACTAACCCTTAACCTTAACCTTAATGTAGTGTTGGAAGCAAACCTTTTTACATAGCATTACTGTTTGTCATAATGAGATCCTGAACTGAATCCATAAAATCTGACCTTTTCTTGACAGGTTAATAAATCTGTTTCTAAGCATGCTAGTTAACCTTGTGTGTGTTTTTGTTCCTGTGTTCAGAACTTCACCTATAAGTGGGACCGCAGTAATACTATGTCTGTTGAGGATGTGGAGAGAATCGCCTATCAAAGCACTGTGCAGCTTATGTTCAGGTAAGACTGTGGGAATAAAGCCATCGATAAGCTCCCAGTAACACTTTAAGGTCACGCAGTTACTCGTCACATGTATTTACTATAGCTATAACAGTAAATATGCATAATTTGCAAGTAACTAATCTTAAACCAAACCCTTACCGTAGCCCTATAGTAAGCAGCACATGTAATTAATTACCTATTTGTGTAATTACACTGTTACAACATCTCCTGAAAGTTTAAACTGTAGAACTTTAAACTGTAGAAATGATCAAATTGTGCTAGAGTTGTCATTTTGTCTCGCGGTCCGCTATACAAAATGACAACTCTAGCACAATTTGATCATTTCTACAGTTTAAAGTGAGCAGCATGTCAAAACAACAGAGCTGGTCACACCACAAGCACTCACAGAGTCGTTTATGGTAATGAATGATTTGCTATATCCTCTAATATTTTTATCAAGAGCCGAACGCGCTTCATTCAAGCCCTTTCTGCTCTGTGTGCGTTGGATTTTGGATCATTTTTCCAGTGATGATTATGTTTCTAGCATGTTATATGTTTGGCAACAGTTCTTCTGACCCTAATTGATGGAGTGTGTAGATTTTCATTTCTTAAACAACTATGTATGAAGACACATCATGGCCATATTCCAGCATAACAATGTCAAGATCCATTAGGCTCAAAACCTCTAGATGGACATCACAAAAATGTATCTCCATCAAGAGGTGCGTCAATTTTTGGTCAAGATCTTGTATTGTCAATGCAAGAGTCCAGCACATCCCAAAGACTTTCAATGAGTTTAAGCTCTGGACTCAGAGGAGCCGATTCATGTGTGAAAATGATTCTTCATTCTTCCTCATAACCATTCTTTCCCAGTTTGAGCCTGATGAATCTTGACATTGTCATCCTGGAATATGGCCATGATGTGTCTTCATACATGGATGTTTAAGATATGAAAATCTACAATCCATCAATTAGGGTTAGAAGAACCGTTGCCAAACATATAACATGCTAGAAACATAATAATCACTGGTCCAATCATAGACTCTTTCACTCTTAAGCATTTTCCTATTTAAATCTGTGTACTACTGCGGCCCAGATGGAAAGATATATATATTCAAAAAAGTATTGTCCGAACCTCCGCTGGGAAGGAAATATAGAGACTGGACCTTTTGAAACTTTAATTGAATACCCCTAATATAAACAATGTAGTAAAATCTCTATCAATACACACTTTTTATCCTCACCACAATAGCAGACCTACGCCAAACCCTTTCTCTAACTATAAGTGAGAACAAAGTGATAGGTTGGTAAGAGTGTTGTTCAAATATCTGATTATATCCTCTGTTTTCAGAGAGCATGTCCAAGAGCCGACAGAAGAAGAGTTACTAGCTCAACTACAACAACATCCTCATCTCCACCTCTCCTGGTGACCCTAAACCCCCTCACCTCCACCTCCAAAACAATCCCACAATCCTCCAGGACTCCATCACGTCTGTGTAGGCCTCATGTTTACACATCCATCCGTTTTGGAGGACCTGTTTCCCATTATAGGATCTGTGTTGCTTCAGGTCGGCCTGGGAAAGGATGTATGTGTTTTCTAACAGAGAGTCACATGATTAATGTTCAGAGGAACTTCAATTTAAAAAGAAGCTTTAGCTCAAGTCACTCCTGTTGCTGGAATTCCTTCTTTGGGTTTGAAAGTTTTTTTTTTTGAGGAAACCAAACACATTTTCATCCTGCATTTGATGATATCCAATATTTCTATCTTTATTTTTTGTAAGGCTGTTACAATCGAACAACAAAATGCCAATCTATAGATTTTTGTTAAAAAAAAATCATGGAAACAAAGGGACAAGACTCATAAATGTATTAAATGTTTTTTAGCTTTGTTTTTTATTAATTCTATATTTTTGACTGCCATTATGTTTGTTCAGTGCTTTTATTTATGTTAGATTTTACTGAATTCTTTATGGGTGAATCTCCAGAAATGTCCAGATCGTATTTCACCCCAAAAATTAAAAAAAGAAAAGGAAATTGATACAATAAATATATTGGGTAACACTTTATTTCAAGTTCACGTAGTTACACGTTACTACACGTACTTATTACTATACTAATAACAGTAAATTATGCACAAATACAAGAAACTAACCCTAAACCAAACCCTAACCATAGCTCTATAAGTACTTGTAGTTTATTAATATTACTCCAAACTTATTTAAGTAAGTACAATATAAATGTCACCGTAAAATTAGGTGTAACCATATATTGTATAAGAAAATGACAATTAAGCACATGCCTCATCCAAAATTATCAATACTGCATATATATTATTTAAATTTTCAAAAGACAATTGTAAGTATACATCATGGTAGTGTTTCTTTTTACACTGCCTTTAATTTTTGCAATACAAATAATTCAATCATCATTCATTATCAATCATTATGTCCTGACAGGATTGAGAAGTTTGTTGTTTTGTATTAATGTAAATAGTACATTTCTGGTTTATTATCATGCAAATGTCACAAAGCAAATGGTGAAAAATGTAATGTCTTATTTTTCTTAAATTTGGGGCAATGTGACCTGGACTGTTAGTCAGTGAATTTCAATGGCTTTGGTCATGATTGGGATATTTTCCATGTTTTCAGTATTATCAACAGATGGTGTTTTACTGCTATCAATACATTTGACTGAAAATTGGTTTAAATGGTTGAATAACAACCCTGTATTTTGCTATTTCTGTTCTAAGGCCCCGTCCACACTACTGCGTTTTCGTTTAAAAACGGAGATCTTTTGCTACGTTTGCACCTCCCGTCCACACTAAAACGGCAAAAACGGATACCCAAAACGGAGAAGTTTAGAAACGCTGCCGACCCGTTTTTCGTTTTGAATCTCCGGAGGGCGTTTTAGTGTAGACGGGTCAAAACGGAGGACTTTAGAAACGATGACGTAGTAGAGGCTCGCGCTCGGCTCTATGATTGGGTGTCATCAGTCATGGCGTATATCTTTGCTAGCCGCTGTTGTACAAGTAAATTCTGCATTTTACAACGCTATAACTGCCTACATGCGCCGGAGTCAAGCTATTATTCGAGCGATCTGTGACAATTCCCGTGTGCAGCGGCGGCGTTGACCGTACATGGAGCGTCGGTTTGGGGTTAACCCAGAGCATGGTGGGATAATTTTATCATTGAAGTTGTGTTTACACCGGCACGCGCATGCCCAGTGTTGGTGAATGGTCACGTGATCCGCGTTTTCAGTCGTTTTAATGTGGACGGAGATCAATTCTAATACGCAGCTAAAACGCTGGTGTGGACGGAGATCGTATTCGTTTTAATTCTCCGTTTCTAAACTAAAACGCAGTAGTGTGGATGGGGCCTAAGAGAAACTTGTTGATTTAAGTGTCTCTGTTAAATGTCTATACAGGCAAATTGGATTTTTATCATTATTATAGTTTTAGCATGCTTTGTATCAAACTAACTTTATATGAAATCACATTTTATAAGAGGACCACACAAAAGCCTGTGCTTGAGATCTTACACAAGTGTCTAATTTTCAACACAGTCTATTTAGCAAGACCATTTTATAGGTGATTATATGGACTTCCTCAGCCTCCAGGAAAGTAGATTAACACACACACACACACACACACACACACACACACACACACACTTTCCACTGATTAGGGGGCTAAACATACACACCCAAAACAGAACGTAGGTCTGCCTGACCTTGTGTTGAACACACACATCAGAGTGACACAATCATTCCCCTCATCTTCCAAACAAACACAGAGTTCCCTTACACTGTTTGTTTACCTTTCCTCTAGATGTGCTATCGCCTCAGTTAGGGTTTTCAGAAATCCTTCCAAAATCGTTCTAATATTCCGACTTGCTGCTCAAAAAATGTTTCTAATTGTTATCAATGTTGAGAACAGTTTCTGCTGCTTAAAAGGGTAAAAGCTAGGCTTTCAAAAAAGCACACCCACCACATATGAGTCAAATACCATTGCTCTAGTAGGAAATACTTCTTAGCAAACTAGTAATGGAGTCAACATGTATTGTTGCCGGGTGCAAGGATTTAAAGAGTGATTGTTTAGCAGGAGTGAGATTACTTTTGGTTTCCAGTGAAGCCTTCATTATGCTAAAGGAGGCAGATAATCTAAATATGGAAAATCCTTGTAGTGAACAGACCATGAGCACAGTGTTGTCACCATAAACCTTTTTATGCATTTTGGCCATTCATTTACATGACGGTGAACGTGATTTCACCAAGTAGCCTACCACATGTTGGATCAACTTTCCAATCAACCAATCAGATTTGAGGGAAAAGTTTACCGTTTATGTCAAGTTTAGGCTTAAAACCAGGGTGAAGTACTTAAACATCAGTGTTAATCACCTATCATTACCCTCTGATTTTATAGAAAAGTTATGGGTAGGGTTAGGTTTAGGGGTAGGGATTGGGTAAGGACTACATTTTGGGACAGGAATGTTGATCCAGGACCATGTCTTACTTGGGAAATCACGGTGACCATTCGGGTAAACAACAATAAAATCTCTGAAATGATGACGTCATGCACATAATTGTTTTAATATAATGTTTCATCGCCATTGCCATTGCCTGGCCGCAGAATACAGCGTTTTTAGTCGTTTTCGCGGACAATGATGTCGCCTGTTGGCTACACGAAAAACTTCTCCGTTTTAAGCATATCGTTGTTGAGGAAACGTTACGTACCCTGAGGCCAAACAGAAACTTGCGTTCTGGTACGTCCCGCCCAACCTCCCGAGGCAAAACGCCGTCATGTAGGCTACAGGTAAGACAACTGTTGCCATAGTGTTCCATTTTTACCAGAATGCTGTTTAAATAGTACGATTCAATTTTCAGTGATAAACCTACTCTAACAATAACTGTTCTGTTATTAATCCTGCTGTCCGTGGGTGGGGATACAAAACATCTGGAGCTCTGTCAAAATTAAACGTAACGTTAACTTTTGCTGACAAACGTAGATTTCTTGGTCCAGTTAATAACTGTTACATAGAACGATTTAACTTTGTTCATTTACATACTGCTGACATAAAGCGAGTTGAAAATCCGCGAAGTCATAGTTTAATTGTTTTGTGGCTACTAGTTAGATCTATGCTCATCTTGTTGTTGTTGTTGTTTTTAGCAAGGATGCATTAAATTGATCAAGTGGCAGTTGAGGCATTTACAATGTCTGTATAATATTTATTTTGTAAATAAATGCAGTTCTTTTGAACTTTCAAAGAATCCTGAAAAAAATGTCTTACGTTTTCCATCATGGATAATATTATCCATGATAATAAGACACATTAACAATTAAGCACCAGTATTTAAAAACTGAGCAGCAAATCAGAATATTAGAATGATTTGGATCATGCAACACTGGAGTAATGATGCTGAAAATTCAATATGGAATTATTTGCATGACTTTCTAACATTTACAGATGGAGAATATATTCCAGAATATTGAGACCACATCTCAAACGCATTAAACAGCGCAAGTATCTATCTGTCAGTCAGCATGTCAGAGCATCTGATGGGGCAAGCTTCTTTAAAATGTACGTGTTATATCTTACCAGTTATTTTGAAGCCCTTAATATAAAGCATGGCTCATGTTTAGGACAAATTTGATTATGCACTTTCCAATTGCAGCAGCTCACTCTGCTTCCTCCGTCATTTTTCAGATGTGCTCGACTCGTATCAAACTACTGTATTTCGATATAAACGTTATTGCCTCATTACATATATTGTTTTATAATAATATATTGATATATCGTACAAACTCAATATACCGTCCAGCCATAGGTGGGACTTGATTTTGTCCATGGAGAATTGATTGGATGTTTGGATGGATGTGGTTTGCTATTGGTTGATCTCATGTGAGTGACAGGTTGCCCCGCCCTCGTCATCAGAGACGAGAAGAGATGTCACTGCAAGAGGGAGGGGAAGAGATTATAAAAACATGAGTTAAAAAAAATATGATGTGCACGGATATTACAATATTCCATAAAAAACAAGGATTGTTTTGATTTCATGGTGACTTTAATGCGTTTACACCATACTATCCGTCCACCTATGTCAGTGAGATTGTCAAACTTAAATCAGGACTGTCATTGTCAGAATTGCTTAGATAGCAGGGCTTTCATAAATTCCCTTAAACATTCAAAACTAGATTATTGATCTTTTTGAAGTGTAGTTTACACAGCCTGATTGTGAAGGCTTTAAATAATAAACAAGCTGTTCTTCTGAGGAATGCCTTTGTCAGCAGTGAGGAGATCCATATTGCTCTGGAATGTGTGGAGTTGCCAAAGAGATTTTCAAATCAGTTGTCAAATAACAACTCTTTGCCTAAGTGCAAAATTCAAAGTCATTATTTTAAATAAACCCCTAAAGAAATAAAAGTACTTCTGTCAAACAAGCTTAAAACAATGCAAGATAAAGACTCATCATCAGTGGCTGTTTTCCTATTGAGTATAAACTGCCTTTATTTCACAAGCTTCACGGCAGCTTCGCAGAGCACCGAAGACCGATTATATATCTATGCTTCTCTCAAGCACAGGTCAACAGGTGGGAGTATATTATTCAGGTGGCAGTTATTGTCTTGTGTTTTATTTTCTGCTAACGTGGGTTGTTCGCAACAAACTTCTGTATTCTGTAAAACAGGTCGCATCGCCTCCGATTTAGGTGCTATGTTAAATATTGAGCTGTTTTACTCAAGATGCCTTTAAAGGAGCTACCAAAGATGAGCATAACCAATGTCCATCACATATGCTGGTTGACAAGTTTTCTTCTTCTCACTGACATTCAGATATTAACTCTTTCCCCTCCAGAGTTTTTGAAAAAAGTAGCCAACCACCCCAAGCATTTAAAAATAATAATAATAATAATAATTTTCACAAAAGTTTCATGGCCCCCAGAATATTTAGTTGTATCTGCTCTTAAACAACAACAAAACAGTTTTACTCTAGCTTCATGCGTTCTTCTTCATCAACACAATGTGGGTAAGTTTCATTAAAAAGCACCATTTTGAGCTAAAAGCTGAGAAAACCGTGTGTTTGTCAAAGACTACGTCCGCATCGTATTCAGATCGAGGATCAAACACAGATGGAGTAGATCGAGTTCATCAAGCTTCACAGTCCTGGGTCACATTTTCACATTTCATTCAGTAACATTAGGCAGTTTTCATTTATATGCTGTTTAAAGTAACACCAGGTTACTTTTGTTCTCGGGGTGGGGTCCCCCTACAGTTGGGAAACAGTATTGTCCTCTAGACCTCTATTACTGTCGTAAACCCTGTCATCCTACATGCACGTGCAATTGTTGACAACCACGATAGCCCTGAACACTGTAGGAGGAGGTCACATGCAGGTGTTCTGCTTGCGTCGCGTGTGAAATGTCTTCATCCCAGGTACAGTGGCATATATTTCAGCATGTCATATGAATATAATTTCATGGGTTTTATTTTTTTTCTAACGACAAATGATCGCGATGATCACGTTTACAAGCCAGCGTCGTTATAGTAGCCTAGTCTATTGGTTACCGTTTTACTGAATCTATATGATACTTCAATACAATGTTTGAGTGGTTGATAATAACCATATATCGTCAATATTATAATATCAAGCTACCATAAATGAATCTGCAAATTTTACAAATCGATTTGCATTATAGCTTGAGGCAAGACAAATAAACAAATATCACAGACATGTTAGGTATCCTAAAATATGATTTTGTACATCTTATATATTTACTTGTCTTGCAAGAATGTAGCCCCTACCAAACTTGTGCACGCCGTTTAGACACAGGCTTTTATTTGATTTTTTTTTTTTTTCTGCCAAGTCTGCATCGGTCGGGCACCCCTCCTCCTCCTTCAGCTCACGCCAGCGAGAAAATGCTGGCCCAATGTTGATCCTCGTTCTGCCTTTAACGCGATCACTTTCTCTTTTTCTCTTTTTGCTTTGCTCCGATAAAACCTTTGCTTTCTTGTTTTTCTTTGCTGCTTCGGCCATGACTATAACATTTGGCTCGCACGTCCGATTTTAAGGAAGTGGGGGTGGTGGTGGAAGTGACGTATATGCCGTAAAGCAGTCGAATTTTGTAGTTCTCTTTGTTCGCCGGTTACTACCCGAAAACCGAAGTTTAAAAGTACGATTAAAAACGCTACAGACCCCGTCAGGCTATGGCAGACGTGTCATTCAACCTATTGTAAGTCGATGTACCATCACAAGAGACTTGGAAATATATTATGAAGGTTGAAAAGTAACCTAGTCCTGCTTTAATGTTGATGATCACATTATTTCACATAATGCATCTGCTTACAAATGATATCGCTTGTTTCTGCTTCTTTTTTCGCATATATGTTTTGATCAGGCGATTGTGTACTCTTTCAGAAGATGTGTAAAAGCGCCTCCTACCATATTACAGTGAAAACACGGAAAGCTGGAAAATTCTGTCAATAGTGGGGAAAGAGTTCAAACCAAATGACATGGCAACAATAAAAAAAATCTTGCTAAGTTAGTTTATCATCTTAAAAGTCCATAGCTATTGCTGTCAATTCATGTTGCTAACACTTTCTCAGACAACCGGATGCGATGAAACCAGTTTTCCTGTGACGTTCAGCATAACGCCATTATTGGTTCATTATCATACCTCTCAAACGGAGTCAGAGGGGTGGGTTCCCCATCATAAACCCATACAGGTTTGAACAATACTGACAGCTGTAAAAAGTGATGTCAGGCACATCACAGTGATGTCAGGCATGTGAGCAATGCCACTTTCTGTTAGTTCTCCCATGCTTATCTTGTCTCGGCAACCTGCTTGTTTGATGATTGAGATTTTTCCCATTACTAGTTCTTTTGAGGGTTTTACATGTGGAATTTGCAGCTTGTAAGGCCTTGCCTCCCACCACATTCTTTACTTGCTCACACACAGAGTTCTCATTACACAGCGCTGTATTTTAAGTGTCCTACCCCATTTCTGTCAGCTACGGCAGTCTGTCAGAAATGCAGTTCTCACCGTGGCTTGGAATTGGTGTTCGTAGGCATGACAAACATGTCGATGGGAAGCTTATAACTTCATAGAGGACGGTACTGCAAGCCTGAGTCACCATGCAAATCATTCAGTTTAATCATAAATCCTAATGGTTGTCAGGAAGATATTGAAGCAGATCTCATAACGTTGAAGGCTTTAAACTTTCAGCTGTCACCTGTCAGGTAGCCTGGCTTACATTCCTTAAGTTTCAACTTCCCCCTGCGGCTTCTGATGTTAGCTAGGTCAACAGAATTATATTGGGCCTTCAGCTGGAACATCTCACCTGCTTATGAGTGCAGTTAAGGGTCATCAACAGTCTTTTCCTCTTGTAGGTGTAGGTTCTATTCTCTCCTAACACAGTTTGTGCTGAGACAACAATACATTAATCATTTGTAGGTCTCCAAAAAGTGTAAACAGCTCTGTATAAACAGCTCATTGCTCTGTTTTTTGAGCAGATCAACATAACAATATTGGCTCATTCAATAGCATGATATTTGGGTGGGATTATCTGTTTGACTGAAAACATTGTAGACGGGAAGAAAAAAGGTCCTTACTTTTTGCTGCCACTACTAACACTAAAATAACACGCATCAGCATTCAATTTTCTGAAATATTTTTGCGCTTCATCTGATTCACTGTATTGTTTGGTTTTGGAATGCATTGTTCATACAATAATAAGTGTGCAAAAGATAAAAATGATATTTTATCAATAGCAGTATATTCACTTATACTAATCAGGGCAAATTGCATTCTTAATAACTGCAAACTATTTTGAAGTTTTGAAGTTTTTTTTCCTTCAGACCACCTTCTCAGGCAAATCCTCACATCAACCAACTGAACCAATCTCTGACACCAAGCAGATTCTGGTCGACAAACTAAAAATGTAACCAAAAAGAACCCCGAAGTACCCATATTAAAAAACTTTGTGCAGACAGGCCACAAAAATCTTCTTTTTGTGTGTGTGTGTGTGCCTATGCTACTTAAATCACTTTAGGTTTTTTTTGTGTGTGTTCTGATTAGGAAAATAAAACATGAAATCCAAATTTTCATAAGCTCGATCTTTAAAGTCAATGGCCTGATTTCACAGACAGGGCTTAGATTAAGCCATTATTTCAATTAGGACATTTAAGTAGCTGTTATAAATGTTCCTTGGAACAAAAACTGCATCTTGAGACAATATAATTGCACTGAAATATTTTAAGATCTGTCTGTGCAAGTTGCTTTCAGTTAAAACAGATCAAACATGCATTTTAGCCTGGGACTAGGCTTAAGCTTTGTCTGAAAAATTGGGGGAATGTGTTTTTTCATCGTTTTATATGTCAGCCAAGGGTTGCAACAACAAAAACCAATGACAACAAAGCATGCACTTCTTAACAGGTATTGAATGCATGTCTTGATCGACAAGTCTAGGGTGTTAAAGACCGCGGAGCTCGTCAAAAGTGCGCGCTTTTTGTGAACACCTGCTAGGATGCCCTGTAATTATGACAACAAATGTTGACGTGGCAGCAAAAGCGACTGCAGTGTTTATTTGACTTTGTAATCTATATTCAAGATGTCATAGCTTATATTTTATGTGAAAAAGCTTGATCTAGGATGTATGCAAGGCTGTTGCATATGGAAATATGTCACAGTTGCAACCTTCGTTTCATGCTGACTTTAAATGTCAAGTAAAGACACATATAATAAGACAAATAAGTGACTAAAATGTATTGTAAAGAGCACATCAATGCTCTAAAACTCACTTGAAAGCACTATGTCTATATCTGGCCATACCAGTTATCAATACTAAAAGTTTAAGTTCATTAAACTTATTGATCTTTTGCTAACTTGCTGCTATCACTGTCACCCTAACATTTTCAGTATTGTTGGATGCTGGTGTAGAACCCATTGTTTGGGGACATTTGACAGTTCTGTTGTCTTCGGTGGGAAGTTCAGCTAAACTTTTCTTTCAAGCACTAATGATGCCCCTCATTTTCACCTCCCTCTATTTTTGCTCGCTCCGATCACCCGCCCAGCACCTGGACCCCAAACCCCCGAATCCCGCTCCTGAAAACCCGGCCTTGCCATCTTTTTTCAAGCTGTAATTAAGGAGATGGCTAGACAGGCTCTGCTGAAATAGGAGTGAAAGAAATGTCCAACCTCACCCTCTGGCAGGGCATGGCAAAGAAAAGGAGAGGGTGTCTCTGCACCTACACAATGAAGTTGGATCAAGGAGGGTCCTCGATTTGACACGTAGATACTGGACCATCCACTCCTCTTGCTCCTCCTCTATTCTCCTCAACTGCTGCAATTCAACGCCCTCCCGCACACCTCCCTAACTGTAATTAGGTGGCTGTCCCTTTGACGTTCGGTGTGCGCGGCAGCCTCAGCAGATGCACCTGTCCCCTGTCTTCCTCCGCTCAGGTGAGCGAGGGCAGTTAATCTCCTGCGACCCCTGGCAGACTCTCCCAAACACCTGTCTGCCAGGTGCCGCTTTATCACCTGGCCGCTCCCTGTTCTGGCCTGGTCGAGGATAAGGAGGGCGGGAAATAGCGAGGGACAAAGAGAGAGAAAGTTCAGCACTTCAGCTCCAGCACAGCCCACACCTTTCTCCCGCTGCCTGGTCTTTTGTGGACGGCAGCTGCTTAGATGTGTGTGTGTGTGAGTCTTTGTGTGATCAAAATGTGTTGGAGTGATAAGAATAGTTTGGAATTGTTCTTCTAACAGAGGCATTTGAAAAAGACTTTAGAAAGTTGTCAGTAGTAGAACTTGTCAGTTAAGTTGTAGCACCCTACTAATGACTCGGTTGACGACTTTAATCTGTGATGCTATATTTAAAGTATGAGAGGCTGTATTCTTTTGTGAAAATAGTTATGGCTGAATAATGTTGATAAGAGCTCTAGGCGTTCTTAGTATACATAACTGAACATGAAGTCTTTAAAACTAAAGCTCTGCATCTAAATATGCCTAGTTCCCTAATACTTCCACACTTTCCTAATAAAAACAGCATATGAAAAGAAGACCCGAATTTATGGGATTCATAAATCAGTAGGCGAAAAGTACCTGGATGACCTACTACTTCCGCCAAGATTCTGAAGTCCAAATCTGATGGACACTTTACTATCCCATGAGGCCACGGGAGAGGAGTTGTGAAAAAGCAGCAAATGTGTACAGTAAAGACACATGAGAATGACAACATGGGTGGTGTAGTATGTCCAAATTTCTCTATTTGCTACATTCACTCATATTTTATAAAACATACGTTTTTAACGGTCGCAGAGTAAGTTCTTCATCAAATGTAGCACCTACTTTGTATGCAATTTCAGATACAAACTAAGATTTTGGTTTTCTACATTCGTCTTCCATATTTATTGCCAAGTTCTTAAAAGCAAAACCCAACATTGAGTGTTCGCATTAAGTGGACCCACCAAATTAGCGCAGTGAACTCAAGGCACATGTCTGGACGTGGCTAGAAAAGTAGGGCTGTCTGATGTGGCATGCTCACTGTCCAGAGATAACACAATTCTTGAATTTGTGTGCTTTCCGTTATCATTTCCGTATATATCACTAAAAATTCAGTCCAATTTCCACACATAAGTCCTCTAGTGTAGCCTCGAGGTATAGGAAAGTGTCCATCGGGTGCAAACTTTAGAATCTCGGTGGATTCAGTTGGTCATTCAGGTGTTTTTCATAATATCTGGATGCAGGGTAAGTCCCTGACATGACAGAACGTTGCTGTGCAAGAAAGATCCGATATGAGTGCTGTAAATGGGTGTTGGGGATTTCAACATGGCTGGAACGCAATCAGAAGCCAGGACTGCAATTTGTAAGTAATATATTTTTGTATGACTCTTTGGAATGCTTCATTTGGATTGGTCATTCATTTTTTGGTCATAATATCCGCTAAACTTTGCAAGTGAATGTTGTCTCTCTTGTGTCATTCCATAGTCTCTTTGCCATGTAGGCTAATAACCAGGATAATGTGCAGCCCATTGGTCATTATTGCAAAATAAACACCCTTCAGGGTAATACAAGACCCCTCCGCCTGGCGTCGCACTAATAACCCTTTGTGTAAAATACAGCGTTTCTTTCTTTCTTTCTTTCTTTCTTTCTTTCTTTCTTTCTTTCTTTCTTTCTTTCTACTCCATCTATGTCTCTCTCTCTCTCTCAAGAACAGCCCCTTCGCTTCGTTCCTCAGGTTGCCTGCGCTCTCTGAATGGGCACTCTTTAGGGGGAATAGCTGGGGTTCAAAGCGCTGTGCTCTGGCCGACTGAATGGAGTGAAAAGGATCTTTAACAAACATCCCCTGTGTGCCAGGCGCTCCAAACCCTCCAGTAATAAATTAACTTGTGGCCAAAGTGCAGCGAACATTCTGCAGCAGCGGAAGCAATCTGCTGCTATCTCACCCTACCTCTCCCAGATTAATGAAACAGAATGCTGGCCAATTTGCATACAGGTGAGAAGAAGAAAAAGCCAAAAGAAGCAGGTCTAGATAAAGGAAGCGAATGGGGTGATGAGCTTTGAATAGCAAAAGAGGGATACTTTCATGCACGGGGACGGGAGAGAGAGAGAGAGAAAGAGAAAATAAGAAAGAGAGAGTTTTTTTCCCCTCATCCTCAAAGGCCCGGGTCAGTGCTGGCATTTGAAGAGACTGCGCAGCAGCTGTCTACATAGCTCCATCATTAGCTGCAAAGGGGGCCATTAGTCCTTGTCAACACTGTTCTGGCTCACACAAGGACAGTGCTGTTAATCTGGCCACCACTAGAGGTCAGTATGCACCGTGTCAGGAGCAACAAGTGTGCGCCAATCAGCCCATGCTCCCTTTGTTCGAAATAAACTTAGAAGTTTTGTGCATGTGGCGGCAGTTGATTAATTGAGCAAGAGCTACATGTCAAAAGACTAAAAAAACTCTTTTTGGACTTCTCTCTGCTTTGTTTTGCACCCTGTTATGTAACAACCCACCGGTGCGTTTCGCATTTGACTCTTGCGTCCTGGCTAAACAAGCCATTGAGCCATACCATGCTGCAAACACATTCTGGCTGAGAGATAAAGATGCACAGCTGTATAATCTCCACCTATGTAGTAAGATAACAGTGACCTTTTGCCGTCGCATCTTCTCATCTTTCGCCCTATCAGAATGAGAGACTTATCTGTCTCCAAGCCGAGAAGCAACAGGTCATGTCCGTTGGCCACGCTGAGAAAATTGATGTTCACACCTAGGCCAAGTGATAAAGCACAGTTGGTCTTCATCATTTGTGTGTGTATGTGTCCTTCAGTGCGTGTGTGTAGATATGAGGGGCAGATTTCTGTGTTCTTGCGGCAAATGTGAGAAGCGTCATTGATACAGCATCTTAAGTTTCCTGGTAATCGGCCTTGAAGGAAGTAATGTGGCTTTCCCACAGAGACAGGACAATAAGCCCAGTCTTGAGCAGTGAAACTCAGCTACCTGCTCTCTCCACTTGCACGGCCCATCCAAGCTCTCCTGGTGTATGGAATGCATGTGTCGGCTCGAAGTCAACTTCTTGCACTGTACACAGAGGTGCATAAAGCTGCTACATTGACTAGGTTTGTTGAAATGTGCTCTGGAAACTTATTGTTTAACTGCCAATCATGAGTTTCTAAACCAGCAGGTAAAATGCATTGTGTATTTTAGCATTTTCAATCACTCCCTCCAGCTTTATTGTTGACTAGGTGCTAAAGGATGTGTAGCTAAAAATGTGTTAGCTTATGCTAAAAACGTGCTGTCTGGGTTGGTATTTGTTTGTTGCCGTTAATCCAACTGTGTCCTGTTAACAGATTGTTCAGTGCAAAGCTAATATCCGAAGCGTTTAAGGCTGTTAGTGGTAAACTCCACCATGAGTGTCAGGTCAGTATAAGCTCATTACAGTATTTTGAGGCACACTGTAGTGGCTAGTCTAGTGACCCTGAAGGGTCAGAGGGGTTATCCTTTTGGGTCAGAGGAAGACTTTGCTGCTATGATGACCATGAGTCAGAGTTTTCTTTGTGGAGAATGTGTACTTTGCAGATGTCACCTCAGATGTGGATTGACGAAACAAATGGTAATAAACCTTCCAATTTCAAATAAATAGTACATTAAAACTGCAGAAGTTAGATATGGAAAATATGCAGTCAGAATATAGAATTGGAATCCGAATGGGAATGCGAATCCGGGACAGTCAACCAATCGATAAAATCCCACTTGGAGTTAGCCGACTGACAGTCAACCAAATCCAGATGTACAGTATCCAAATTCAAGGTCAAATCTGAATGAAAACTCCTTAGTTATATTCCATCAAAGTGAAAAGGGTTGGTGCATGTGTGTGTAAAATTGACTAATGATACTCATATTTTAATGTTTTGTTTTAATAGTAAACTTAAGACTTAGACTTGAAAAAACAGTATTATGTGACTGCCCTGTCTCTTGTATAAGAAATTTGACTAAATTGTACCTAAAATATGGTATGATATATTTAGGGTTCAAAAGTTTGTGGTCAGCAGTTTTCAGATTGTTCCCACTCGTTTGCACCGAGTCAGCCATCATTTATCAATTATTTTGGCCATTCACGCCCTATCTTTATCATCCTGTCATTCACTGGTGCTGTGTCCCATTGATGAGACACAGTAAGTCTAGCTTTCGGTGACATCGGCCTGTCTTCTGACACAGTGTAACCCCCCTGTGCAGAGGCCATAGCAGCCATGTGTAGTTTTTTTCTTTTTTCTTTTTTTTGGATGGCTGTGAGGATATGCAGATTGAGTAAAGTCTTTGAGGAAAAGATTTGAGAAGGAGATAAGATAATGCTAGTGAAACAAATAAGCCAAGTAAATAGAGAGAATAAAGACAAATAATCTCATAGGAATGGTAACCCCCTCGGACTGGACAGGGCAAGAGGGAGGCCGCTATATTTCCCGCTTGCCTGCTCCATTAGCATGACGCCCCCCCGCACCCCCCGACACGACACATGCATACCTCACACAGTTGCCATCGTTAGTGACCGCAGCCTGTCAGCCGCTGCTGCGTTGTACTGGGCCGTGCTGGGCTGCGCTGGGCCAGGCAGGGCCCCCTTTGTGCCGGAGCAGGGAGGAGGGGGCGAGCGGGCCTGACGGCAGGGCCTTGCAGCTGTCGCGAGGGTCGAGCCATGGACGCCTGTGATCAGCCAGCCGTGAAATCTGCCCTGAACAGAACTGCATTCAGAGCCTGACCCTCTAACACACACTCCCAAACACACACACACTCGCTGCGACACTCCGCTCTCTTTGGTGCTAAATCTTCCCCAGGCTTGTGGAGCTCGTCTGGCGCCAGCTATTCGTTGCGCCCTGCCTGTCGATAACCCTTGCTTCCCCAAAACCCCCACTCACGCCTCCTTGCTCTCCTCTCGCACAAACAGACCCTTTTCCCCCTACATTTTTCTGTGCCAATCTCTACAGTAGATTTAAACAAATCGATCAGCAAGCATCAAGAAATAATGATTTGCCATCAAAATACGGTAAGTACAAAGAGCGTGAGATGAAGGATGAGTGACGTTCAGAAGGGTTTTCAGAAGCCTTTTAAAGGTTTTTATGCCATGTGTTTTTTGTGTTTACAACAGTTATACTCTGAGGAGTGTAGTCTACTTTCTTAAATGTAAAATTTAATTCATTAAATCCCTGCAGAAATCAATAGTACTTTTGAAAAATATGTTTAAGATCATCTACACTCATATTAGAAGACTTCAGTCAGATCAGTAGCCCAATAAAAGTTGTTTTATTTTACATGGAGTGGGTTGCCTGGGGGCGGACATGTTGAGATCACATGACCAGCTAAATATTACTTTAACAAAGTTCGTTGATAAAGGAAGAAGGAGCCAGGAAACGGTGAATGATCAGAGTAAAGTTTAAATAATAAAATAAGCAAACAACAAAACGAAAGTAAAACACGGACGACTGCCACATGTAAACATAATAAAACACAACATATGATTCTGGACACTTCCCGGTGGATGGCTCCATACTCCTCCATCCCCTCATCACCCCAGGAGCACGGCAGCGAGCTCTCCAGCCCACCTGTTGCTAAATTGCTCCAGCACCACTGCCTCAGCACTGCGATCCCGGGGTGCGTTTCCCGAAAGCATCGTTAGCCAACTATGGTCGCAAGTTCCGTCGTTACCAATAGAGTTCAATGGGATTTGCGACCAATTTGCGACCATAGTTGGCTAACGATGCTTTCGGGAAACGCACCCCTGCTCAGCAGTGAAGGCTCTCCGACGCCGTGTCCCTCCTTCCTTCCGAGTTTCGGCACCAATATAACAAAGTTCGTAAGTTGACAAGGGAACAAGGCTCAATTTAATGTTTTTCGGACTGCTGCCGCATATAAACGTAATAAAACGCAACATAATTAGTCCAGGCCTGGTCCTCTCTCTTTTTGCACTGTTGTCACCCCTCCTTTTATCCTTCCGGAGCTCTTCCGTGAGACTTGATACCGGTATGGCACACTTGTGACGATCATTACCTTTTCCACAGCTCTCCGCTCCACCCTGCTTGCCACAACTAATTTATCTCAGTAACGCCCAATTATTGGACACTTTCACTCATGGAATAAATCATGGCTGACTGCAAATAAAGCATTTCTGCGGTGGAATTCATAGAAAGTATAAGAAGTGGACAGAGCCATCTCATTGGAACTCAGTTGAGACAGTTGAAGCCCATTTTTAGCGATTTTTGAGCACTTCCGTTCCTGACGCGCAGACTCAAACTAAGCTTGATGACGTGAGCAACCTGTCTGACAGACGTACATCTTCTAGTAGCTGTGCGTGAAAATTGCCAACGTTAATCTTGCAGAGACAAGGAACTTGAGCAAAGAGTGCTTTGGCGTGAGTGAGCAGGAGTAAGTTTTCCGTTGCTTTTATGGACTCATTATCTATGGGCTTCTCCCTTGACGGGACGTCCCCCCGATTGCCTGCGAGCTTCTCCTCCTGTCTGTACGGTAATTTCTGTACAGCACGACAGAGAGTCGAGTGGTTATGACGCAATCGTTAGCCTATTTTTACTAAAACTGTTTCTACGGGGCCATAATGTAACATAGAAGGTAATGGAGGCCTTTATACATTGTCGTGTTTCTTTAGAAATAAATAATGGACAAATGGAGTCTTTAAACGCCTCAGATGTAAAGTTATTCGCTGTCAAAGTGACGCCAAAATGAATGGGAGTCAATGGAAATGCTAACGCAAGTGAAGTTCTGCTACAAGATGGCGGTACCCGGCCGGCTTCAACTTCCGGTCGATGGATTACCCCCTTGGTGGAATTGAATTGAAATATTTTGCTTTTGTGTGATTAGGTGTCGGTGTATATCTAAAATTATTACCATGTCGGCCAGTGCAATATAAACAAAAAATTAGTGCAAGTTGAATTAGGCAACCTTCCTCCCATCTGACATTAGTCGTTCAAACAGGCTACCCTAAAGTCACGCCATTGGTTGACCTAATTTGCTATGTCATGCTTGGTATATCAGTGTGGTGCCACAGAGTTTATGTTTTTTTTTTAGGAAAATCAACCTATAGGTTGCTTGCTTATAGCTTTCTCCACATATTAAACTGTGACAAGAGAAAAGATCAACATTCAAAATGTATAGAATTACACACTTTACCTTTAATCCTGATCATTTATTTATCCTCAGGTGTGGTTATTGTGTACTTTGGGGAATTTTTATACAGTAACTATACTGTATCAAGGTGTCTACACCTCACTGCCTCTGAAGAAGATTGGTTAAGATGTGATTTGCATAAAGCAACGGCAGGCAATGATGATTGATAAATACATGCTCCTATTCATCTCACAGTGGGGAATCCCAAAGCCTTTTATTAAAAATAAACATCTCTTTTCAAGATATATTTTCAAGATATTTTTCACACACATTTTAAAGATATTTTCATGCTTGTGCAATGAACCATAAACAGTTATTGCACATGCACCTGTGGAACAGCCCTTATGACACTAACAGTTTACAGGAGATAGACAATTAATGTCACAGTTCCAATAACTTAGGACATTAACGAGACCTTTCTATACTGACTCGGGAAAAACACCAGAAAAAAATGAACATGCCATAGTCCTGCTGCAGGGACTGCAGATGTGGACAGAGCAATAAACTGCAATGTCCGTAATGTAAGATGCCTAAAGGCCAATTTATACTTCTGCGTCGGGTGCGCGCAGTAGGTACGGCGTAGCATACGCACAGACGCGTACCATACGCCGTACCCTTCGCCGTAACCTGACGCGCACCTCCTCAAAAATGTAACTACACGTCGCGACGACGCGGACCGCAAGATCTGTGATTGGTCGGCTTGGTAGCATCGCGTTTCCTCCTATGCATTTCCGGCATGTTCTTCTGCACCGCCCGCCATTTTTAAATTCTAAGTACAGCGAAACTGTTAAAAAAACTAAAAATGTACCTTTTCCACCTCGATAAGCTCCAACTCCAACATGATCTGCTCTCTTTCAGTCGCCATTGCTTGTAGTAACCTAAACTCAAAACAGCCATGAGGAATCTTCTTCTTCTTGCCGCGAGGAATCTAAACACAGTGGAACATTAAAACCCTCCGCCGCCAACTAGCGTTTCGGCGCTGTACTGCAGAGCAGCGCAGACCTAAACGCAGAAGTATAAATGCTCATGACGGCGTCGCCTACGTGCGTAGCCTACGCCGTACATTACGGCGTACACTCGACGCAGAAGTATAAATTGGCCTTAAAGCCTTGTTTATACTCGACGCGTCCGCAAGAGCGCGAAGGTGCGCGCGGCAAAAATGACGTAATTGCGGTGTGGGCGGTCGTGCGCGTTGGGTGCGCAAGACCCCATTTCGCCTGGTGGTGTGCACGGCACTTTTTGTAAAGCCTTGTTTATACTCGACGCGTCCGCACGAGCGCGAGTCTCCGCTGACTGCGCGCGCACATCTCCAAACGGACGAGGCGTTTATACTTGACGCGCTCGCCGTTGTGCTATTCTGTGAAACGACAGGGGGCGACTCGGAGTAATTCTCCTCTTAACCACCAGGAATCAGCAGTGAAGAAGTAGTTTGCCGTTTATTAGTAGTTTATTAATAGCTGATTCATATTAAAAGAGTAATAAATGCAGTAGGTGTATTGTACTTTCTTGTAAAAACTCGTTAAACAACTGAAGCCTTATTGAAGAGTGTTTAAACCTTAATTTCATCAGCAGGGCTTACTTCTGCTATTGTAGCCTTATTTTATAAATGTAAGCAGTTACTTTAGACAAGTGCAAACTGGGTGCTTAATGCAAATGTGTTCCTATTCACAAAATGAGAGGCTTTTATGGTCGCCCATCAATGCAAATGTCTCTGTGTATAGAAGGATCATAAACATGCTGGTACAGACGTACCAGTTCGGCCTGATTCGGCTCGAAGTCGTTCATCTTCGGATGCGGCGCCGCGCGCGATGTTACAAAAAGTGCCGTGCACACCGCCAGGCGAAATGGGGTCTTGCGCACCCAACGCGCACGACCGCCCACACCGCAATTACGTCATTTTGCCGTGCGCACCTTCGCGCTCTTGCGGATGCGTCGAGTATAAACAAGGCTTCACATCGCGCGCGGCGCCGCATCCGAAGATGAACGACTTCGAGCCGAATCTGGCCGAACTGGTACGTCTGTACTAGCATGTTTATGATCCTTCTATACACAGAGACATTTGCATTGATGGGCGACCATAAAAGCCTCTCATTTTGTGAATAGGCTTTTATGTGAATAGGCTTCAGTTGTTTAACGAGTTTGTACAAGAAAGTACAATACACCTACTGCATTTATTACTCTTTTAATATGAATCAGCTATTAATAAACTACTAATAAACGGCAAACTACTTCTTCACTGCTGATTCCTGGTGGTTTAGAGGAGAATTACTCCGAGTCGCCCCCTGTCGTTTCACAGAATAGCACAACGGCGAGCGCGTCAAGTATAAACGCCTCGTCCGTTTGGAGAGGTGCGCGCGCAATCAGCGGAGACTCGCGCTCGTGCGGACACGTCGAGTATAAACAAGACTTAAGAAGACAGTGCTACAGGGAGACAGGAAGGACAGCTGATTGTTTAAATTATTATTATTTTTACAATTTTGAACAAGCAAAAAACAACAACAGTAAACATGATGATCAGTAAATAAAGATGCATTATCACAGCTACCATTGTCCACTGTTAATTATCACATTTTATTTTAAGTCATTTATAATTAACCAGCTTTTATTTGATCTTTTGTCATTTTTCTTGATGTCTGATTTGTACTAGTTAATCTGGAACTGTACCTGTACTGACTAGACTAGCATGAAACGAATGCCTTTAGAATGTGTGATATGAGAGGCTCTTGAACTGACAGTAAACTTCCTTGTCAACTGAGCTGTGCATTAGCGTGCTACTTGCCTTGTAATTTGGCCCAATTATTACTGTTTAAGAACACGCACTGAGATTAGCGAAAAAGAGTAGCATCTGGCTGCTGAATCGCCTGGCCATGAGAAAGTAGCATGGTGTGTATTGCCAGGAAAGTAGTTCAATGGGATACATTTCAGCAAGTTAGTGCTTCATGGATTGGATTACAAGGAATTTATTCCTGATTGAACCCAAGGTTGGGTAAGTAAACTACACGGTGTGCACAACTTCATATTCATCCAAGTGGTTAAGCACATAGTTCAGAGTTTTCCATTTTGAAAAGAGTTTCCAACAATCACAATTCATACGGATCTAATATTGACAAATGAGCAAAATGTTTCATTTTAAAAAGTGCTAACTTGCAATGGAGGTTAAGTGGGAATAGATCAGGATAGCCATGCCCTGATGCCCATTTATCCACAGGGGCCAAAGGCATCTGGAGAGGCTGGGTCAGCCCACCCACGCTGCTGAGTCAGCCCACATCCTGGGTCCCGTGCCCTCATCTCTTGGCACTTGTGCATGGCTTGGAAAGGAACCAAGATGGCTGCTGCATGTAGGGCCATAGTGGCACTTTGCTGTCAAGTTCTGCCAGTCGAACTCATGTACCACTTCCTCTTCTATTTGCCTTCTTTCCTGTCAGACTAAATTCTGTTTCACTCTGCCCCCCACCCCCCACGTCTACATTTATTGAGCTATAATAGGAATTTATCACAGACATGATCTTTGTCTTTTTATTTAGTCATTTGGCAAATAAAGTTGTGAAGATCACATCCGAAATAGCTGCCATTTAAGAAAAATGGGAAAGCCTCTTTGGATTACTCTTTGTTTATGCAGATTCTCAGTGCCGGTTAGAGTAAAGTCTATATTGTATTATGGGAAGATGTGGAGGAGGATATGGAGCTTCTGAATAGGTTGGGTGTGTGTGAAGATCAGTGACTGATAATAGAACAAGCCACTGCAGGCAAACTCACCCTGCCTTGTGCTTCACCTGGAAACCAACTGCACTTCTGGAATGCAATATTATTTCATTTGACTATACTGGTAAATACCTTAGGGGCTAAAGTTATAATATTTATAATACATCTTATTGTAGCCAACAACAAAGCTAAACCTGACACTCTGGTTGTGTGTTTAAAAAAGCATTTAGACTTCAAAAAGACTTGTGAAAAGCACCTATTAAAGGGATACTTCACCTCTGGAAAGATGAATGTGTATTTAAAATGGGTCATTTATGTAGAAGAAATGTGAAATTATTTTTGAATTTGGAGCTTTCTAGACCGAGAAAAGACAGAAAATGTATTTTTGGCTTATGTGGATGAAAGACAACAACTCCCAGAATGCACTTGCTTCACTGCTCTAGGAGGCCACGCCTACCGGTAACAGAGCGCAGTAGTTAAACAACAAGTCTGGGCTACTAGTGAGTCTCCATGATGAGTCTGCCCGAAAATGTGTTTCAAGATCGCCCAAAATGTCCGGGATTCGGCTTTTGCGTTCTACATTCGCCATTCATTATGTTTAACGTCACTGTGGCGAGCAGGACGAGTGAGGGCCGCGGGAGAACGGCGCGAGTCATGTTTACTGTGGCGAGCAGGACGAGTGAGGGCCGCGGGAGAACGGCGCGAGTCATGTTTACTGTGGCGAGCAGGACGAGTGAGGGCCGCGGGAGAATGACACAAGTCATGTTTACTGTGGCGAGCAGGACGTGTGAGGGCCGCGGGAGAACGACACGAGTCATGTTTACTGTGGCGAGCAGGACGAGTGAGGGCCGCGGGAGAACGACACGAGTCATGTTTACTCTGGCGAGCAGGACGAGTGAGGGCCGCGGGAGAACGACACGAGTCATGTTTACTGTGGCGAGCAGGACGAGTGAGAGCCGCGGGAGAACGACACGAGTCATGTTTACTGTGGCGAGCAGGACGAGTGAGGGCCGCGGGAGAACGACACGAGTCATGTTTACTGTGGCGAGCAGGACGAGTGAGGGCCGCGGGAGAACGACGCGAGTCATGTTTACTGTGGCGAGCAGGACGAGTGAGGGCCGCGGGAGAACAGCGCGAGTCATGTTTACTGTGGCGAGCAGGACGAGTGAGGGCCGCGGGAGAATGACACGAGTCATGTTTACTGTGGCTAGCAGGACGAGTGAGGGCCGCGGGAGAACGACACGAGTCATGTTTACTGTGGCTAGCAGGACGAGTGAGGGCCGTGGGAGAACGACACGAGTCATGTTTACTGTGGCGAGCAGGACGAGTGAAGGCCGCGGGAGAACGGCACGAGTCATGTTTACTGTGGCGAGCAGGACGAGTGAGGGCCGTGGGAGAACAGCGCGAGTCATGTTTACTGTGGCGAGCAGGACGAGTGAGGGCCGCGGGAGAACGACACGAGTCATGTTTACTGTGGCGAGCAGGACGAGTGAGGGCCGCGGGAGAACGACACGAGTCATGTTTACTGTGGCGAGCAGGACGAGTGAGGGCCGCGGGAGAACGACACGAGTCATGTTTACTGTGGCGAGCAGGACGAGTGAGGGCCGCGGGAGAACGACACAAGTCATGTTTACTGTGGCGAGCAGGACGAGTGAGGGCCGAGGGAGAACGACACGAGTCATGTTTACTGTGGCGAGCAGGACGAGTGAGGGCCGCGGGAGAACGGCACGAGTCATGTTTACTGTGGCTAGCAGGACGAGTGAGGGCCGCGGGAGAACGACACGAGTCATGTTTACTGTGGCGAGCAGGACGAGTGAGGGCCGCGGGAGAACGACACGAGTCATGTTTACTGTGGCGAGCAGGACGAGTGAGGGCCACGGGAGAACGGCGCGAGTCATGTTTACTGTGGCGAGCAGGACGAGTGAGGGCCGCGGGAGAACGGCGCGAGTCATGTTTACGGTGGCGAGCAGGACGAGTGAGGGCCGCGGGAGAACGACACGAGTCATGTTTACTGTGGCGAGCAGGACGAGTGAGGGCCGCGGGAGAACGACACGAGTCATGTTTACTGTGGCGAGCAGGACGAGTGAGGGCCGCGGGAGAACAGCGCGAGTCTTATTTACTATGGCGAGCAGGACGAGTGAGGGCCGCGGGAGAACGACACGAGTCATGTTTACTGTGGCTAGCAGGACGGGTGAGGGCCGCGGGAGAACGACACGAGTCATGTTTACTGTGGCTAGCAGGACGAGTGAGGGCCGCTGGAGAACGACACGAGTCATGTTTACTGTGGCGAGCAGGACGAGTGAGGGCCGCGGGAGAACGACACGAGTCATGTTTACTGTGGCGAGCAGGACGAGTGAGGGCCGCGGGAGAACGACACGAGTCATGTTTACTGTGGCGAGCAGGACGAGTGAGGGCCGCGGGAGAACGACACGAGTCATGTTTACTGTGACGAGCAGGACGAGTGAGGGCCGCGGGAGAACGACACGAGTCATGTTTACTGTGGCTAGCAGGACGAGTGAGGGCCGCGGGAGAATGACACGAGTCATGTTTACTGTGGCGAGCAGGAGGAGTGAGAGCCGCGGGAGAACGACACGAGTCATGTTTACTGTGGCGAGCAGGACGAGTGAGGGCCGCGGGAGAACGGCACGAGTCATGTTTACTGTGGCGGGCAGGACGAGTGAGGGCCGCGGGAGAACGACACGAGTCATGTTTACTGTGGCTAGCAGGACGAGTGAGGGCCGTGGGAGAACGACACGAGTCATGTTTACTGTGGCGAGCAGGACGAGTGAGGGCCGCGGGAGAACGGCACGAGTCATGTTTACTGTGGCGAGCAGGACGAGTGAGGGCCGCGGGAGAACGACACGAGTCATGTTTACTGTGGCGAGCAGGACGAGTGAGGGCCGCGGGAGAACGGCACGAGTCATGTTTACTGTGGCGAGCAGGACGAGTGAGGGCCGCGGAAGAATGACACGAGTCATGTTTACTGTGGCTAGCAGGACGAGTGAGGGCCGCGGGAGAACGACACGAGTCATGTTTACTGTGGCGAGCAGGACGAGTGAGGGCCGCGGGAGAACGACACGAGTCATGTTTACTGTGGCTAGCAGGACGAGTGAGGGCCGCGGGAGAACGACACGAGTCATGTTTACTGTGGCGAGCAGGACGAGTGAGGACGAGTGAGGGCCACGGGAGAACGGCGCGAGTCATGTTTACTGTGGCGAGCAGGACGAGTGAGGGCCGCGGGAGAACAGCGCGAGTCTTGTTTACTGTGGCAAGCAGGACGAGTGAGGGCCGCGGGAGAACGACACGAGTCATGTTTACTGTGGCTAGCAGGACGGGTGAGGGCCGCGGGAGAACGACACGAGTCATGTTTACTGTGGCTAGCAGGACGAGTGAGGGCCGCGGGAGAACGACACGAGTCATGTTTACTGTGGCGAGCAGGACGAGTGAGGGCCGCGGGAGAACGACACGAGTCATGTTTACTGTGGCGAGCAGGACGAGTGAGGGCCGCGGGAGAACGGCACGAGTCATGTTTACTGTGGCGAGCAGGACGAGTGAGGGCCGCTGAAGAACGACACGAGTCATGTTTACTGTGGCGAGCAGGACGAGTGAGGGCCGCGGGAGAACGACACGAGTCATGTTTACTGTGGCGAGCAGGACGAGTGAGGGCCGCGGGAGAACGACACGAGTCATGTTTACTGTGGCGAGCAGGAGGAGTGAGAGCCGCGGGAGAACGACACAAGTCATGTTTACTGTGGCGAGCAGGACGAGTGAGGGCCGCGGGAGAACGGCACGAGTCATGTTTACTGTGGCGAGCAGGACGAGTGAGGGCCGCGGGAGAACGACACGAGTCATGTTTACTGTGGCTAGCAGGACGAGTGAGGGCCGCGGGAGAACGACACGAGTCATGTTTACTGTGGCGAGCAGGACGAGTGAGGGCCGCGGGAGAACGACACGAGTCATGTTTACTGTGGCGAGCAGGACGAGTGAGGGCCGCGGGAGAACGACACGAGTCATGTTTACTGTGGCGAGCAGGACGAGTGAGGGCCGCGGGAGAACGACACGAGTCATGTTTACTGTGGCGAGCAGGACGAGTGAGGGCCGCGGGAGAACGACACGAGTCATGTTTACTGTGGCGAGCAGGACGAGTGAGGGCCGCGGGAGAACGACACGAGTCATGTTTACTGTGGCGAGCAGGACGAGTGAGAGCCGCGGGAGAACGACACGAGTCATGTTTACTGTGGCGAGCAGGACGAGTGAGGGTCGCGGGAGAACGACACGAGTCATGTTTACTGTGGCGAGCAGGACGAGTGAGGGACACGGGAGAACGACACGAGTCATGTTTACTGTGGCGAGCAGGACGAGTGAGGGCCATGGGAGAACGACACGAGTCATGTTTACTCTGGCGAGCAGGACGAGTGAGGGTCACGGGAGAACGACACGAGTCATGTTTACTGTGGCGAGCAGGACGAGTGAGGGCCGCGGGAGAACGACACGAGTCATGTTTACTGTGGCGAGCAGGACGAGTGAGGGCCGCGGGAGAACGACACGAGTCATGTTTACTGTGGCGAGCAGGACGAGTGAGGGCCGCGGGAGAACGACACGAGTCATGTTTACTGTGGCGAGCAGGACGAGTGAGGGCCGCGGGAGAACGACACGAGTCATGTTTACTGTGGCGAGCAGGACGAGTGAGGGCCGCGGGAGAACGACACGAGTCATGTTTACTGTGGCGAGCAGGACGAGTGAGGGCCGCGGGAGAACAGCGCGAGTCATGTTTACTGTGGCGAGCAGGACGAGTGAGGGCCGCGGGAGAACGACACAAGTCATGTTTACTGTGGCGAGCAGGACGAGTGAGGGCCGCGGGAGAACAGCGCGAGTCATGTTTACTGTGGCGAGCAGGACGAGTGAGGGCCGCGGGAGAACGACACAAGTCATGTTTACTGTGGCTAGCAGGACGAGTGAGGGCCGCGGGAGAACGACACGAGTCATGTTTACTGTGGCGAGCAGGACGAGTGAGGGCCGCGGGAGAACGACACGAGTCATGTTTACTGTGGCGAGCAGGACGAGTGAGGGCCGCGGGAGAACGACACGAGTCATGTTTACTGTGGCGAGCAGGAGGAGTGAGAGCCGCGGGAGAACGACACGAGTCATGTTTACTGTGGCGAGCAGGACGAGTGAGGGCCGCGTGAGAACGACACAAGTCATGTTTACTGTGGCGAGCAGGACGAGTGAGGGCCGCGGGAGAACGACACGAGTCATGTTTACTGTGGCGAGCAGGACGAGTGAGGGCCGCGTGAGAACGACACAAGTCATGTTTACTGTGGCGAGCAGGACGAGTGAGGGCCGCGTGAGAACGACACAAGTCATGTTTACTGTGGCGAGCAGGACGAGTGAGGGCCGCGGGAGAACGACACGAGTCATGTTTACTGTGGCGAGCAGGACGAGTGAGGGCCGCGTGAGAACGACACAAGTCATGTTTACTGTGGCGAGCAGGACGAGTGAGTGCCGAGGGAGAACGACACGTGTCATGTTTACTGTGGCGAGCAGGACGAGTGAGGGCCGCGGGAGAACGGCACGAGTCATGTTTACTGTGGCTAGCAGGACGAGTGAGGGCCGCGGGAGAACGACACGAGTCATGTTTACTGTGGCGAGCAGGACAAGTGAGGGCCGCGGGAGAACGACACGAGTCATGTTTACTGTGGCGAGCAGGACGAGTGAGGGCCACGGGAGAACAGCGCGAGTCATGTTTACTGTGGCGAGCAGGACGAGTGAGGGCCGCGGGAGAACAGCGCGAGTCATGTTTACTGTGGCGAGCAGGACGAGTGAGGGCCGCGGGAGGACGGCGCGAGTCATGTTTACTGTGGCGAGCAGGACGAGTGAGGGCCACGGGAGAACGGCGCGAGTCATGTTTACTGTGGCGAGCAGGACGAGTGAGGGCCGCGGGAGAACGGCGCGAGTCATGTTTACTGTGGCGAGCAGGACGAGTGAGGGCCGCGGGAGAACGACACGAGTCATGTTTACTGTGACGAGCAGGACGAGTGAGGGCCGCGGGAGAACGGCACGAGTCATGTTTACTGTGGCGAGCAGGACGAGTGAGGGCCGCGGGAGAACGACACGAGTCATGTTTACTGTGGCGAGCAGGACGAGTGAGGGCCGCGGGAGAACAGCGCGAGTCATGTTTACTGTGGCGAGCAGGACGAGTGAGGGCCGCGGGAGAACGGCGCGAGTCATGTTTACTGTGGCGAGCAGGACGAGTGAGGGCCGCGGGAGAACGACACGAGTCATGTTTACTGTGGCGAGCAGGACGAGTGAGGGCCGCGGGAGAACGACACGAGTCATGTTTACTGTGGCGAGCAGGACGAGTGAGGGCCACGGGAGAACGGCGCGAGTCATGTTTACTGTGGCGAGCAGGACGAGTGAGGGCCGCGGGAGAACAGCGCGAGTCATGTTTACTGTGGCGAGCAGGACGAGTGAGGGCCGCGGGAGGACGGCGCGAGTCATGTTTACTGTGGCGAGCAGGACGAGTGAGGGCCACGGGAGAACGGCGCGAGTCATGTTTACTGTGGCGAGCAGGACGAGTGAGGGCCGCGGGAGAACGGCGCGAGTCATGTTTACTGTGGCGAGCAGGACGAGTGAGGGCCGCGGGAGAACGGCGCGAGTCATGTTTACTGTGACGAGCAGGACGAGTGAGGGCCGCGGGAGAACGACACGAGTCATGTTTACTGTGGCGAGCAGGACGAGTGAGGGCCGCGGGAGAACGGCACGAGTCATGTTTACTGTGGCGAGCAGGACGAGTGAGGGCCGCGGGAGAACGACACGAGTCATGTTTACTGTGGCGAGCAGGACGAGTGAGGGCCGCGGGAGAACGGCGCGAGGCCGGTGGCGTGATTACCGATGAGCGACCGACACCTGTGAGACGCACCGGTCTCGTATCTCTCACGGAGGAGCGGGAATTTTCTTAGCAATGTTAAAACGCACATCAACCGATCACTTGTGTAGCGTTCATGTAAACACTACATTCAGATTCACCAATCGGAATGAATTCAGTTAGATTGAAACAAAAGCTGTGCATGTAAACAATGAATGGCGACTGCAGAAAGCAAAAGTTGAATCCCGGACATCGACGGCCGGACATGTCCGGGAAAAAGAGGATGGTAACCCCTACTACTCAGCTTTCTCCACAGAACAAGAGCCTGCTAGCTTAGCTTAGCTTCCAAAAAATGATGGCTGACACTATGCTTATTGTGTACATTCTGTGAGTGAGATCCCACCCTCTATGGGTGGGTTGAGAACATGCGGGACAGCCCCTACTACTGACTGTAGTCTTCAGCCTCTGGCCAAAAAATCCTCCAAAGACGCAAAATGACGATTTTTGCGTCATCGGAGGACTTTTTCCAGACAAAAAATACGTAAATCTCTCATCTCAGGGGGATATGAGGGTGGAAAGCATGGTAATTCGAAAATACTACAGGTTTTCTACTAATACAAAGCTTAATGCTAAATCCTGAAGTATCCCTTTAAAACTGCTGAAGAACAGAAAGTAAGATTTTTTTCCCAGTCAAACCGTTGGGATAGTTTTAACTGGCACCTAAACAGGACACTCCATAAATAATTACACTGTGTGCTAGGCAGTAGTACTACTGCATTTATATTCCTCGAACCCTCTGGTTAGGGTTTGTTCTTAACCTCCTAATCGTAAGTATTAATAAAGTCAGCTCTATTCAAACTTTGTGTTGGAGCAAATTTTAGTCATAGATTTAAGAATAATTTTTCATTGCTCATTGTAGTGTTAATTTAATTTAGTCTTAGTTCCTTGTCAAACTTACTTTTTTAGTTTTATCATATTTAGTCAACCTTGTCATGTTGCACTCTTTCACATAAGCCAATAATGCCAACTCATATGCATGGTTTATTTTACCTCATCTAGTTTCCTGATTTATTATAGGCTATTTATCATATAAATTAACACTCAAATCTACATTATGAAAACAGGCAAATAAAGAAACTTCTCAAAAATTAAAATTGTAAAATCCCTAATAGTAAATTCAATAATTCCATATTACATTTAACCAACAGCATACAAGCCTGTATTGTCACACAGACACAGTGTATAAGTGCATTTATTCAGCATTAACAATGACAAATATAGTTGAGATTTATATTTGGATTTATTTCAGTTCATCACTGAGAAAGCTTTGATCACAGATTTAGTCGCAGTAAACAGTGCAAGTGGCTCGTGAAGGAACACAGACTGGCTAAACACTTTCATTTAAGCAGAAAAACTCAACGAAGATCGCTGATCTCCAACCTCCTTGTTTGTTTGTGTTTTCACATCATCTGCGGCGCTTCCGCAGTGTAGAGAGAGCAAGTGAGGATGGTTGCCTTGCCTCATGGTAAAATTTTGTCTTTTAGAGTTTTTAGTTAAACTATGTTTTCTTTTTTTAACTACATTTTAGTTTTTTCTAAAATACTTTTTTGTCTACAATATTGCATGTTAATATATTCTGTTATTATTTAATGACCTTGGTGTCGTCTTGTCATTGTCTTAGTCATGGAAAAAAAGGTTGTTGAACATTTTTTGTCATACTTTCCGTTAACGAACTTAACACTAGACCATTTACTTGTGTTATGTTCTATACCTGTTTGTTGTTGTGCTTTTGTTTTTGTTTTCCCCTCCCTTTCTTGTACGCCTCCTATTCGCTCTCAGGTTCCTGTGATAGGCCGTGTCAGCTGTCAATCATCATCAGGGCAGCTCTTCTGTGTCCAATCTGCTGTCGCCCGCTGTTTTAATAGACTTCTAGTGCGTCTCGTTTGGCAGCAGTGTGTGTGTGTGTGTGTGTGTGTGTGTGTTCGTGTATGGAGGACCAAACCTATAAGTAAACTAAAAATAAACCTATAAGTAAATTAAAAATAAATAAATAAATACGCGAATAAATGTGAAAAACAAAAATAAATGACTATTTATACTTTTATTTCCTTATTTATGTATAATTATATATTTTCCCACATTTATTTATTTATTCGTTTATTTATTTATGCATTTATTTATTTCCACTTTTATTTATTTTCACTTTTATTTATGTGTATATGCATTTACGTCTACATTTATTTATAAATGTATTTATTTATTCATTTATTTATTTATACATTTATATATTTATTCATTTATTGCTCTGTATGCTAATGAGTTTTTGTGGACGTGACTTTACAGGTGTCACAGGAAATAAATGACTTAGAGATGGGCAATATGGCCAAAATCTTAATATCACGATTTATGTCCATTAACTTTACTTAGCTATTTAGGGCTACCATACATTGATAGGTCTACTCTTTATTCCGGACATGGCCGTAAAACATCAGCTGGTCGGGATTTCTAAAATGTCTGGGCACACATGAACAGAATCCGCTGATAACAGACACTCAGACGATTCGTTTTCTTACAGTGCTATTTGCTATTCTTGCAATGCTATAGTCTATTTGAACGAATCGTCTGAATTAATGATTCAACTCACTCGTTAAGCCGGTGGCTTGGCATCACCTACTGGCTGTTTTAGTTTAGTTTCTGGCTGTATATATTTTATACTCCATTGCTATGGAAATAAGCCTGTTGTTCAAATGAACCTGATTATGCCCTCGGGCGCTTGAGTAAATAAATAAATAAAATATGTGGCATCCGTTGTGTGCAGTAAACTGTCTTTAACAAGCTTGTTGTACTGATGTGATGAGCAGTTATAGTTTTAGTGCTAGTTAGCCTATTTAGAGGTGTGGATTAATTCAGGTAGGACTGTGTAGACATATTTTATTATGTGTATTATGAGGTGGTCCGCGAAAATTCTTAATTACAAATAGTGGTCCACACACACTAAAAGTTTGAAAACCCCTGACCTAGACCTTTAAAGATCTTAACAACTTGTATTGATTGGTCTTGTCCTTCTTGCATATGTTTAAACACTTGCCATGCACTTTTACAGATTATGATGCACATTGAATGTCATCTACTAAAATCTAAGCTTATAAACTTGATCACTTATTACCTTTATCACTTATTACTTACCCTATTTTCTTTTTTCTAAAGGAAATGCAAATCTAGTGGTGAAATGTTCTGTTTTCTCTCTCTTGCTCTCTCTCACGTGAGTTGTTAGGTTTTATTGAGCGCTTTTAACAAAGTTTATATACTACAAATGTGCCCTTGTGCCACTGAATTTGGACTTCCTGCCCTGCAGTCACACAGGGGTCCTGTTTCTAAACCTATCACACCCTTACCTGCTACTCTGTTTCCACAAGTGGCTTACTCTGTGACTGCACAGACATTTGCTTAAACTCAAATTTCAGGAAGGTCAAAGAGGTTTGAACAGTCAGGAGGTTTTTGAAAGACATGTAGGCATATTATGATAAGATCTGAAAAAGTTCTTGAACAGATTCATTTGAATATGTGTTTTTAAAAACGTTTAAGGTGGGGCTTCCATAATACACTGTTTATTTACCCCACACACACACATCTGGCATTCTCAAAAGATGTGATGTATCAGTGTTTGCTACACAGGATAGCCCTCAGGCCTTTCAAAACAAGTTACTGCATGTGAAAACAAAGAAATACACCATGTGTTCCCTTTGTTGTAAAGTTTACAGTCCATGTTTTTATTTATTTAAACAAGATTTTATTAACTGACTGAAGTTATGATGCATTTACCCAGTGGCGTCATGCCCATTCAAAGTGAGGGGGCACGTGCCCCCTCAGATTTTTCCTCCCTGATAATTTTTTATTTCTTCAGTCTTGTTATAATCAGATTCAGCGCGTTGTTCATCTTCAATCCGCAGCGGTGCCGAGCAGAGCGCACGTCAGAAACAGAGGACAGGGTGTGTGTGTGTGTGTGTGTGCGTGCGTGTTCATCTGAGCCTCATTGGTCTGTCACTGCTCGTCAATGTCAGAATATTTGAGATGACCAATCAAATCAAAGTAGGCGGGCTTTATGTTCACAGAAGCTGAGCGCGAATTTTAGCAGTGAGACTCGACGCTTCAGTGTAGGCCTACAGTCAAGTGCGAGATGTAAGTAGCTAAACTAAACATTTCATATTTGACAGTTTTTTTAGTTCATAAATGTTAAACGAATGACAAAAATAATCAGGCACACGAATATACTTTTGTCTAATTTCGCCATTTTGAACTGAAAATAGGCCTATGTAACGTGACTCGTAATGTAGGCTAATAATTAGTTTAACGTTACTGTCATTGTGAGGTTTTCATTGTTAGGCACAAGATTAATAATGAATGTGTACATATTGAGAATTAATATAGTACAATTTGTAGCCTTAAGTAAATTAAAAAAGCTCAGCTTTAGGAGGGGAAGGCAAGATCAGGAGACTGAGAGAAAAAGAAAGAGTGATGGATAAGAAGTGAGAGCAGGTATTGACAAATAATCTGCCCACTGACATGGTTTTAAATCTATTTCTTATCCTTTTTTTGACCTTCAAACGTCTTGAAATGCACATATCAGAGAAATAAAAAATTTGAACCCCCTACCCACCTCAAATTTAGGACCTCTGTGATTATAAAGCCCTGTCTACGGCCCTGTATTACGCATAAGATCAATAATGAATGTGTACTGTGAATGAATTTAATAAACTTAGTTAGGCTACCTAACTTTCCTAGTAGCTTTCAGTAAATAAATTCGTCTGAGAAAATGATTCATAAATCAACCTATCAGTTGACCCTATGTTTACTTTCTTTACTGAGAGACAAATATGAAAAGCCTATCAGTCAAAGCTCAACTTTAGGAGTTTTTTTGGCCTTCAAAACATCTTATAATGCACATATAAGATACACATATACTTTAACTTAGTCCTCAGATAGAGGAGGGTTGCTGCTAGCTCCGTTAAGGTATTTCTGTCCCTCCCAAACTGCATTGAAATAGTATGTTTCGCAGCCAGAATTAAAAAATTTTCAGGGGGAGAAACCCCCTGACCCCTCCTAACATGATCCATATCACCCGTCAGAAAACAATTGCAACGTCTCAGATTGTGCCCCCCCAGAATTTTGGCTTGCATGACGCCCCTGCATTTACCATTGTCAGTGACCAAGGTCTTAGTTACACCTGAGATTGTAATGGATTCAGACCATATGTGTTCTGTCTTTTTTTTTACTTTGGCTCTCGGGTTGAGCTTTTCTGTACATTACCGATACCATAATTACGATAACTTTTCTCAGGACTGATTTATTGATGTCATTATTGTGCACTGAATTCCTGTTAATTGTGCAAAACTCTCAACTGAGGATTTTCATTTTGCCCTCGACCCAGACGCCGGAGGCTCTTCATACAGGATACAGAGGTAGATGGCAAAAGAGATTTGAAGTGATAGCCCATTTTAGTGGAGAAAAAGGCTCTGATTGTCTCCGCTCCCCATTGCACCCTCCCCGTGACAGCCTCGCATGCCACTGGAGAAAGAAAGGAAATAAAGCAGCTGAGAGAAAGACGGAGAAAGTGAGGGAGAGAGTTAGAGAGGACAGTGTCGCTGTGCAGCTGCTCCTCTGGATGTTTTTGGATTACATCAGTGCTGAGGAAAGAAAGGAGCGAAGGGCGGATAGAAAAGGGATCAGAGGGAGAAGGGAGCGGGGCACACTCCACAAATCAGGGCTCTTATTTTGGGTGGGGGTCGGGGCTCGCTCTGGAGTTCTCTAGGACAGAGCTGTCATTGTTAGCAGGTTGAAGTGGGTAAAGCCAGGGCTCAATAGTGTGGCGGGACCCCCCCAAAAAAACTGTACCCCCTACTACCACATCCTGACAACACAGTAACAGCAACCTAACCTGGCCCTGTCAGCTGCCCGCGCCTGTGGATGGCATGCAGCTGAGATCACATACCCACTCCTGTCCCCCCTTTGGAATTAATACTCCTACATCTTTGTTTGGCTGGCAATCGCTGGCATTGAAATGGGCAGAGAGAAGGAACAAGCACAGAAGATCAGGGAAAAGGGGGAAGTTGGCATTTTAAAGCCAAGTTAATCAGCACCTTATAGTTTCAGTACGTTTCCTGCTGATCTTATTTAGATCATTTTACTGCTGTGTCACAGGATCTTATGGTATACAATATGTTTTCTTGCTGAAAGAAACCTAATAAAAAATTATGAAGATTACTATAGAAGCATTTTATAACCTCATTTATATATTCTTAAAGTAGCTGGGAATGTAAGTATGAATCCATTTATTTTAGCATCATATGCCTGACAATTTAGAGAGATAATTTTGTCTTCTTTACATCTGTGTAGTGTAATTGATTCATAATATCCTAAGGATCAAATATTGTGCATGGCAAATATTGCATAGTCACCCTGTAATTTAAAGGATTTCTTATGTTGTTTTCAGGTAATCTTGAAAACGTCCTTGTAACTGCAGTTTCAAAGCGACTTACAAATGAGAACAATAGAAGCAGTTAAACTAACAGGACAACAATATGCAAGTGCTATGACCCCTCTCAGTTTAATCTAACGCAGTACATGAAAAAAAATGTATATATCTTTTATTAAATAAAAAAATAGAATAGAAGAGAAAGTGTTAGTATTACTGGATCAAGTGCTGCCGATGCTGGCTGAAGATGCGTCTTCAGCCATTTCTTGAAAGTGGCTACGGACTCAGCAGCTCTGATTGAGTTAGGCAGATCATTCCACCAGCAGGGAACAGTCATGGTAAAGGTCCGAGAAAGAGATTTTGTGCCTCTTTGAGATGGTACCACAAGACGACATTAACTTGCAGAGCGCAAGTTTCTGGATGGCACATAAGTCTTAAGTAATGAGTTTAGGTAAAAGGGAGCAGAGCCAGTGGTTGTTCTCTAGGCAAACGTCAGTGACTTGAATTTAATGCGAGCGGCAACTGACAACCAATGCAATTTTGTGAGGAGAGGAGTGACGTGTGCTCTCTTCGGCTCATTAAAGACCACTCTGCCTGCAACATTCTGGATCAGTTGCAGAAGTTTGACAGAGCAAGCTGGAAGACCAGCAAGGAGAGCATTACAAAAGTCCAGTCTGGATAGAACAAGCGCTTGGACAAGGAGTTGTGTAGCATGCTCTGTTAGGAAGGGCCTGATCCTCCTAATGTTGTGCAAGGCAAATCTACATGACCGGGCAGTTCTAACAACGTGCTCTGTGAAGTTCAATTGATCATTAATTCCGTCCTTCGGATGAGACGTTAAACCGAGGTCCTGACTCTCTGTGGTCCCTGTGGTCCTGGGATGTCCTTCGAAAAAGAGTAGGGAGTAGGGGTAAGCACAAATTTGCCCCTTGGCCTCTGTCCATCGTGGCCTCCTAATCCCCATATACTGATTGGCTTCATCACTGTCTCCTCTCCACCAATAAGCTGGTGTGTGGTGGGCGTTCTTGCACAATATGGCTGCCGTCACATCATCCAGGTGGATGCTGTACATTGGTGGTGGTTGAGGAGATTCCCCCTTCTATGTAAAGCGCTTTGAGTACCCAGAAAAGTGTATCCTTGAGTATGAGTATCCTTCATACAGCCAGAAATGTCTGTCAGGCTGGCTGAGATATGAACAGCTACCGTCGGATCATCAGGCTGGAATGAGATGTAGAGTTGTGTGTCATCAGTGTAGCAGTGATAGGAAAGGCCATGTTTCTGAATCACAGATCCTAGTGATGTCATGTAGATGGAGAAGAGAAGTGGTCCAAGCACTGAGCCCTGAGGCACCCCAGTAGCTATATGTTGGGTCTTAGACATCACAACCCTCCACAACATCCTAAAGGACCTACCTGAGAGGTAAGACTTGAACCATTGGAGTGCGGTTCCCGAGATTCCCTTCATCTTTAGGATTGACAGGAGGGTCTGGTGGTTAACTGTGTCAAAGGCAGCAGACAGATCCAGCAGGATGAGGACTGAGGATTTGGAAGCTGCTCTTGCCAGCCTCAGAGCTTCAATTACTGAGAGCAGGGCAGTCTCAGTTGAGTGTCCGGTTTTGAAACCAGACTGATTGTTGTCCAAGAGGTTGTTCTGTGTAAGAAAGGAAGAGATCTGGTTGAAAACAACTCATTCGTGTTTTCGCAACGAATGGAAGAAGGGATACCGGTCTGTAATTTTCCAGATGTGCAGGATTTAGAGTGGGTTTTTTTAAGCAGTGCTTAAAAGCTGTGGGAAAGGTACCAGTGTGAAGAGAGGTGTTTATGATGTGCGTGAGTGCGGGTACAACTGAGGAAGAAATGGCTTGAAGTAGATTAGTGGGAATAGGATCAAGCGGACAGGTGGTAGGGCGGTTGGAAAGGAGGAGTTTGGAGACTTCTGCCTCTGAAAGTAGAGAGAAGGTGGGTAGAATGTGTGCATTAGCTGGTAAAATGTGTGTGTTAGTTTGTGGATTGGTAAATTGGCCGCTGGTGGTGGTTGTTTTATCTATGAAGAATGTGACAAAATCGTCAGCTTAACAAGAATTGTTAATTTTGTTGTGATAGTAAGTCATTTTAGCAGTAGAGAAGGAAGAGAGGAGGGATTGATAAAGACCAAGGTCAGTAGGATCTTTCGATTTGCGCTACTTCCTCTCTGCACCCCTGAGTTTAGAATGATGTTCGCGAAGAACATCAGATAACCAGGGGGCAGAGGGTGTGGCGCGGGCGGGCCTGGAGGAAAGGGGGCAGAAGTTGTCCAAGCAGGATGTTAAAGTGGAGAAAAGAGTATCAGTTGCACTGTTAGTATCTAGTGTTGAGAGCTGATCAGGTGGAGGAAGTGTGGATGAGACCAAAGGGGATAGGCGAGAGGGTGAAAGTAAGCATAGGTTCCGCCAAAAGGTGACCTGTGGAGGAGTGTGTGTTGTGTTCTTAGGCAGGTTGAGGTTGAGAGTGAGGAGGAAGTGATCTGAGGTGTGCAGCGGAGTGACCAGTGTATGGTCAGTGGAGCAGTAGCGCTTGTAAATAAGGTCCGATTTACCTGATTCGTGAGTAGCCGCAGTAGATACTCGTTTGAGGTCGAATGATGCAAGCAGGGTGTGGAAATCAGCAGCCTGAGGTTTTTCTGGGTGGATGTTGAAGTCTCCAAGAACTATGAGAGGAGTACCATCTTCAGGGAAGGATGAGAGTACCACATCAAGCTCCTCCAAGAAACTGCCAAGCTGACCTGGGGGAAGATATACAACTACAAAATTGATTTTAATAGGACTAGTGATGGTAATTGAATGTGATTCAAATGATGCCATATTCAACATAATGCGAGATTGCCAGCGCTCCTCCTTTTATACCCACGCGGTGGGGTGGAGTTGCGCTATGCAAATTCCGCAAACCCATGGCATTTCCTTGCCATTGGCTCGTTTTGTAGAACTCGAAGGTGATAGGCTTCTAAGCGAAACCCCTATTTCGTCAGTCCCACCTCAGGGAACGAGGGTTACATACGTAACCGTGACGTTTCTCTCAGTCGAAAATGTAATCGAAAAAAAAAATTCAATCATTGAGCTCAATAATTTCTCTCAACGAAACAGATATACAACACAGATATGGCATTATAGAGACCATCAGTGTCATTATGAAAACTGTCAGTGTAATCTATACTGAATGAGCAGTTACCATTTCAGCATTAAGATGAAGGGAAAGTTGTACAGGGAATGGATTGAAGGCACTTTGATAAGGACACTGACTGCAAATATGTGGTTTGTAAGGTGTTGTTTGCAGTGGACTGATACAGTGGTCTTTGTATGGTTATAGCTAGCAGTGTACATGGATTGTGGGCTTAGCCATGGGAGAGTATTCCGTGGAATGTGCTCCTTTGCATTGGCTCTGACCTTTCTTACTGATTGATTGCTGTGCTGTCCATGCTCCAGTGGACATTGAAAGGTGAGAGACCTTAAGCACCACACAATTCTACTTCCACTCTAGAAGGACCAAACGTCAGCTTCCTTTTCCTTTTCATGAATTTAAAGGTTAAAGCATTAAAGCACTCTCATTTGGTTTTGATAGAAATTGGCAATTGTTCGGATCTCGTGAAGCAAGAGTGGGATTTGATTGACTAAAGAGAATGGTGCTATAATTCACACAAAAAGAATAAATATTTACGAGGGGATGTCAAGGCAAGAATGCTCTCTTTTTTTCTTGGGATGTTTTTCTTCAAATGGCTTTTGAGAGAATTTATACCTCAATTGAGTTAAGAATAGGGGCATTGTAAGACTGTTTCTTCACTCTGCTTTTTTGTTGTTGTCTTGTGACTTATATGATGAAACTACCCCTGAGTTGTTCAACAAAGCTCCAAGTGATCAGCACAAGTGCACCCTGCATTGTGGCACTGGTGGATGTGACCCCTTCCCCTCCTTCAGATTCTTAGTGATAGCTTTTAGTGTCTTTTTATTGTTTTATTGGCTTCCAAAATCAAGGGCTCGTCATTTGAAATGCCCCACCTCTGTCTCTTCTTGTCCAGACCGAACCATAACATGATGTCAATAGAGGAACCATTTAAAAGTGATCATAAAGGAATGGACAGATAGATGACTTCAAACCTGCAAAGTGATGACCTGGCAGAACTGGTAGACCATTTTGGACTTACAACAAACCAGCTACTGTCACAGTCGATTAGATCTTCTATTAATACCGGTTGTTGTGATGGTTGTTAAGTGGAATTTCTCTTAATAAAGGGTACATTTTCATAGACATAGTGATAAACCTATATCTAAACACACAGACATATGCAATATCAAACTCTGTGGAGGGTCTTGGGGAGTTCCAATGTCTTAGTCGTGACCTTTGCTCCATTCTTGGCCTTTCTACCCATCTCTGAGTATTTACCTTGCCAGAAGTTCATGGATAGGGTGATAGAGGCTGCCATAACTGTAGTATAAACTGGGCTCACTGAATCTTAAGATCAGGGTCCAGTTGTTCAAAAAGTTTAATCTGGATCAGAATGATCTGGATTTGGAAATCCCATGTTTCCAATCCAGGATCAGGTAATCCATTTTACTTTTGTGCTGGTTTTTCAAAGCAAAATTGGATTGGATCACCCTGATCCAGATACACACTTTTTCAGATGACCAAATCTGGATTACTAGTGGTCTACAGAGCCTCTAAAGGGACATGGTGATGGAAAAATATGAGATGGGGGTGACATTTTTTTTTAAATGGTTTTGCCTTCTCTCAGAAAAGTTTAGCGTAGAATTTACCTGAGAAACTTTGCGTTCGCGCGTAAATAACTTTTGACTGGTTTGTTCTCTTATGATTGCGCAAATGTAGTTTACAAACCGTGATAAAAAACTCTTTAAATTAAATATAATGTTTTTGTTTGATATTTACAGCTGTTTGGGTATTATTTTATGGCGCCAAAATCTATTTTTTACTTTACTGTAGGCTACTGAAAGGCTTAATAGGTAGCCTGATGTCTACTTCTAATTTCTTATTTTAACAGTTAAACTAATTAAGAGTGAAATAAAAAATATGTGTGTGTATGATAGAAACAGCATTAACACCCACCAGACCGCCAAATGCGTGTGTATTTTAGCAGTGGTGTGTAACGCAGTCACACCTACTAGCCACTTTGGCGGGTTGAATTTTATATATAATATATACATTTTTCAATTGTAGTCTATTAAAAGGCATCTGAAATAATATACTGTGCAATGTAGTGTTGTCAAAAATATCGACAGAATAAAAGATGATATTAATGGCATTTTTCCCCATTGGTATTGACCATTCAGCTAGGCTCGTCATCCATAACTCCATCAAGGTCAGCCAGGAACCTTGGGGTTGTAATTGATCAAAAGTGTGGCCAGTGAAAATGCTGAGTAGCAGTGGCGTAGGTTTGATTTTGATTTCTGATACCTCGCACCCTGCTCACTACGCCTTCCAGTTACTGCCCTTTGGGAGGCGTTATAGGACAATCGCCTCTAGAACAACTCGCTTCAAAAATAGTTTCATTCCAAAAGCAATACACCTTTTGAACTCTGAACGCTGAGGACTGTGGATTAAGCATGACCCCTTATGTATTATGTATTAATGTGTTTGTCTGTATGTATACGTATGGAACCTGTACCAAAGAGCTGTACTGAAAACAAATTCCACCAGCCTGGCTGTGCTGTCATTAAATCAATAAAAAAAATAAAAAAATTGGTGGGGACGGGGACATCAATATAAATATATTTTAAGTTTTGATCGAAATTATTGCTAGGGATATATCAGTGTCACTGGATATTGGTAGGGACACGTCCCTAGTGTCCCTACTAAATTCTACGCCCCTGCTGAGTAGTAACTTTGGAAAACCACTAGGCATAGTGGTTGGTGAGCAAAAAAGTTAATATCAAGCCCTGGATACAAATGTTGTGGTTTTTTTTCCAGTTTTAAAATTTAAAATTGTTCCTGAAATCCACTCTTCTGCTGGGATCAGTATAATCCTGCTTTTTTGGATCAATGGTATCCCAATCTTGCTAAACAACACAAACTGATGATTTGATTCAGATCAAAACCAAGATTGGAGTTTGTGATCTAATCTGATTTCAGAATCCTTTTTATTTCTTTTGACAGGCCATTTTTCAGGGTTTGATCCAAGCCGATAGCCGAAATCAGATTTTGAACAACTGGGCCCTGGTTGTTGAAAGTTAAGAAGCAGGAATATTAAGAGATCATGCTGGGGAAACCATTGAACATTAGTAGAATATTGTAAGAGTCATACTCTTAACAGTTAATTATATCCAAGAATATGATTTAGCTTGTCCTATAGATAGAGCCTTCAACACTCATTATAAATAATGGCTCTGTTGGAGAACAGTATGGAGTTAGAGACAGGGTTAAGAATGCTTCCCATCCTTTTCCTGTCCTCTCGGTAGGATTACATGGCCTCTTAATTCAACATACATACAAATTACTCCAGATAAATTGTACAGGCCAGAGGTACTTTTAGATGTGTATTGGGGACAAACACCAACACCAAGATTAAGGATAAGAAGATTTGGATAAGAAGAGTAAATTTAGATAATTGCAGCTCCATTATAGTCTTAACAATTCACACGTACTCCACTTGTTTCAGAGGACCTAATTATAGAAGGACCTTTTTGCCATGTTTTAAACATTAATTGCAAATTCGATATTAGTCTTTATCTAGACAACTGAAAAAGTTTTATACCTTTGCCACTTTCTCAGAGTTCGTAATCAATCGTTATCAATTAAAGGACACAAAGATGAATGAATGAATGAATGAATGAATGAGGCATTTATATAGCGCTTTCATATTTACTACTGTACACCCAAAGCGCTTTACAATCATGTCGGGGTCTCTCCTCAACCACCACCAATGTGCAGCATCCACTTGGATGATGCGATTGCAGCCACAGTACACGAGCGCCAGTGCGCTCACCACACAACAGCTATAGTGGAGAGGAGAGAGAGTGATAGAGCCAATTCAATGAATGGGGATTATTAGGAGGCCATGATTGGCAAATGCCATTGGATGGGGATTATTAGGAGGCCATGATTGGCAAGTGCCATTGGATGGAATTTAGCCAGGACACCGGGGTTACACCCCTACTCTATTCGAGAAGTGCCATGGGATTTTTAATGACCACAGAGAGTCAGGACCTCGGTTTAACGTCTCATTCGAAGGATGGGAAGGACGATGAAGACGTACTGTACTTGACCGTGAGAAGACCGATGATCTGTGGTAATCCTTTTACCTTCTGTCTTCCGGTCACCCTCACTTCCTTAAATGCTTTCTTGATGACTTTGTCACCTCTCTGAGTTGTAAACAAACCTAAAAGGGATTCCAGAGATACCAATGCCAAACTGTGTCCAAATGGCCACTGCTCAGTGCTTTGATGATACTGGTGGGTGTAAGTGTCTCCTGCCATGTTTATAAGAGTGGTCAGTGATGGTGGATGTCCATACTGCAGTTAGGCTTGAGGTCAACTTGGATACCAAGGCCTTAAAAATTGTCAGTAAAACTAATGGCCCCTAATGGGACCACCATGGATAGTAGTTGCCTGTAGCAAAGTCGGCTGGCACACCAGCCCTCTAGCTTTCACACACACACACCAGGAACACATGACCAGTCTAGACAATGCTAATGTGAAAGGAATGAGTTTATGAATGAAGTTGAGGCCTCTTTTATTGGACGTAAAGCTGTACACTTCTCTAAGGGCTCTGTTACTTTAACAGCGTCTCTGACCTACTCCAGAAACCATGAACAGATGTAGGCCTATCCATAAAAGCAGTTCAGGGGTAAACAATATGTCGCCTATTTTTCAGAGATATTTAACCGTTTGTTTAGTTTATCCTTTCGGTTTGCTTATCTGCTTGAAAGGGGTCAGGTCCCACCTTGCTTTTCTGCAGGTGATCTTTATCAAAATGACCTAGGCTGTGTAGACTCTTGGTAATTTTAACCCCTAGAGCAGCTGTTCTGGCCAGACACACTATTAACACAACTCAAACCGCAGAGAACCGCTGAAATTCTGAGTCATCTTGTAAGACCCCAGTTTAGATGACCTAATGGTCAGTGGCTAATGGTCTCCAAAGAGTCTGGAAGCTAAAGAGTGAGTTATCTGCTAGATACCAATGTTTGCAAGTGATTGTGTGAGATGGAGGACAGATTGTGAAGTATTCAGTCCAGTGTGACATCCTCAGGTCAAATAAAGAATTTCTGAGATTGATAATAGATAACATAGTTTAATGCACTTGCTTTCTCTAAAATCTCTTAGTGACCTAAATATGTTAAACGGTCTATTTGAACTTTTCATTACCAGAACTGACTATTCATTGCAAATACTTTTGTTTACTTGTTTTGTCAGTGTCAGAATCTCTACTGGTCTTGAGTCAGAGCAAATAGTCTGTGATGACAGTCATTTATTGGTCCATTGGTCAAGTTTGTTTGTTCAAGAGAATTTGCTTTGAAGATGCTGTCATATTACTTTGGTGCTAAGGCTATCTGAAATCATCTGTTACAACTTTATACATTAGTTCTCGTTCGTGTATGTGTGGTTAGTCACTTTTTGGAAATCTACTAAAGTATCTGGAATCGATTTCAACGTAATAAATTAATAACTTAAAAGGTGCTTATTGGTAGCTGGAAAATCATTATCAGATTAGTCAAAATAGCCTATGAAATTGGCTAATAAGTGTAGTTTTCTTTGTTGATGTATTTCCAGTTGAAACAAGTAGTTTGGGTGAGACATTTCAAAAGATTTGGTATTTTTTCTTCAAAATAGTCTTTAGTTACATTAGAGCTGTGAACCATGTTTTTTCCCCCTCTCTGTTTATTAATTAGTTTTTCATCCTGGCACACAGCCAGAGAGCTCAGTTCTTGAATTACAGAGTTGCCTCATCCACCTTCGAAACATGAGAGGAATGGCCCTTGTTTTACAACATTTCATCTTTTTGTGAATGGGAATTCCATCCAGAAGGTGAAAAAAGGAATCTTCCGGCCCATTTAAGCTGTGTCTGGGAGACCTCTGTGTGAGCACTGCAAGCCGAGAGAAATGTTTATTTAACTTTGACCACTTCCTGCTGCAGTTTAAGACTGCAGGGTAGTGCTTTTGTTAAGGCCTAAATATGTATATATATTTTTATCCATAATTATTATATACTATTTTGGTTATAAAAAGTCAGCAATTGATGTTTAACAAAGCCATTTCAGTGTTTTCACAAGCACCATTTATTTAGCTATAATGTTGTCACTTAGTGCAAGAGCACAGAATTTCCTAGCTAACCAGAAGCGCTCTCTCTATTCTTTTTCGTTTTCAAGGGAACACCCTGCCCCCCTTTCGCCACACCACCCTGGAAGTCTTCATACATCAGTGCTAAATGCACATTTTTACCATTCCCTTCCCCTCTACCGACTTCTCTGTCTCCGAGCTAGAGGCCTTAATGCCGTAGAACCAACCCTAACCCAAAGAGATCCATTTATGTTCATTTGGGCTGCTCCACCACCCAAGCTCTGGCTAGGCCTGAACCCCGTGGGTTCCAGCAGTTGAGCTCTCAGTGTGACGCTATTTAAAGCCACATCTGCCAGCAGCCTCCATTTGCATCTCTGAACATATACAGCACAAGGGCTACTCCCTTGCAGCTTAGCATAGCAGAACACCCATCTGTTAAGAAAATATAGACCCTCTACAGCTTTCATTCTTTGACTGTAACCTGCCCCTTATTGACAAAAGCAAGCTTTTGTTCTGCTCGCTACTTTTGAAAAGCATTAGTTATTATAGCATTAGCAGCATTGATATTATAATGTCATACAACGTGGTTTACAGTCACAAATTACTTAGGTTAACTTAGTACTAGCTTAATAACTAACTAGGATAACTGTGGCTTATTTTTAGCATGTAAAGTAGCCATTCTTTCCAAAGGAGCTATTAGTTCAACTTCCCAGAGTACAAGTTCTAGGAAATCTAACCTCTGTTTAGTTTGCGTTTTTGATCCTAGTTAATTCGATCTGCAAGGTTCGGTTTACAACATTAATTTTCTTAGAGGTACTTCTCTTTATTCTTTTATTTGCATGTACACATGTCTTTTGAACAGTCTATAACTTATCCTTTCACTTACTTTGCCTCTTCCCTTCTTCAGCTGGTGAAAGGAAAGCACTTCTTTTAAAAGCGTACAATGTCTAACCACCCACATTACACAGCCGTGGTAAACTTCTGGGCCTCTTTGAATTCGTTGTGCTGACCTTTGGGATGTAAGAGGCACCAAATCAGTTTATTTATCTGAACTCTGTATCATGCCTAACTTTCAGCTATTCACCAAACACACTGGGCCCAGTTTAGTATTGGGGGCTAAGGGTAGATCGGTTACTTTCACGTCTGTGTGTGCCTGTTTTGGGTTTTCCAAGCCTATAGTTCTCCTACACCTACATTTAAGATGCTTGCATTTTGTGAATAAGTAATTACAGTGCATTGTGCGCACTAACTATGGCATGGAGGTTGCCTGTCCACTTGCATTAGAGTAATTTGATTGTGCGAGAAATACAAGATGGCCTTCTTTTTCGCCCATCTTCTCAAGCCTGTCGTAAGATCTTGTGTTTTTCACGAGGTGGTGGCGGGGGTCCTGAGGTTGTTTCTGCTTTTGTTGTTACACGATTGGCCTCTGAATTGAAGCTCTATCAAAAAGAGCATGGCGGATTTACGCGTTCAGCAACTCCCTCTCATGAAAGCATGCTTGTCTGGTTAGCTGTTGCCTTCATTCAGTCTCTGATGAGACCTCAGTTTCTTTAAATGTGTCTTAGAGTGAAGAAAGCTTTGTGTACGGATTCTGCGAATAGTGCGGGATAAAGCTCAGAAGTGATGCCCCTCTTAATTTGGATCCTTTGGAAATTGAATCCTGGTCAGTGCCTTCATTTACCAATGGGTGGCGCTCACTTACAAAAGAACTGCTGTCTCTAATTGTGGAAATTCTGCATGCATCTACTTTGTTTATATGTGCTCATATTTTGTGTTAAACTAGGTTGCTTTCTGATAGGCATTGTCTCTGTATGTATATATATCCATACATACATACATACATACATACATGTTTGGTATTTTTAAATTTGTTCAACGTTTTCTAAATTGTTACTGTCAGACAAACTGTTTCATCTGTACCACTTTTGAAATACAGAAAATTGAAAACACATCTAATTTATTTTGATGGCTATTCTTTTGTCATATACTTCCAAACATCAACAAGGTATCCATCAAGTTTGACGTGGGAAAATTATAACCGAGTCTCTTTTTCCCCAAACAACATTGAGGGCTGATCAAAGTTATCGCATGGTAATTGGTCTCTATTTACACTCCAAAACAAATAGGCATTCTGCTGAGGCGGCTCCGCACTGACGGCACCCTCTAACCTGTGATCACGGCGTGGGCGGCAGAATGCAGTGCAGCACATGTACCTGAGTTTGCTGTGGAGCATGCTGACCTGTGTTCGTCCTTATCAGCTGACGCACTCTGCCACTTTGTTACCAAATAGCCGACTTTGTTGATTGAAATAGCCGACAGACTGCAATCCATTTTAGCATTTTATGGTTACACTGCTTTCCTTTCACCCACACACTTTTTCTCAGGTCATGTGTGCACTGCTTTGAAGCGCTGCATGACTGGACTGAGTTTTAAAGACATTATGTGATATCTGATAGAATATTGTGATTTATATAGATTCTCACACCATTTCCTCATATGAGTGTCAAACTGGTATCGCTATGTAAAGGAGCTCTCTATTGTGGCATGATAATCACCACAGTGAGAAAATCGCAATAAGATTAAAGAGGAATGCTCAAACACCCTCACGGGGGATGAAAAAGCATTCAGGCAATGCAAGGTATGGTTACAGCCTTAAAACCAACTCTAAATGGGTGTGGTTTTAATTTTACATAAGCTTAAAAGAAAAGTTATGGTGATCTATTTGCATTCTCCACAGATGTTGAGCTTGATTTATGCATCCGATCTTGTGTAGTACATCCAGAGGATTTCGTCTCAGTTTTTACCCTGGCTGATTTAAGCGATCCTCCGGCTATGTGTGGACATTCATGGCATGCTTTAAGAAAGTTATTTTACTGGAAGGTGTAAGCAAGTTTGCACAGATCCTTCGTGTTCATTAACATGAAGATTAAGATCCGTCATCGATTAACAAGTACTCAAGCGAACTGAGCACAGGCAATAAGAGAGAGTCTTAGAAACTAAAGCATAAGAGCCTAAGACAGATGTGCAACAAGTGTCTGACATATTTCCTTTGGAAAGCCTCATGCCAAATCCTGCGCCATTTGTCCTTTGGTCCATGCTGCCCTTTTTGGCAGCAGCCTGAGAAAATGACACCTGCACCTGCATGCGATGGTTCTGGGCCTGGGCTCAATGAGCAGGGCCATGGACAGATTGGCCACTTGTACAGTAAAAGCTCTCATAATGCATCCTTTATTGCTTGTTATAGATGGAGGACGTGTGCATGTGTTCTGCACTCCCCGCTGTGTCCATGGCCCAGGGGGACCTGTTTTCCTGGAGTGTAGACAGTAGAGCTGATATGAAGCCACATACTGTACGTTGTATGCCAACAGTATGACCCTGGGGTGTAACGTGCTAAACTCAGTCCCCTGGGGTTTCCTGGAAGTGTGGAACTGGGTGGTTGGGTAAACAAGGGGGCCTTGTGTCCGGCGCATGGCTGGCCAGTGTGGGGGGCGATGCTCATGCTCGCTGATGGGTCATCAGGGAACTAATCTGACAGGTGCTTCTTTTGTTTCGAAGGGAATTGATTGCAGACAATGGCCCTGACCCTGTCGCTGTGCTCGCTGATGTGTCGTTTGTGGAGGCCTTGGGCGTACCGGACACAGAAGGTTTTAGAACTGATATAATCTCATGTAGGTGACACCAGAAAAGAGCCAAATATGTGGGGGGGTTTTTGTGCAAATATTAGTAGCCTCAAAAAGTGTTAAAGGGATAATGTGCCCAAAACTGAAAATGATGTCATTATTTTCTCACCCTTGTATCGGTCAAACCCTGTATGAATTTCTTTCTTCTGCACTGCAGAATACAAAAGAAGATATTTTGAGAAAAACAATTTGTTTGGCCATACTATGGAAGTCAGTGGTCACTAAAACAGTATTCAAAATATTTCCTTTTGTGTTTCATAGAAGAAAGAGTGTCATACATGTTTGAAAGGCTTTAGTCACACTTAAAAAATAAATGAATTTGTTGGCAATAAAAAACCACAATATATAAAAGCATTATATATTAAATAATAAAATATCAAAGCAAGTTAGAAACGCGTTTCAAGTTCACGCAGATCACTTTTCAAATAATCAGTTTTAACATGTTTTTCTTTTAAGTTTGCATATAAAATAATAGATTTATTGTTCAAAATTAACAAATAGCATTTGCTACGTTCAAATAATAAATAAGGTGATGATCTACACCCTACTCTGCCACGACACCTGCATGAACTTGAGAGGAACTGACTTCATTAAGTATAGCCACTAAAAAAACATCCCATCAATTAAATTTCATTGTAACCTATACAGAGCTCTAAAAATCAAGAAAGGCACATTACATGTGCAGGCATCGCCGTAGAAAGTATTGTCCTGCATAACCTAGATGACAAAATAATACCTGCATTTGCAGTAATGCACAACCTCGGTTATTATTGCTTTATGTAATCTTGCACCTGGCTAGATTTATCAGAAACTTTCATCAGGCAGGTGATACTCAAACGGTCTTGTCCACAGATTGCCAAGCTTGTTAAAGGAGGGAAAACGAGTAAAACAAGTCCAAAGTGTCTCTCTCACTGGTAATCCCCCCATCCACTTTCATAATAAGACAGACTCTCTCAGCCCCAATATGCCACTTGATGAGTTTCCTCTCCAACAGATTTGACAGAGCCCAGTGGGGGATCGCGGCCAATGCTCAGTCCAAGACAGTGGCCTGTCAGAACTCCTTAATAGTGGCTCGTTCTTCTCCAGCCTGTTGTCCTCATTTCTTGTGCCCCCTTGCCCTTCTAAACACTTACAAGCCGTCTCCCTAAGCCCCGAGTCCCTTACACCAGCTGTAGAAAAATAAAAGTTTAAAGGGAAAGAAAGCCGAAAGGGGTGGGGGGAACGGTGGTGCATTGCATCAGCTGCACTTGTTTTGAGCCTTGTGAGCGGGACTCTTAAATCCTTTATGGACGCGAAGACTGTTTGGGTTGACCACCCGTAGTCATTTGGAAGTTTCCACATCTCATATGTAACATTTGTCAGTTAGGAACCTCTATCACAAGAATATTATAGCCTACTGCTCTTCATTTCTAAAGACACTTTTTTTGAATGCTTTAGTTTAGTGAGGCACCAGTTCTGAGATAATCCATTGCAGATACTTTTTACTTTGAAAGCCATTAATGCTTCAAAGTACATTTTTTACAACTAAGTGCCCATGAAAAGTTTAACTGTTGCCGGGGGGTTGCTATGCAGTTTAAAAAGAGTTCTGAATGGTTTTAGGATGTTGCTACTGTACAGTATGTAGTTTCTAGGGTGTCACTAAAGTGTTGGTATGTCATTGCGAAAGAGTTACCAAAGAACTCCAGAGTGGTTTTATCATGTTACAGTGAAGTTGTTAGGGTTTAGAGTTCTGAATGGTTTTAGCATGTTGCCATGTAGTTGCTATGGTGTTCTGAGTAGTTGCCAACGTTTTTCTATGTCGTTGCAAAAGAGATCTGGTAGTTGCTTCGGTTGTTGGTGTTGGCAAAGGAATTACAAGGGGTTTTAGCATGTTGCTGTGTAGTTGCTAGGGTGGTCTGGGTGGTTGCTAGGGTGTTGCGTACCGCTCCCTGTATTAATAGAAATATGTGGGATTTTTTTTCCCAGTTTTATAATCCATGTGAAATCCCCTGAAAGAGTAATTTCTCACTTCTCCTCAACCACCATCGAACAACACGGTTCGGTACGAATTATGCAGCAAATTTAGTTTAAAACCCACACTTTAGATAAAAGTGATGGTATAGTGATGCTTGCCTTACTAAAAACCACTAACGACAGACATATATTTGAGTATTGTCTGCAATCGCCATGCATAGCTTATGCGCGCAAAGTCTTTATTATTTGTCTACCAAGTTTGTATCCATTCAGTGTTTGCCCGACCATGCGGAAAACAAACAACCCTTCTGCCACCTTTTGTGTGCCATTATAGTCAGCGATAAATGCTTCAAAACACAAGTTATCTAGTCATCTTGTCCGCCTGCCTTGTTTACGGTGATGGCAGCCTTTGAACTGTGCCTGAATAGAATAATTGCTGAAGTGCATCTCTGGTTGAGAGGGCATTGCCAGAACGATACAGAGACACTAGCTGTAAGTGTCGGCTGGGGGGGGGGGATGCACACTGGTCTGAAGTGCTGGTAAACAAACGTAAAACAAACACAAGTCCAGTGTCTCACTCCCTCTGCTGCACCCTGGCCCCACCCTTGAGTAAAGATACAAGGACCTCTTTTATTCCAGAACAAATGTCAGCCCCTCAGTACAGTTAGGAGCAACAAAGGGAATCAAAGCTGGTGTGTATGAATGGCCGTGAGGTTCTGGCATGGTTGGCGGGCTGCTGGAGCGTGCGGCCGCAGTCCGAAACAGATGGCAGATGAGGAGAAGGTGGAACAGACACCAGACCGGGCAAGCACCCCCTGTTGGTGGAGGGTCCAGTTTGGTTTGGTCACAGGAGGTGGCAACTCTTCGGGGCGGGCAGTGGCCAGAGTCATTTCGTGTTATGGAGCTCGGAGTTTGGGCTTGCGGCAAAACGAGCAGATGCTTGGCAGGGTCTACAAAGTTAATGAGGGACACGCGCTGGCCTCACATCATGTCAGAGAACTTTCAAACAAAAACAGCATCAGAGAAGTTTGAAGGTGCTCAATTAGTTGGAACTAAGGTCCTTCTGTCCATTGAATGGCTTTCCAGATTGGACCCTAATTGGACCTCATAATATTGGGGGAAAACATCTAGAAGGTTGATCCATGATGGATGCAATGAATGGGAATTGGGTTTTATATGTTGTAACATTTTAAAAAGTTATTTGTGCCAGTATATGGAAAATCATTGTGATCACAGGCTGTGAAGCTAAAAAAATGTATTAAATAATGAGGAATGAAAATGAAAACACCAATACTTGCATTCCATAACAACATTTATTTAAACTTAAATGTAAAAAAAAAAATGTTTGACTTCCACATTTTTGGCAATAATGTTATGAATAAATGATCATTAAAAACAGGAAACATTTCTATATTATTATTATTATTATTATTAAAAGTCTAGACACAGGTTTGAAATTCTTTTTATTTTAAAATCTCTCTCTCTCTCTCTCTCTCTCTCTCTCTCTCTCACACACACACACAATAAAATATCTCATATTGCTACTGCTGGGATATCCCGAGAGAAAATAAAAATACTGCTAATAGAAAATATTGTATGTAACAGTACACAAAAGTCCCGGTTCGTTACGTACTGTACCTCGGTTTTGAGTTACGGTTCGGTAAGAGTTCGGGTGCAACAGGAAAAAGCAACAAATCCCCAATGCTAGGTTTCTTTTCATTTATTTTGAACAGACAGTAGTCCAAATTACAGTTTGTTCCACCTAGCGGCATTTAGACCCGCTGAGGTAGTTGGTACAGTGTACAGTTCAGCCTCCTTCAGTGTATTAAGCACTAAGCAGTAAACATAATTCACTCTTGCATAGGGCATATTTTTCTGTAGGGCTGATAAAAGACAAAAAGTATTAGGTCACGATCAGCTACAAAACTGGAAAGCATCTGTTGTGTTGTAAAAGTCCAAAATAAATAGAATAATAAAATGCAACAGAGCTCGTAATAAAACCAGAATCAACCTTGGCTTGGCTTTTCGAACATGGCGAGAACTGAAGGAGATGTTTTATTACTGAACAGGCGAGTAAGGTATTTTGTTCATTGTAAAGCATTATCTAATGTGAAAGGTCACATTCATTCGCTAAAGCACAACCAAAACAATGTTCTTCCACAAAATGCATGCAGTTTTGTTTTTTAACCAAAAGGGACAAAAGTTACATTGTGTACTTCTGATTAATTATTAGCTTTGGTTACTCTTTATTTTTAGGTGTCGTTGTTACGGTGTAATTATATGTTTAATCCTTGTGTTCTGTTCGAATTCTGTGTACTCCCCTTATGGACCGGGTCAAATTGACCCTAATTGGATTCAATACAATTCCTCAAAAATCACACTATGAAAAACAACAAAGATTTAGATACAAACTGTAAACTTTTAATATCAGCATTTGTCAAACATTACAAAAACATTATATCTGAAAATATGATTTATGAAAATGTTTTTAAAACATTTTTTAAAACAGTTTTGTTTTGACAAAATTGGAAAATAAACAGTATACTGATTTTTTTGCATATATATTTTTTTCCTTTTTTTTTTCTTACATTTTATGCTTTGAACATCGTAACTGAACAAAAAAAATTTGCTGTATAATGAAAATTTTTCCTTTTCCTAAGTTAACTTTCCCTAGTTTCCTAAGACCTATTTTCCTAGTTTCATTATTCACTCACTGGGAAGTGAGAAACCAAACATAACAAAAACATACATCAAATAAATGTTTTTTTATTTATTTTTTGGCTCTGTGAATCTGCCTTTGAAAATCCTACATAAAAGTTTTGGTTTGAAATGAGAGCTTATTTTACTATCTGTGTCTGACAAAGATTTTCATCTGTAATTTGCAAATAATTCTGAACACTGTAATTTTAGCTTTTTCAAGTGTGTTTGGTTAGGGTTAGAGCACTTTTAGATGCACTTGCACGTTAGAACTGGAGTTGAAGTGCCCTGACATACAGAAAATAAATGTTTTTATTTTGTGTCTGTACAGTTGCTTTTGAATGGCTGCCTATGAGGGTCAAATTGACCCGCGAACATCACGAACGTAACAGTAATTTTGTTTGTATATGTCAAAACACATCAGCATGTTGAAACTTTGCATGCATGTTCATCATGATAAATGAGAAAAAGTCACAAAATATCAAGAAAAAAAACAAAGGTTAACCAGTATTTCCAACAACTTGAAAATCGAAACGGGTCAAATTGACCCGCAACATAACACAAGGGTTAAGTACTGGGTAATAATATTAATTAACTACATCTACTTAATAGGCTTAGGGTAGGATTAGAATTTGGTTGAGGGTTAGTTGCATGTATTTATGCCAAATTTACTGTTATTACTATAGTAAGTACATGTAACCTATGTAACAAGGACACTGTAAAGTAAAGTGTTACCTTAGCTTTTCATCAACTCACAAACCCCCCGTTTTGGACACCCTGCCTAGAGATTCTTAAATGCTTACCGTTTACCCCCAACAAATGACAATTCTGTTAACCTGGTCCACATCGGCCTGTGCTCCTTTTGCCCCCGAGTGCTCTTTTGAAGCCGAGCTGTTCAGACAATAGAGGGATCTGTGCTGCAAATCATGGGTGAATTGAATCGGGCAGCTTCAGTCGACTGCCTCTCCAGGTTCAGAGGCTATGGATGCTTTCAGTTATGGAGAGACACATTCCTTGCGGATCGTGTTTCCAGGAAAGGAATGATTCCCACCCCACCTCCGCTACCTGCCACTGAAGACAGAGCAGGGATCCGTGGCCCCGTCCTAACCTCCATTCCCATGGCGTGTAGACGATTATGCAATATTTGTGAGTGAGATCACCTTGCTTTTTACCTTTCAGTAACGATCACAGGCCCGAGGCTCACCGAAGCAAGCCTGCCGCATGGCGCTTCATAGAGATTATGATTTATTCGGGACCTTGTACAGTACAGGTTGATGTGGCGATGCATGATGAGCCTGGCTTTTGTGCTAAGGACAGCTGTGTTAGCAAGCCTGCCTGCATTATGGCAGTTTTATTCATTCTTTTGTAAGAGATTGACATGAATGTACGACAGTTGTATAGAATGCTGCTTGAAGACGACGTACTAGTATATGTTGAATATGTAATTCAATTTGAGTTTGAAAATGAGGGCAACATTTCATTATTCTCAACCTTGTCCATTCACAAAAACAAAGGCTTGTCTGACCGTGGGGTTTGTTTGAATAATTTTGACAGCTCCTTTTTTATGGCTGCGTTGTCTCGGGGCTACCAAACAGATGACCATTGTTCACCAATATCTGTCCTGGCCCTCGTATTGTCCCCTGACATATGAGTGGCATGCGGCCCCCAATTGCCGACTCTATCCACACGTACAAACACACACTCACAAATGCAGCAAGGGTACAGCTGCCCAGAAAAGGCGCACTCCGCGGGACTCCTCTCTGTGAGGATCGCTGACATCACGTGCGTGTGTGTGTGTGTGAGACTGTCCTTTTCGAGACATGCCACCTATGAACCACCGCAACCTGTTGATCACAGCCACTGAGCTAGAAGTAATCTTCCATAGCGTGGATCTGGAAATTAAAATGACAATTTGAATTGTGTTGGGGAAAGCGGGAAACTTTGCCCTGTGAATCATTCTCTCTGTCTCTCACAGTGTGTGTTTGAGGTGGCTGAGAGTAAATTAATGTATACTGTAGTTCATAACAGGATTAAACCACCATGATCTGGTCAGCGTTAGGCATTATATTAAAGTCTCTGGAGAGACCAGCGCAGTTTGGCATCAGTGTGATTGTGAGTCAGTGGAAAGACTTTTTAATGAATGTTTAACAAACTGTTTTGTACCCTAAAATCTGTGTTGGGGCACTTTTTTCTTCTCCTTACATTTTTTACATTTATCCAGTCCAATAAACATAGTTATTAAAACAATAACAATAGTAGAAATTGCATTTAGCAGTTACGCAAAAAAAAAAAATATATATATATAGTTTTAGATTAATCTGTTAATTGCATTTTTTCAATCCACTGCGTTACTTTTCCATTGTTTTTCAATATTTTTCATATTTACATTTTGGTGCAACATTCCATTTTCTCACAAAATGTGTGTTTTCTTTGCTATCCTTCAGTATGTTCCAGTTTCAAAAAGACTGCATAATGTCATGTCAATTGTTGGTTGTTACTAATAGGACTTACTTAAAATTAGGCAAATTATACAAAATCACAATCAATTTATTTACAGTTTGGATGAAGTTGGTTCATCATAACTACTACAATGCATGAATGAATTACTGAATTAATAAATGAATTAATTAATTTTTGAGCCCATTGCATGTAAAATATTTGTGAAAAGGACCTTCAAGATAAAAGCTAACTTTAATATTTTTTATAAATATCTGACCATGTTGACAAGAGACATGCAAAACAAATGGGAAACCATACAACATTTTTATTATATTTAATAATTATAAGAGATATTTTGTATATTTATAAAGTATTCAGGTAATGTATTGAGTGTTGAATGTCATCACTTTGATAAAGAGGAAACAAAACATCACATTTATGATCACACTAACGACTAATTTCAAGGAGGAAATGCTGCTAATCATAACAAATTGCAGGTAAGATTGCAAGACATGTTTTATCTGATATCTGAAGAATCAGTGTTGTGTCAATAAAGGTGGTTCCTCACAGTTTGCCACACATGCTCATTAAGAATTACCTCCAGCTTATGAATCCAAATGCAGACGCGTAAATCCAGATAAGTAAATTCCCAACTGAAAGAGAGACCATGAGTTTAAAATGTCAAACTCTCCTCTTAACAACTTCATAACTATAAGCGCTTGCCATCTGTCCTTTAGTGCCTCTTGAACAGCGGAAGTTTTTAAAGACGTGCTTGCTGAACAAATAACGGCTGGGAAGGGGATCAACTTTTTTAACAGTCAAAAGGATTTTCAGTAACGCATGAAAAAATACAAATCTATATTGAAGATAATTGGGTCATTCTACAAATGTCAGTAACTGTAACTCTAAATATGTTCAAAATCAAATTATTTAAAATATTTAGTAACACTTTACATAAAGCCTTTACACATAACGCATTATAAAAGTATGTTTAATGCATTAATTATGCCTCGTAATGCATTGTATTGTTTGGTCATTTGAATAATTGCATTATAATACATTATAATACTTATCTATTCATAAATAAACCTTTAGAAAGTATATAATGCATTATAACGTATATCATGGATAAAAGCTTTAAGTAAAGTGTAACCAAATGTTTTTGATATGCATATGAAAACACAATAATCATTATTAATATAATATTAAATAACAATAATATTTTTAATTTCAGTGGTTTTATGACAACTCTTTTCTGAGGATGAAGGTTTTTTGCAGTGAGGGGAGGAAAACTGAATTGGAAAAATAATTTGAAGGGTCATTCTTAGAGGTTATACATGGCCTTATGCTGTTATGTAAATCAAAAAATCTTCTCCATCAAAATCTCCTAAAAAAGTTTGGTAAATAGAGATAAATGATAGCATTGTTTTTGTTATAATGATTCCGGACTTTTAATGTGGCGTAACTCCATATAACACACATACTGTATAAGAGCATTTAAGCAGATGGTACATTGAAGGGATAGTTATCCCAAAATTTTTAATGTATTACTCAACGCTTATGTCGTTCCAAACCTGTAAAACTTATGTTAATCTTCAAAACACAAATGAAGATCTTTTTGATGAAATCTGAGAGATTTCTGTCCCTCCATTGACAGCAACGGAACTACCACTTTAACACTTCAAAAAGTTCATAAAGAGATTGTAAAACTAATCCATATGAATTTATCATCAGAGATTTTATCGCTTTATATGATGAACAGATTTAATTTTGGCTAAATATTAATTTTTGAGCGAACTATCCCTTTTTGGATCACTCCGACTTTTTGGGACTTTAGCCTATTCACCTGAGACGAGCCGTGGTGAGGAGCAGAGAGCGCGTCTCGGGTGCTGCGGTTATCACTCCGCCCAAGTAGCAGTGCTTCGCCTTCAGAGAATATAGTTCCCAGTATTTATACGGTTAAAATATGTCTGTGTCTCATGTGACTTTGTTTTTTGTACACTCTGTGACTATACAAATCACAACATGTAAATAGGAAAATGTTTGCGTTATTTTGTCACTTATTTGGATTAGTATGCTTGCTGCAACCATTTACATTCAGTCTTTGTGCTAAGCTAGGCTAGCGGTGGGTGCGTCAAACAGACTTATAGCACGCACGGAGATGAAAAAGGTATGTATGGACTTATCTAACTCTGGGAGATAAGGTGAATAGGATAAAGTCCCAAAAAGTCGGAGTGTTCCTTTTAAATATAGTTATAAAATCCTAAATTATTTAGTGTGGCCATAAAAATAATAGTTATTATTAGTATTATTATTATAAATATAAAAGTCACCACAACTATGGGATGACATATTGCTATTTTTAAAAAGCCTTACTTGTTGAATTCACATATTTGGCTTTGCATGTTTAATGTTTTCTTACAGGACAAATGAAGTTCATCTGTACATCCGGACTCAACGGCAGTCTGAGCTGCTCAGGAACCTTCTCGCTGTGTCTACATGCTGTGGGTGAGTTTAGGTCACGACCTTTGACCTGCAGGCTTTCCTGCTCTGGGTCACTGGTCCTCGGGATGGTCCTTCTTTCAGACACTGGGACGCATTTCTCTCATTCACTCATGCACTGCTGCGTTTTCTCAGTGAGCCAGCAGGAGGTCAAACTAGATCCCGTCCTGCTTTATTCCATAGGCCACTGCATGAGATAAGGAAACAGTTGTTTATTTATTTGATTATATAATGTTGCTTTTCACATTACACCATGTATTAAGATTTGCGTTTTGGTTGAACGAGACACATTCCCTGTTTACACCTGGTGTTTTAATTCGTCTCTTTTGTCCACTTTTAAACACTTCTGTCCTGATTTCTTCGAAGGGAGGGTCTATGTGTGAGCTTTTTCAGATCTTTCAATCTAATGGACGAAATAAGAGGACGACGGACAAACACACGGAGAACCGCAGCTTTCGTTTCTGCTCTGAAGCCGCAAGACAAGCCGAACGCTGTGAGTGTGTGTTAGAAATCAGCTTTTTAGGTGCCGTCGTTACGGTGTAATTATATATTTAATAGGGGTGTAACGATATTTGAACCGAACCGAAAAACCGCGATACACCACCCACGATACGTATCGCGATACTCTCATGGCGAACCGAACACACCCCGCCCCCTGCTGCCCCGCCCAGCCCCGGCTCATTGCACCTCATGTGTTATGTGTACACAACGAATACAGGGCTGTTGCCTAACCACCATTAACCACATATAATTGCAATAAGCTCAGTGTTTTGTTACTTTTGATAATAAGCAAGGTGTAATCTTTCAAATTATGTCTATTTGATCACGAAATCCAAACAATAAATGCCGTTTTGGCGCTCTTAGATGTGGCGTGACAGATATCACTGTATGCATGCGGCAGCGCGGAGCGCGATCATCTCTTCCTCAGTTACAGAATAAACATGAATGGACACCCGAAGGTATGTTGAAAGATACAGTATACTTACTGAAAGGCATCATAACTCGTGTAAACACTCAATCAGTGTTTCAACAGCGGAAATACGTCAATAAAACGCTTAGTTTTTCACATAGCTTTATATTTACCTCAGGCAAGTCATTCAGTGTCCACAGCTTGCTGGTTTGCTAACTCTTTTACTAAATAAATGCTATATATTAGCCTATATATTATATTTTACTTAACCTGTTTATGATATCTTGATTATTTAATGTATGTTTAAAATAGTTGTCATGAAAATAACAGCAACTGTGTAAATTATTATAACAATAACAAATTAGAGTAAAAACATTTTAATGCAAAAATTGCCTTATGTGCAGTTTACATGTTTTCATACAATTTGTTATTTGAATGTTGATTATTATTATATCATTTAGGCTAAAAGTCTAGGCTCTGTTGTTAAGCTTTAATGTTATAGTAATGTGCAAGTAAGGGCTGTAGTTTACAGCATTAGCAGATAATTTTGTTATCCTTGAGAAACGTTTACTTGTAATGGAATTAATTTAAAGACAAGGACACAATTTGTTCATTAAAGCACTGTTTAATAAAAAATAAAAGCAATTTTAGCTTTCTAAACCCCCCCCACCCCACCGAAATGAACCGAACCGAACCGAGACCTCAAAACCGTGGGACGAACCGAACCGTCAGGTTTGTGTATCGTTACACCCCTAATATTTAAGTACTGAGTAATATTAATTAACTGGATGTACTTACTATAGGGTTAGGGTAGGATTAGAATTTGGGTGAGGGTTCGGGCGTTTTCACACCTGAAAGTCCGCACCAAGGTCCGAACCAAAGTTCACGTTTTGATACATTTTATACTTTTAGAAAGTTTTGGTTCCACACTGCCATTATGCGAGCGCACTAAAGAACTTTACGTGACACACTCGCGTCCTGTCGTCATCATCTGTGTGGGCTGCATCTTGACATTGATTGGTTTGTAAATAGACGTGACGTCAGCGTGTTGTCAATTCGGCGGGTAACTTTGACAACATGAATGAACAGACGCATATCGCTGCAACTATATTGTTATTTTTATGGCATAATTACCTGCAGCACCAACTATACACAAGGCTAGTTCAAATTCGCCAAATGAACGTCCTCGTCGTGCGAACATTTTATCGTCGCCGGCAGGAAAGGAGGAGAAGACTGCAAGTTGACTTCTTATTATGTCATCAGACCATACTTCAATTAAAAACCTCGTCTCCTCCTCTCCACGGCTCATTTCTCCTGCCACCTTCTGTGTCAGAGAATCATAGAATGTTGAATTATATGCATTAATTTTTTTATCCAACAGAAGTAACAAATTTATGGAGCACATTTAAAGTATGTTATGAAGAAAATTAGGAAAAAAACAAAGCTCCAAACTGATATTTCAATTTTTAACCCTAAAGCCTACAGTACTGTATTATTTAATGCGCAGATTTCTAAAGCTTATAAATTATAAACATTATCAACAACCTGTTGTCCACAATCTTCTAAATGTCTTCTGTCATCCGATTGATAGTTTATACTTTTTTAGCAGGGAAAATGCATTTTAGTATAATTGTAAAAATGTCCACCTTCGGGCTGTGGTTCTTGCATCTTTTTGCGTAAAATCTTGACTGATTTTTATTAGGTAAACAGATGAACAAATTTTATATTGTTAGCATATTGTTGAAAATGGTTTCAGAATTGTTTATAATCAAGCTTTACTTGATTATCCATACATCATTTTTCAGAAAAATCATGTTAAAATGTGAGCATCATTTGCAGCACAGATGATGGAATAAAATATGAGATTGGAGGAAAATGTATATGTCAATCCTTTTGTGTTTCTATTGCAAAAGTTTTGCATTCCCCCAAAAAACTTTTTGGTTTTGCGAGCGAATGCAACATTTTTCAGGGGAACGCAAATATTTTGGGACAAAAACGCAAAAGCAATGAAACATGTTTTTTTTTTTCTCGGATCTCATATATTTTCCATCACCATGTCCCTTCCGTAAGTATGATCCTGAGGAACGGTGATTTGCACATCTATCACTCATTATTGTATTGCACTGCATTATATGTTCTGTTCTGCACAATAAACACTACACAGCTTTGATAAAAAACTAAGCATTTTAAATATCGTCTTACTAAAACATATTATTAGGACATACAGACAACTGTTTTTAATAAGCATTTTATGTAAAAAGTTTTACTGTTATAAAGATCTCATTGATGTACATTACAAGCTATCAGAATTTCACTTTTTGGCCATGTAAATATCAGGAACTTTTTGTATTTTGTATTTGTATTTTTATCAAAACAAAATGTATTTTTTTGTTGCATTCATTGTGTCTCATACCCCCAGTATGAGCTCCATATTCTCATATCATACTAGCTATAAAAGCCTGATGTATCATATGATACTCAACAAAAACTTTTTTTAAAGGGGTCATATAATGGCACATACACTTTTACAAGTTGATTGTACTGAAATGTGTGTTGGCAGTGTCTGTACACAAACATCATATAATGATAAAAATCCATCCAGTGTTTTTGTTTCAATCTCCTTATATGTTTTCCCCTGCCTCAAATTGAGCCGTTCGTTTTTGTGACGTCAATAAAACGGACGCCCCTCCCACGATTGTTGATTGACAGCCGGGTTTCAACACAGACCCGCCCTCGCTCGTGAGGGAGCTGTCAATCATAGTCTGCGCGGACCAGTGCGGTCATTGTTGATATGCTGGAGCACTGTCTATGAGCAGAATGGCTCTAAGCGATTGTGGTGTTCTGTTCTTGGGTGTAATAACGAACACAGTCATTTTAATGTTCCTAAATCCGAACCGCTGAAGACGCAGTGGCTGAGTTTGTTTTCGAAGGGAATATTCCCCACGAGCAACGTCAATGCTCTCATGTTTGCGCAAATCATTTCACACACCAGACTGCTTTATAAACGAGGAGGGTCCGTATAAAGCTGGTTTTGCTAAGAAGTACCAACTATTCGTGTTGCTGCTGAACCTCCAAAATAACTGAAGTGAGTGTATCGTTTTATTAATCTTTAATATTTATATTAATCTTTGCAAATCGCTAGATGCACGCTTCACAATGAATGCGTCTAAGGTTTACACTCAGGGTACATTACGGCATGTTTTCTATGTACGACGTTCTCAATATAATTCATAATCCCACATCTATAATGAACAACGCGTTATGGTATTGTGTTACAAACGGTGTACACAGAACAGAGAGGCGGGGTGAGCAAAGCTCATTATCATTTAAAGGCATATGCACTGAAACGGCGTGCTGAAAACAGAGCTGTTTTTGACCAGGTAAAATAAGTGTTTTCTTACAATACTAATGAGAATTTTTAATTCAAGTATATTACAAAGTTTTAATTTAGACTCTAAAGAATCATATTAGCTTGTACAAAAATGGCATTATATGACCCCTTTAAAGATTTAAACTGTTCCATATATATATATATATATATAAATGGAACAGTTTAACCCTCTGAGGTTGTTCGTTTAACAGTCACACTTGGGGTGTTCGGGTCCAAATGGACCCAAAGGGCAGGATTCATATTAAAAAAAAAAAAATCATAAATTTTTTTTTTAATTGTTTTTTTTATAATATTTTTTCTTTTCTTTTTTGGTGTTTTGAGATAATTTAAAAAATAAAAAAGATTTATAATTAATATTAATGCAATAATTATGACCCATTTTTTCCCCATTGAATATAATATAATACTATTTATTTTATTTTATTTTTTTTAAAGCTGTATTTCATTTTAGTCAAGCCTAGGCCTCATGAAAGCAATTTTTGAAATGAGATGGATGCCATCTGGTGGACAAACTGAGCATTTTAAAAATTCAAAACCCATATGTAATCTGAATTTATTAGTGTGTATGTGTATAAAAGTGTGTTTGTGTCTGTGTGTGTGTGTGTGGATGTGTCTGTTTTGCACTCTTGATGTTTTATAGATTCACCCCTTAACTGTTGTGTGCTTTTTTTCTGGATCGTGGCTGATTTGTAGATTGTACGCACAAAAAAACTCTGTATTTTCACATTTTTGCCAATTTCCCATTCATTTCCTATGCGGGTCCATTTGGACCCGAAGGTCCTGAGTGTGACTGTTTTTTTTTACAACCACTTAGACTATTCAAATCCTGTCCCCAATTTTTTTGGATGTTCATATACCAAGTACCAACAAAGTCACCAAATTTCGGACCATTCCGATAAAGCTATGATTAAAAAAAAAAAATTTATTTAAATGCTTCGGGTCCATTTGGGCCGAACAACCCCAGAGGGATAAACCTTTAAAAAAAGTTTTTGTGGATCATACTTACGTATGGGACATGGTAATATATGAGATCCGAGAAAAAAAAAAAATATCATCCTAAAAACATTTAGTTTTTGTCCTAAAATATTTGCGTTCCCCTGAAACGTTTTGCATTCGCTCGCAAAACCAAAACGTTTTTTGGGGGAATGCAAAACTTTTGCAATAGAAACAAAAAAGGATTGACATATACATTTTCCTCCCATCTTATATTTTATTCCATCACCATGTGGTACATACTTGATGCACACATTTTAACACGATTTTTTCTGAAAAATGATGTATGGATAATAAAGTAAAGCTTTATTATAAACAATTCTGAAACCATTTTCAACAATATGCTAACAATATAAAATGTGTCATTTCATTTCTTTCTTTCTTTCTTTCTTTCTTTCTTTCTTTCTTTCTTTCTTTCTTTCTTTCTTTTTCTTGCCGCCAATGGACAGCTGATGCAGTTTGGATGATAAGGTGTATATCGCACAGTCGCATTGTGAAGCTTGAAGTTCTCCACCTACGCCTTTCATCTGGGATCATGGGGCTTGTCTGTGGTATCTCTGGCCCAGAAGAGGGGGTGGTCCATGATTATCAGGTTCTACACATGAACAGCTGGCCATGTGGACCACTTAACTCTGAACATGAGAGGGGTGGGATCTCGACACCCTCTCAATTAGACTCCTTTCATTTCCCTGCTACTTTTATGATTGGTCAGTGGGAAGAACATAATGTAGAAATGGGTAGGTATTACATAAAACAATGTACAAACGTTGCTCAAAGGATTCCCACAGATGGCCATCATGTATTTTTTTCTGTCTGTCTTGTAATAAGGTTTGACCTCTAAATATACACCAACCTCTATCTTGGGATGTTGAGCCACCTCTTATTATATGTTAGATGTGAGTTTTGGGATTTTTTTCTGTTTGTCCATCATTGTGTTACATATGTGCTGCTTAAAAGCAGGTCAGCTAATGACCATTCCTGCAAAAGCCCCCCCCCCCCCAAGAGACCTTAAGTAAACAGCAGCTGACAGAAAGCCTTTCTCTCCAAAACAAAGCTTGACTTTGCCCATTTGTCAGTCAGGTTCTTGTCTGGTTATTAGGAGGTTAATGTTCAAACTCAGGGAAAATAAGGCAAAACAAGGTTACTTGCTGCCGTATCTATAAAATGTGATCAAAAGAGTTGTGCACATTAACCCTCAGCCTGAGCGAGCCCGGTGTGAAACGAGGGAATGAAAGTTGCAGGCTCAGGCGAAGCCACGAAAGCCACCGGTCTTTCAATCATTCACTACAGGAATGTCTTTCTTACAGCCGCTGTGTGGTTGTCGGAGCTGTGGATTTCTCACCTGGCCAGTGAATTCTTGGCTGAACAAACACGGGTCGAAGCTTTCTCTCTCTGCGCCGCGGAAGCCCTTTGCACTTTAATCGGCCGTCTCTGAGTTACTCCCTCTTCTCACACTTCAATGCCTTAACATGAGAACCAAAAATCAACTGGAAATTCATCCACTTCCAGTCAAACGTCTGGACACGCTGTTAGACACTGTTTCTCATGATGAGTACAGACTTATGATCTAAAGACTTATGCTTAAAAGCCTGAAATTTGTTTTGTTGGGCAATTTGAATAGTGCCTAAATGCCTATGAATTTCTTTCCTAAATTAATTTGATTTATTTTATATTTAATAGCCACACTGGACCAGAGAGTAGCAGTGTCCAGCACTTTAAGGTGCCCCTATTTCCTATTATGCTCTTTTAAAGGTTCCTAATTTTAGTCACCTACAATAGATTTACATGCATTTAAGGTAAAAAAAACACATTGATTTTCTCAAAATATACATTGCACATCAACTAATTTCTCAAAGAGTGTGAAAACAGTTCGATCTCTCTAAACCCCTCCTTTCAAGAAGCCTACTCTGCTCTGATTGGTCAGACGGCCCAGTCTGTTGTGATTGGTTAATGAAACACCTATTACCATATCTGAATTATATCTGAAACAGCTTTTCATTATTTCAACAACATGAACCAAACTCTTCCAGTCTCAGCTACACCTACGGTGTCTGACGGCGGGTCAAAGTACAGTAGACGTTGTTCACCGTCAGCCAATAAAGACCACAGGCTGAGATTATGCAAATTTGTTCAAGACATGTAACAGGAAGTGAGACTGGAATTGCTGACGACGCATTTTAGCAGTTTAGAATCGAGTCTTTCTTTAACTTTGTCGTGCACTTAAAAACTCTGCAGGCATTTTACATTCACAAACAGCTTTATTACACACTGCATTAAAGGTAATATAAAAGTCTGGCAGATTGAGTGGACTTAGGCAAAATTTTGAATGTTTACAACTCTCATGCCCCTCCCCCACTATCAACGGATACCCTCCCCCTGAGTTCGTGCTCGAGACGTGCGTGTGCACCAGATTTTCAGTGAACGCGCCCGTCTCATCAGCATCCATCAACACCATGGAGTATTTGGAGGTATGCTGTCCTGGCTAATCTACCGATAGATTGCAATTGCTAACGTCATTTATACTCTAAATGAGCTTACTTGATTTTCCGCCATCACTCTTCGTTACTGCGCGAACTTCCGCGAACTTCAGGCGTGTGCGTGTGATTGTAACGTGCGCGAGGGGTGGCGTGTGCGCGATCTGTGATTGACAGTCAGATCTCACACACCCCTGCGCCGATTGGACCCGATGATCCAGGAGCGGTGGATTTTTGCAAAACAAATAACACGCTCCAGGTGGAGTTAGAAACTCGGGTTTTTTTCTAAAACTACTTTATTTATGTTGTTCTGTCGGATTATAGTGTCGATTTCACTGAATATGATAAAAAAAAAATGTCAGCTTTAATACTGTTCAATAGCATCTTAGGATGCACCTCAGGAAGTTGGTGTTGTGAATATAAGATGTTAATTTATTGTTCATTACAATATAATATAACATTAGTTATTGCAATATCGATAACAAAAAATGAGTAAACTTTTAATGCATTTATTGATCTAGGCTACTGTTAGTTTCTACATGTATACATTCAAGATGTGTAAAATAACATACTATTTCATTATAGAGTACCTAATGTATGTTAATTTATTCAATTATATTTCACAGTGTTCAACTTTTGATTCGATTTTTTTGTACTTAATTCCAGAAATTCCCTTCGTGGTTTTCCTTAGTTTCGAAGAGTTTAGGTATAAGTAGGTGCGTCCAAACGTTTCACTGGTTGTGTGTTCTAGGAATCATGTTTGGAAACATTCTTGAGGCCGTCAGCTGATGAAACTATAATTCAGGATTTTTTTGTTGTTGCTTTTAGCGTATGATTATACACCAGGGAAAGAAACCTCATGCGGTCACTTTACACCAGTCTCTTCAGACCACCCTCCTGTCTTTGATCATATCCACTGCTCTGGAGGATTGAATGGAGGCTTTGCTGACTCACAGTCCCCTTCAGAAAGCTGTCAGTCAGAACCGCTGTGTCACCCTGACGGTCATTCCCCTGTGATCGATCCGGCCTGACCGCAAGCGTCTTTGTAGCCCTTCCAGATGTAATGTAGAAATGACAAACAGAAAGACTCGGATCCCTGCTTCCAGTTCACACTTGCTCGAGTAGGCACTCCAAAATACAACATTGAATCACCAGCTTTTTTAAATAGTTTGACCTTTTTAAGTTTGAATGTCTCGGAGCATTGTTTTGCAGGGAATGTGTCCCATTGTTAATCTTCCTGTGCGGCCTATAAAGGAAAGTGTGAATGACTCACTCTATTAAAACATGTATCACACCTCATACTTTTGATTCTTTTCAACATCTGAAGTTAGTTACTAAACTCTCTCGTTTTTTCAGTCAACAAACATCCTCAAAGATCATAATTCTGTTTGTATTTGTATTTTGTAAGTCATTATATATGACTGGCAGTGGAATTATTGTATATTCATATATAGCAAAGATGACTTAATATGTAAACGCTGCACACCGATTGTCAGTTTTACTTTTAGTATGCTTTCTGGGCAAGTAAAGACTGCTGCTTTAATTCCACCTATTTAACTACCATTTGACCTCAAATTAACCCAATTTTACCTATTTAACTTGTCAGAAGGTTTATTGCAAACACATCACTCCACTTTCTTTGTGGAAAATTGATCCATCAGAAATTATTCCAGTCTTCAAAGAATAATACAAAAAGGATACTTAATATAATATAATTATGTTTTAGTTTTAGTCATGTTAAATCTTATCAAGATGTATCTTCAATCCTGAGGGGATTTACAAGTGTTTTCAATTTAAAAAGCTTAATGACAAGGATGCAGCAGGATAGATGCATTTCTGGCTATAGTTCTCTTTTAAAACGTTTCATTCATTTGTCATGTGTTTGTTCTTCTTGTATTGGCAAATTGCGAGGAAGGAAGTTATGACTTGTTTGTGTTATGAGTCACAAATTCAAAAAGATTCTTCCATGTGAACCTGTATGGAGATCAAATTTCAGCAGCATTTTGAAATAGTGAGATTTGGCCAGTAACCACTGCACAAACAAAAACAGTTAGATATTCATTTACACTATCAACAACTCGGTCTACAGCACCAGAATGTTGCGACATCCTGCACCTTATTATACGTTTGGTTTCGTTATTGCAGATTTCACTCTTTTCTCACCAAATGATCGACCTGTGCTCATGATATCTGAGCCACTCACCCACATCTGTGATCATTAACTAACCTTTATAAACGTCTTTGAAGATATTTCTATTATGCGGAAGCTGGAGCTGAAGTGTAAATGACTGACTGAGCTGCTGTGTAAATGTCATAGATTGACGAGTCATGAGTTTGAGCATGTGCTGAGAGGTTGATTGGCTCTGACTTTAGCATAGCAGTGCATGTTTTAGAGGGTCATTTTTTTTTCAGGGAGTCTGTTCTGCTAGCGGACAACAGGAAAAATGTTAAGGGGATAGACCAAAAAATGAAAATGCTCACCCTCATGTTGTTCCAAGCCCGTAAGTCTTTCGTTCATCTTCGGTAAACACATATCTTTTTGATCAAATCTGAGAGATTTCTGTCCCTCCATTGACAGCTACGCAACTACCACTTTGACGCTTCAAAAAGTTCATAAAGAGATCGTAAAACTAATCCATATGAATTGAGTGGTTTAGTCTAAAATCTGAAGAGACTCGATCGCTTTATATACCTCATTGGTTCTTGGTGAAGCTCAAACGTGCTGCGTAACACGAGAATGAACCTCATTGGCTCTTGGTGAAACTCAAACGTGCTGCGTAACACAAGAATGAACCTCATTGGTTCTTGCTGAAGCTCAAACATGATGCGTAACACGAGAATGAACCTCATTGGTTCTTGCTGAAGCTCAAACGTGCTGCGTAACACGAGAATGAACCTCATTGGTTCTTGGACGTCAAGCGAACATGATTGAGCTTCTGTTTACCACAACTGATGTGTGAGTTGATGAATGTTTATATGTGAATAAAAGGCTAAATCCAATCTGTTCATCACATAAAGTGATCGAGTCTCTTAAAAAATGTTGGACTTAAACAGCTAAATTCAAAAGGATTAGTTTTATGCTCTCTTTATGAACTTTTTGAAGTGACAAAGTGGTAGTTGCTTAAACTGTCAATGGAGGGACAGAAATATCTCAGATTTCATTAAAAATATCTTCATTTGTGTTCCAAAAATGAATGAAAGTCTTACAGGTTTGGAACGACATGATGGTAATTAATGACAGAATTTTCATTTTTGGGTGAACTATCCCTTTAAATACAAATAATGCAATGCCACTAAACATATAATCATGCATAGTTAGTATAGCTAAAGAAATATGCTCATCAACAATTAAAAGAGAGGAGAAAAGGCTTCCATATCTTTTGTTAGTTTAAAATCAAAGGTCACAATCAATCAAACTTTATGGTATTTTGGCACAATTTCATCTGTAATTTGTGATGGCTAATATTTGGCCAAGTGTTTGTAAAGGTGTTTGAAAAGGTGTAAAACAAATCAAAGGTATGTACAGCATATTGTCACGTTGTGTCCGACTTGAATCATATAATTTTAAATAGTAAACAAACTCAGGAGATCAAAGGAGAGATACAGGATACACAGACAATAACTGACAAAGACAACTGAAGACATACCAAGATAAACACAGGCAATTAAACGATACACAGGTGTAAATCATAGGTAACCATAGTAACAAACAAGTACCTAATAAACAACGAAGGTAACAGAACTAAACTTCAATGAAGCACAAGAAACAGAAATGAAAAGAAAAGTAAACCAAACATAACCCTAACACATATATTGTACAGATGTTTTTAGTTTTTAAAACTCCTGAATTGTGAATAATAAGAGATATTGATTCACTCCAAATTAATATTTAGGTGAAAGGGAACATGACAAATCATTTTATATTCTGATAAGAAACCAGCTCATGTTGATATCACCACTGGATTGATAAGACGATTGTGTAATTTGTCCTACATTGTCAATGTTGTCTTAAAAACAGTATGCAAATGCTAGATTTTTTTTTGACATTTTCCTGAACAAAATTGCTGATTAATTTCCAAGTTTCTAGATTTGGCTTGAGTTCTGCTAGTCTATAGAATTTTTGTTGACTGTTTATCGACTTGACGTCATACTTTTCTGTGTGGTTTACAGTAAAATATCTTTTCTGATATTTACGCATATCAGTTTTTTTTACGCAACCTCCCTCTTCTCACCTCTTCTTTGAATGGGTTCAGTTTCTATTTTCCATGAGACACACTGAGCCGCTTTACACTTGCAGCTAATCTGCATGGGCCTTGACTTGAAACGGAACCGTGCCGTCCTCTGATAACATTAATCTTAACCCTGGCATCATTGATTATTTACGTGACAAATGATCATTTAGTGCTGCTAATTTGTCAATGCTCTATTGTTCTCTTCAGATACCAGCCCCTGTCTGCTTGTCAAGCTAATGAGGAAAACTTGATTAGCGCATAGCCCACCTCTGATGGTTTGTTTCCCAGCTTGTCACTTTGAGGGAAACCTTCAACTCTGCGGCGCTGGCCGTTTGTATATTGTTTTTTTCAAAGGCAAACTTCTGTCAGCTGACTGCCGCACTGCTTGTGTTGCAATACGCATTGCTATATTTTCTTTTCAGCTGAATTCAGCTGCCCTTAGCTCAGGCCTGATAGGGACTAGCCTTTCATCCTCCCACATAGCGATAGAGCGGCGATGGCCTTTGTTCTCCGAGGTCCTTCCCAGTCTGAGACAGAAAGTGACTTGGCAAAACGTCTCCTCCCACAGATCCTGTAATCCTCAAGTGACCGAAGAGACTCGTTTACTTGTAATTATCTAATAATATCAGTGCAGATAATCTCACTCCAGGTGAAATTAAGAGCTCTTATTGAACTGTATAGATCGAATAGGCATACTTTATGTATATATTTTATACAGACAGCCGGATGAAAGGCGTGTTTTTATTGACTCTAGATGTTAACAAAGTTCAGCAACTGTTCAGCAAGTGAAAGTTGAGTCTAATGGTGATTATGATTATCAGAAAATGTCTGCAGGTGTCAAATGGTAATTGGATGATTGTGAAGGTGTCTGAATAGTAGTTCCTCTAAACGGTGGTGGTGGCAGGGGGTTTACCCGTAGCGGGGGGTAGCCGAGAAGATCAAGGGTAACCCGGGACATATTGGAGGTCAGCGCTCTAACACCCAATCTTGCCAGGCAACCGCTCCTGGAATGTTCTCACGGGCCGCGCAGGGGAAGTCAGGAGCCCCCCACAATTGGCCAAGAGTTAATATTGGCCTTCCGGGCCAAAGGTTAAATTTGGAGAGGTCAGGCAGGAGTGAAGGAATGAGCTGGTTTGTTGAGACGGTGCCTCAGTTTTTATAAACTGCTCCTCAGAAGTGCTGGCTGAAGGGGGCCAGTGTGAAGAGTAATGTTCTCCTGACATCAGAACACCCATTGAGCAACAGCTGGCTGTGGAGTTGGGTTACCTCCTTCATACTGTACAATAGACAAGCCAGCGCTGTCAAGCATATGCAGACAGATGTTCATGCCATAAACACACTCTTTTGTTAGTCCTAGACAGGAAGAGCCTCAAACATGTATTTATCGTGGCTCTGACAAAAGATCTACATCTACTCTCATTGGCCGATTTATTTCTTTATTTATGTTAATTTTGGATTTATTCATTTTTGTTTGTTTGTTTATTCAGTTCATCTGGATTGCTTGACATTTCATTCACTCGTCATCCATTCAATTTCATTCATTCATCTGGACTGTTTAGTCTTATATTCATCTTTTGATTAAGCAACACTCATTCATTCATTCATTCATTCATTTACTCGCTCACTCACTCATTAAATGTCTGATCATTAATTAATTAATTATTCATTTAATTCATTCATTCATTCATTCATTCATTCATCTGGACTGTTAAGTCTTATATTCATCTTTTGATTAAGCAACACTCATTCATTCATTCATTCATTCATTTACTCGCTCACTCACTCATTGAATGTCTGATCATTAATTCATTAATTATTTATTTAATTCATTCATTCATTCATTCATTCATTCATTCATTCATTCATTAATCTGGACTGTTTAATCTTACATTCATCTTTTGATTAAGCAACATTCATTAATTAATTCATTTATTCATTCACCTGGACTGACAAGTCATTTATTCAGTCGCCTACCCATTCATTCATTTACTCATTGAATGTCTGTTCATATTTATTCATTCATTTATTCAATCAATCATTCATTTTTCCATTCATTTGTCCATTTCTTTAACTGATTGTTAAACCAGTTATTCACTCACTTATTCTTTAAATTGCAATTCCTTCATTCACTTACTCTCATTTACATTCATTCACATACTATTCATTCAGTTTTGCTGTTCATTCATTCATTTATTAAATCATTGATTGAATTGCATTCATTCATTCATTCATTCATTCAACTGCACTCATCCATTCGGACTGTTTGAATTAATTCAATCACTGCCTTATCCATTATTTTAATTGCATTAATTTATGTATTCTCTCACTCATATCCTGACTGAAAAAAAAAAAATCAAATGTAATGCCTGCTCACTCACTCACGTATGTATTAAATTGCATTCATTTATTTCTCACTCATTGCTTGACTGTTCATTCATTGATTTATGTAAGAATTGTATTCCTATTCAATCACTCGGTCACTTACTCACTCATGCATTGCCTGACCATTCATTCATCCATTGACTCATTCATTCATTCAGTTATTCAGTCATTCATTTATTCATTATCAGCTCTTAATTTTAGCGGTTGCCCATGTGATCTTTAGTGTGGATAATAGCCTTGTGCCTGTACAACAGGATCCTGATCCCTCCCTCTGCCCTTGGCTCATGTTTCCCTAAGAGGCTGGAATGCATGAATGGAGGCCTCTTCATATCAGCAGCTCGCTCTTTCATTCAGAAATGTTTATACCATCAGTCACCTGACCTAAACTGTTCAAACAGGGGTGGATGGCAACATAGAGGAACTTAAACGTTCGGCACTATTATTAATGTTTACCTATGGTTCATTTACCACTGAGTGTACCTGATTAGCAAAAAGAACAATGTAAACATCTCATCATTTCCTCTTACACACTCCTGAGGAAACTGAGATGCAGTTCAAGTGATATAGGGCAACATCACAGCCACAGCTTTGAACGAAGGCATTGCAAAAAAAGCCAAGCGCCAATCCTTGAAAGTACATCCACAAGAACTTCAATCATATGATAGCACTGTGTGGAGCTTTTTCAAATGCATATGCTGTAGCTTTATTATGAACAAAGCCAGTTCTCTGACGGGATTAACTTTACAAGGGTAGATGGAGTAATGTAATTTTACCACAGGACGTCTGTAATATGGCCAATTCGCACGGGATAAGATATCTCAGTAAAACTAGCAGAAGTGGGAGGGATAACTCGACATCACCGTCACTCCTGTCGTCATGTGCGTATTACGTTGCTTCCTGATATCACGTGAGCAAACACAAATAGCCTATATTTATATATATAAAACAGTTATGTCCGGTCGAACGATGTATTCATTAACTTCAGATTGGATTGTGTTGGTAAAAGGCACTTACCTAACGCTAAAAGATGTTTCGTGCTTCCAACAACTGCTTTCGATCTTCTTTCCGATCTGAATGGTATTGTATGTGGAAAACACGTCTAGAACGCAACTGAATGCTTTTTCAAGCGTCTCCACACTTGGAAAACCGTGGAAAACTACTTTTAAACAGGAAATGACTAAATATTTACAGTACGTACATATTTACAGCGGGTCTATTCGCACGGGATTAGTATTACCTGAGGTAATTTTTCCGGACCTTTTTACTGAAGACAAAAGTCGCCGTAATCTTTACTGACATTATCCGTAATGATTCCTGAGATGGCACATTCGGACGGGACTAAACTCACAGAGAAGCTCTGGTAATTATAACTTTACCCCACCTATCCGTGTTAAACTAGTCCCGTCCGAATAGGGCTTTCTTGGAGGAATGTTTTACTTTGGGGTGTGTTCACACGGAGCCATTTAATTGTGTATGTACAAGTCTGTCTTGAGAGAAAAGAAAATCCCTGTCATATTTACACAACGCATTAATGATGAAGGGGTCTCTCATCACCTTCTCTTGTATTCTTTCACAAGTTGAATGATGATATGCATGTTCAACTCAGCTACAAGTAAACGGAAGGGCAGACCAGCCTAAACAGAACCGGCGGCTTTGTCCATCTCAAAGATCCCTCTTTGACAAATGACTCAGGTTCTTGGTCATGCAAACAAGGGCCTGATCCCAGGTCAGCCTTTAGACCTTCGCTGTGACAGATTGCACCTGGTTTTAGGGCTAAGGTATACCCTCTTCCTTGGTGGCTGTTCATAATTGTATGCAGCTGCTTTTTCCACTGTTGTGTGTCCAGAGGCCCACAGGGTGCTGGCCTGAGGTAAGCCATAACAATCGTGGCAGACAAGTCACCCCTCCCTATCTGGTCTTATACATCTTCCCAAGGTCATGCAGAGGTTTCAACTGTCCCATTGCTCACCGCTAACAGCTGACTCCAAACCAGTGGATGGCTCATACTCCTCCTTGCTGGATGAGTCGATCCTGGATGGGACCTGTGTTGAGTTCCACAAAAAGAATCTGAATTCTGTGACTTGCCACCCAAACATTCATATTTTAGCTTGAAACACTAGCCTCCTCTTTCTCAAAGAGATTAACTCTATAAATCTGACCACATGAACCTTACCATGTGTTCATTACAAGCATTCAACACACACAAAAAAACACCCCTGTGAATTCCCTTCCTCTCTTCTAGACCAACAAGTGGTTGTTGGGGCTCGGGCTTAAACGACACCCGCTATCTTTTCTTGAATTCGGGGACTGAAAGACAATGGCCTCCAAGTCTTGAGTCTGGGACCTGTCACTTTAAATCATCTCTGATGTAGATTTGATGTGACATCTTCGAAACCATGATAATGAAGAAAGCTTCAGACACTGCTATCAACATTGCGATTCTCACAACACCCAGTTCTCCTCACACTAAACGCGGACCCCCTCAACGGAGGACATAACTTCAGGACATCATTAGTGCAGTGTCATTGTGGACCGTGAACACACCCTTTGGAAAAAAAATGGGTGTGTGATAGTTTGTGCTTATCAGGGAATGGCAGAGCTGAACCTCTTTTTCATGCTTCTCAAGAAATGGGTTTTCTTATAACATCACAAGACACAAACGTCTTGGATAGCAAAAAGATGATGGTCATTTCTGTATGATGGATTGTTTGGAGAGTAATGATTTGAAAGAAGATATCAGTTGCACATGTTTTTCTCCACAATAAGTTTAACCTGCATCATTATGATTGAACAACATCTTACATTGCCTAACATCTCTACAATATAATGCGCTATTATTTCAGAGATGTAAACTTACATAAAACGACTCTGACTTTTTATTGACTGTCTTATCTCAGGACCTTGAGTTTTATAGTGTGATAATGAAAGTGAAATCGTTTCTATTGTTTTCAGAAAGAAAGTGATAAACCGTGATAATAACTTGATTGAACTCTGCGAAAGACGTTCAGGTCATTTACATAACTTTTAAGTTTTCAAGACTAAACTGATAAGATGATCCCTATGAATTCTTTCTGCACTTAATTTGTGCCCGTTACAAACCCTAATGGACAACCTGCTCAAATGAACTCACATAATATATATATATATATATATTTTTTAAAGTGATTTGCCTGGCAAAGTTGAGTTTGCTCATGGTGAAGTTCATTGTGGTTCTCCAAGTGCCAGACATCATGAAATAAGTGTAGTTCTGCACAAGGTCCTCTAGGTGGTGCTTGGAATCCAGTTGCTCCTATGGGACTTAGAGAGGATGGCTGTATTAGAAGTACTGGAAGACAGGACACACATTGTAATTGTACACTCAATGACATCTTGGAGGGGTGAAGTAGGTCAGTTCAATACAGTTCATATCAAAACTTTAGCAAAAGTTCATATCAAATGTACAGTATAGCATGACACTTCATGCGTGTTAGACATGTGACATTTTGAAGGGAATTTGTTTCTTTATTTCCATCAAGTACTTAAAAGGACGGAGATGCACACAAAGCCATGACCTCAAACAGAAGCTTCAAACAGTATACCCACAATACTGACATGTAGTGCAATAATAAGGCTGCACTCCAGCAATCTCAACAAGATCATCAGTCAGTGCTCCTCAAACAGACTACGGAATTTAGTTTTCATGAACTCCAAGCTTTAGCCAAACCCAGCTTGCTGCGCTTCATATAAATAGACTTTCCCCCCATCTCTACCTTAAGAAGCTCCAAATCCAATAGCATTCCCAGCATTGATATTTCATCAGACAGGAATATCTGCCAAGGAACCGTGTGTTTACCTCAGCGCTGAGCTGGCCTTATTGTCTTATTGACTGCTTTATACACACACATGGCTGTTGTTCAGTAAAGGGGAATCTATCTCCTTATGCAGTTTTCTCATCAATTCTGTTTACTTTATTCTCAAATGCGCCTTTCGCTGAGAGGCCACAGTGTGTGGGTATGCTTGTCTATGTGTGCGTACGTCTTCCCATCTTTCTGTGTGTGTGTGTGTATGTGTGCATGGTGGTGGTGGGGTTCGACAGCATTCCTTGCTTGATGCATGCCTGTCTGCATTTGCCCCTCCTTCGTGTAGCTTGCTTCCCCCGCCTGGTTGTTGCTCCAGGTTCTCATGGGACGGTAATCTACAACAAAGGCTTCCCAGCCCACACACTAGGCAGGGTAATGCTCCCACGTAAGCTCTCCTCTGAGCAATGTGCTCTTAGAACGGCGTACAGCACTCAAACCCATGCTCTAGCTTAGCTACCTACCTAAGGATCAGGTAATGGTCACATACATGTACAGTTTGCTGTTGTGCTAAGAAAGCATCTGGCGAGAGCAGTTGAGCTCTCCATGCCTGATTTTGTTTATCTTTTTCCCCCTTTGCAACCCCCTTCCCTATGTCCCCCTTTCCTAAGTTTTGGTTGATGTGAGGAGATATAGTGTTTCTCCACTTTCCACCACAGTGCACAGCAGCAATTCTTTTAAGACCATCAGTTTTCACTCAACAGAACGATTATCGCCAAATCTGTCTGTTTTCAAGTGTGTGCCTGCACAAAGTGCAAAAGCGTACGTCTTTGTTATCATTCCCCCACAAAGATTGTTCTGGTTTTTTAAGCCTCCGCCCATATGAGCCCTATAGATTGTCTCCTCTTATGACAGTCCCACAAAGTCAGTCAGTCTTTTTTTGTTGCTGTTGGGTAGGAGGTTGTGTGTTGGACAAGATGGCCAGCCAGTGTTGAGGGAGAGCGCTCCTGTTCTGTTGAGGCCAAACGGAGAGGTCAGATCCTGTTAAGACTATCTGAACCCCCACACTGCTGTCAGGATCCCACATGCATGCAATTTCTTGTGCTCCACTGAGTTCATGTCTACGAAACTTTCACATCTTATGTGTCCTGCGGAGCTTTTCCTCTGAAGAAAAAAGGAAAATGAATGGAAAGCTGAATGAATCTACTCACCCACATGTCGTTCCAAACCATATGATTTCCTTTCCTCCATGGAAAATAATGTTTACGGATTGTCCAAGCGGCTCTTTTCGATTCAATAAAAATGGATGCTAATTCACACTTACAATATAAAAACACTTCATAAAAGTAGCATGATTTGTGCACCCATATGTTCTACACGATAACATTGTGCGTGGAAAAGATTGCAAAGTCATTATTCGCTAATAAGAATCACTCAAACACGACTCTTGTATAAATGCAGCACGAGGTGTTTAATTGTAAACGGTTACCAAGGTTACTAGGTTTTGTAAAAACGGGAAATTCAGAAACACCCCTTATTGACACAACTTTACCCCAATGCAATATCTTGTATTCATCCTATTAGATGTGATTTAAAACACTGTCAGTTCTGCAGTAATCGGTTCTGAAGGTAAAAAAAAAAAAAAATGGTGGAAAGTGCTGAGTTTGATTGCTTGCACAGCTTTTGCTTTTTCAGTTCCTGATTCTTTTAAAGTGGTTGCACAATAGTTTCAGTGAAGAACAAATGGCACATGTGAACAGACCCTACAGCATTTTGTGAATGGGGCTGGGGATGAGAAACTGCAGGAACTGCTGGAGAGAAGATCCAGGAAGTTGATTGGCTGCTCTCGCATACACATACACTCTTTGATTGGATGACTGGAGAAGTATCTGGCCTCGGCCAAAGAGAGGTCGCACTGTTGCTGTGAGTGTTTATGTGTGTTGTCAGTCTTCAGGACTCATGCTACAACCATCATGGGAAATACTTCCTTCAGTACTTTCAAACATCAGGCTCAGAGGTTCACCATTTAGAGAAAAACTGACCACTGTGCATTTCTGCTACTATAGTTTCTGTACATTGAGAAAATAGAAAGAGGAAGTACATTTTTATGCTTCCTTTGTCTGGCCGCATACATGAGAAGGCTTAATTCCCTATAATACACTTCTATGCAATGCTCATATGTGCTCTTCATCATAATTTGTTGTGGCACAATAATATAAATAAAACATTTAACTAAATATATGTAACTTTGGACCGTTGAGATTTCACTGGATATGGCTTGTGCAATACCTTAGAAATAAAGCAAGCAACTGACAAAATGTTCTGTCGCTCATTGCTTGTTGAAGTCACAGCTGGTTAGAACATGGTTGGAGTTGTAGCAGTTTTATCATAAACCTCATCAGATGTACTATATCTTAAAGGGATACTCCACTTTTTTTGGAAATAGGCTCATTTTACAACTCCCCCAGAGTTAAACTGTTGAGTTTTACCGTGTTTGAATCCATTCAGCCGATCTCCGGTTCTGGCGGTACCACTTTTAGCATAGCTTAGCATACATCATTGAAGTGGACAAGACCATTAGCATTTCTTTCTTTCTATTTCGCAACTTTACATTTTCCGTCGGTCTTAGTGCACGATGTAACTACAGAAGAGTCAAGTTTAAAATAGGAAAAATATCGAAACTCTTTGGTCATTTTTTTTTGAGAACTGCTAATGGTCTTGTCCACTCCAATGATGTATGCTAAGCTATGCTAAAAGTGGTACCGCCAGAACCGGAGATCGGCTGAATGGATTCAGAAACGGTAAAACTCAACAGTTTAACTCTGGGGGAGTTGTAAAATCAGCCTATTTCCAAAAAAAGTGGAGTATCCCTTTAAGAGACATTTAGACAATTTTACTCTCTGCTAACCATCAGAATATTTATTGTGAATGAATATTTATTCACAGCCATACAGCATTTCCTTCCCAACATCTTCAATGCAGATTCATCATAAATGCAACTCATTTTACAACAATTGCCAAACTACTCATGTGATTCCAAAATTAACTTTATTAGTTTGTCAGGCGTGCCTCGGGTCACTACACTAAATTAAAGCAAAAGAAAATTCAAGATGCATGGCCAAGATGTTGAGTGTATAGCGAGTGACCCACAAATCTCCCTAAACCCACTTATCAAGCTCTCTTTACTCTTCTGGCTCGGGATATTTTCCCACAACCTCCAAATCAAAATCAGATAGACCAGCTGTGGCATTTATTCTTCATGACACAACTTTTTAACACCTTTTCAAGTAGAATGTGCAATTTCTTTTGCAACTGATTATGGTGTAAAATCTTGTTAAAGAGAAAGTTGTGATTACGACATTGGTATTGCTGAAAGCATAATCAAATTAGCCAATATTAAATAAACAAAAGGACGGGGTGTTTCAGTTACGTGGAAATCTTTATGCGAACTTGATCCTAACATTTCTTTTACCGCAGCTTTTTGTTGTTGTAAACTGTGCTTCTGTAGAATAGTAAAAAAAAAAAAAAAGAAGAAGTTTACGTGTTTCTTCAAATTTCTTTCTTTCTTTCTTTCTTTCTTTCTTTCTTTCTTTCTTTCTTTCTTTCTTTCTTTCTTTCTTTCTTTCTTTCTTTCTTTCTTTCTTTCTTTCTTTCTTTCTATGTTGAGGCCCAAACTAAATTGGACACCATTGACTTTCATTGTACAGAGAGAGATATCATTTTTCTGAATATTTTCTACTGTGTTCCACAGACGTAGGAAAGTAAAAAAGAAAGTTTGAAAGGACATGAGGGTGAGTAAATATAATGACAGAATCTACATTTTTGGGTGAACTATATCTTTAATACTCAACTCGCTTGTACTTTGCAACTTGTTCAGGTATTTGCCAATTACATAATTTGGTAATTGTCTTAAAAACACAAATAAGTCATATAAACTGTATTCAGTGAGATGCAATATTGCTTGACTGCACACGGAAATGTACCATTCACTTACCGATCCCCTAAAACCAAGAATTTAATATTAATGACATTACATTTTGGTTCCCAGTAATTCAGTCGATACACAGTTAGAGAGGTGGTTTCTGGGTGGGTTTGTTTTGAAGTGTGATAAGACTGACCCAACAGGTCTACCTTGAATGTGTGTGTTTTAAAATGTTTTCGTTTTTTCTTTTTTTTCATTTCATTTTCATCTCACGCTACTTCAACAAGAATAGCATTACCATGAAGCAGTTGCTTGTGTGATCAGTTTCTCATACGAGTGTTTTGACAGTTGACAGGGATGTAATAGGTTTCCTCTTTTAGGAAAGTTTAGGTTCATTCAACCTTTCAACTCTGTGTTGTGACTGAAGTTAAGATTGCAGCGATGAAAGCTATGCTGACTTGTGTCGGAGACAGTCCATTGACGGTGTATAAATGAGACAGTGTCACTTCTGGGTCTTGTGATTGTAATGTGTTTTCACAGACTTTCTGAGATGGGTCCAATGGAAATAGTGTTGAGCGTTCTTCTTTTTTTTCTTCTTTTTTTCAAGCATCTTTTTGTCATTTGTTGCAGTAACTATTTCAGAATTGAATGCATTGCTGGTCTCCCTAAATGTTACATAACAAGGTCGCTGGGTTGCTTGAAATGATCTGATGATCATGAAGTGTTTGAAAAGCTTGAAAATGATAAATATGCATGCTTAAATTACAGTTTCACAAAGAAAATATGCTAACACTTTATTTTACTGTTATGCATAACAGTGATCATAAACCAAACCCTTTTTCCTAACTCTATGTTGTTAATTAATATAAATCTGTACATATTTGTGTAATTACACTGTAACAATGACACCTTAATAAAAAATGTTAAATAAAAAATGTAAGAATCCCAACTTGAGAGTTATGGGTTGGTTTTGAGTTAGTTGATTGTATTTATGCATAATTTACAGTTATTCCTATAATAAGTACATGTAACGTGTAACAAAGCCTGAAGTGTTACCAAATATAGCGTAAGCATATTATATTATATTATATTATATTATATTATATTATATTATATTATATTATATTAGTCAAAAGTTTGGAATACTTTAAATGAATTTTTTATGTTTTTGAAAGAAGTTTGGATTATTTCATCAAAAATACAGTAAAACAGTAATATTGTTAAATAAATGTTTTTCTATTTTATTATATTTGAAAATGTATTTTATTTTTGTGATGCTGAAGCTAAAGTTTTCAAGATTGATAATAATCAGAAACGTTTCTTGAGCAGCAAATCATCATATTAGAGTGATTTCTGAACGATCATGTGACACTGAAGACTGAAAAATCTGTTTTAAACTGTAATAATATTTCACAATATTACTGTTTTTATTGTATTTTGATCAAATAAATGCAGCCTTGGTGAGCAGAAAAGACTTCTTTCAAAAACACACACCAACATATTTTGACCAGTAGTGTATATGATATAATATCCTTCTGGCATCAGGGTTCAAGTCCAGGAAACCCAGCTAATGTGGCAAGGAAAGGAGTTCCTCTGCAAAGTGTGTCATCGTTGGCTCCTCATCAGAGATTCACAGCATATGTCCAACATTTGTCCAACTTTTCTGTTTCATTCCTGTCACAACTGTAGGAACAACTGGAAATTGTGGCCGGAAATTTCCACACTGTATTCCCTATAATGCTAAATATATGCATTTGAAACATTATTGTCTGTTGTTTTGGGAGGAGGTCACGGATTGAATTATGAATGTACTGATCCGATACAATGGGACATACAATGGGAAAAATAAAATATGCCTACATAATAGTGGCCCAGCCAAGACATGTTACTATCCTGTGTTTTTTGCTTTGCTGACGACCTTGCCTTTTCCTTCCTGCCGAAGCTTCTGAGCCTGAAAGAAAAGACATTTGCATTGGTGTTTTTAAGATACTTGAGTCATGACACATCGTGCTTCTGCAAGCCAGGGACATGCTCTGCCGGGTACTGAAGGGTGTAGCTGTTTGTAGAGCGCTGATATGACGGCTGCAGATACAACAAAGACAAACTGAATTTCTCAAAGAATGCGCGCGCGCGAGAGACATTCACTTCCGACGCATGCAGTGACATTTCCCATCGCCGAAACTTCGTCTCAGCGCTGAAGAACAGAGCAGGGAGGAGGAAAATAGAGTGGTACGAGAGAGGGAGAAAAGGAGAGCAAAAAGGCCCTTGTCCAGACGGCAAGCACATGCTCGTGTAACAGGAGTCCTGAATTCCACAAGGCTTACTGATCTTTTATTTCCCATTAAGCAGGGTAGACTGAGACAGAGAGAGAGAGACTCAAGTTGGGGCAAATCTGATCAAATATCAAGTGAGTGACTTCTAGCGGGGAACATCTGATTGGGTCTGATTTCCAGCAAAGGCCCCTCTGATGTGAAAAACGATGACCTGGGGAAATGAGCTTTAGGCCTTTCCTCCAGGAATGTTGCACTGCAGCTCGCGTCCACAATGTGTCCCCGCTCTTGTTTGTGTCTTGTGTCTAAGCTTTTGTTGATTGCTGGTCCTTGTCACTGGCCACTCCTCCTTGTTCTTCTCCAATGACAGCTGCCGTTGAGCTACTGAAGTCTAACAATCTGCCTGATGAGGTTTGAGTTGCTCATAGTCATCTACAGTTCAGAAGATATGAGACTCCTAGTCCTATGGATGCATTAAAGGGATAGTTCACCCAAAAATGAAAACTCTGTCAGTAATGACTCTCCCTGGCCGGCCCAAAAGTGGCCGGCCCAAAAGTTATGAAAGACATCGTTAAAATAGTCCGAGTGACTACAGTGGCTCAACCTTAAGTTTATCAAGTCGACGAGAATACTTTTTGTGCGTAAAAAAACAAACAAAAAGAACGACTTTATTCAACTACTCTGTAAGGCCGTGATATTTCACGTAGTGAAACTACATAAAGCTTCTAGGTTGCACGTCACACGCAGGCTCACTATTGGCCGACGCTGGTCATGTGTGTGATGCGTGACGTACAACCTAGAAGCTTTGCGTAGTTTCACTACGTGAAATCTCACGGCCTTACAGAGTAGTTGAATAAAGTCGTTCTTTTTGTTTGTTTTTTTACGCACAAAAAGTATTCTCGTCGACTTGATAAACTTAAGGTTGAGCCACTGTAGTCACTCGGACTATTTTAACGATGTCTTTCATAACTTTTGGGCCGGCCAGTTTCGATCCCTTAAGAAGCCTATGGAGGAGTGATCCAGCTCTCAGATTTCATCAAAAATATCTTAATTTGTGTTCCGAAGATGAACGAAAGTCTTACGGGGTTGAACAACATGAGGGAGAGTAATTACTGACAGAGTTTTCATTTTGGGGTGAACTAACCCTTTAAATCTTTCCCCACCATTGCCGGAAATTTCCGGCAATCCATGTATTTACTGTTATACGTTAGGGGGCGCTATTACGCATCTTCTGAAAGGGTACAGACTATCCGGATCAAAACACAGGGTGAAGGAGATGTAGAGACAAGCGATGGAAGCATTGCTTATGCACATGAAAAATAACCAGTGGTGTAAAGTCCAGGTTCAGAGAGTAAAAGTCCAATCACTTTGCTAATTAGAACAGTTTTTCAGCCAGGAGATACTAACTAATGAGTGGAATAAACATATGGCAGGACTTTTACTTTCTGACTCCTGGACTTTACAGCTCTGAAAATAACCCAAACTTTCAAATACAGTTTATAAATTAAAACTGCATAATGTTTCTGCCTGAAATGTCGACCCAGGACGAGCTACAGGACTGTGAAGCTTTGGGGGTGTTGATGGACTCGATCTACTTTTTTTATGAAACTTACCCACATTCAAGTTTTTATAAAAAAAAGAAATCATGCTATAATAAAATGTGTGTTTTTTTCTAAAGCAGAGGCTCTGTTTTTTCGTTTGATAAATTGCATGATTAGATATTCATACAAAAAACAATATTCTAGGGGCCATGAAGGTTTTGTGAAAATGATCCAAAATGCTGGTGATGGCTGGACACTTTTGTAAATAAACGCTGGCAGGAAAAGTTAAAAACACTAAAGCAGGTATTAATTTGAGCAAAGAATAATTTGAGTTTTACAAGAAAATACCATTTACATTTTTCTACTTGAAAATTAATTCCATGATTTAATTGCTAATTCTTTGTATTTGTTTGTGAAATATACTATTATTGTACTATTATTTTTTTTTTCCAGTGTACCTATATTTTTGAGCATATAATAAAATGTCTTTCCTTTGAAAAAAGTGTTTTTTTAGTCTGAGGAACCATAGTTTTAATCAGCCATCATATCCAGATTCAAAATATTTAGTGCAAGAAAGATGTTATGTTATATTATATTATATTTTTTTTTGAAAATGTCACACATGCACATTTATAGGCCAATTCACACAGCACCGACAGACAGCAACAGACACTTTATAATTTTTTTTGGATCAGAATATCATAAATATCTGATACATCACCAAGCCCGAGACAAAACCCTCACTACACTCATATTTCTGTTATAATAGTTCCTTCCATTGATCTCAGATCCTTAAAACAAGTTGAAACAAGGCTGTTGTGCTCTAGGCTTGAATACCTGCAGACAAACTTCCTTAGCTTGAAGGTAGGCCTATGTGTGCTTCACACAAATTTCAGTTCGTTAGTGATTATTTCTTATTATTTTCCTATTACATTCACAACAGTGTTTGGACGCAGCTGGTAATGAAACTGGTGAAAGTATATGAGTGTGCAGAGGTTTTTTGGGGGGAACGTTTGTTAATGATAAAAAGACGAACTGGACAACAGGAAAAGAAACCTGACATAATTGTGTGTTCGGTGATATCAGAGACTTACAAGTCATTACAGGTTACAGAAATCATTTGCGCCTTTATGCCATTGTTTTAGAGAAGCACATTCTTTCCCTTTTGCATCGAGACGTTTATAAAGCTTTAATAACTGTTATCATAGTATATTATACAGGTATTATTTACTTAGATGTGAACAAAATGAAACATGAAGCCAATTAGATTAGATTGTGCTCCTGTCTTATCTTGTTGCAGATTTTTCTCTTTTCTAGTCCATGCATATTTAAAAAAAACGAACCGTCCCAGACATTGCGGTCATCAGTTGACTAGTTTTACTTCCGTCTGCAGGCCGCGTCTTCACCGGGTCTGTGCTGTTAGCTTTGTAAAGGAGGAAGGGTTGAGGTTAAAAGGGACAATAGGCACAAAGCCATTGACAAAAATAGCTAAATGTCATTAGGACTCAGTAGGAAATCACATGAGGCCTAAGTGGGAACCAACGACAGACATGCTGACAAAATCAGCCTGGGGAGAGGGAGGTTTGCTGGAGGAAGAAAAAAAAAAAGAGAAAAATGAAAGCAGCCGCAACTGGTTTCTACCCATCCGGTTTTGTGAATGAGAGCTGTCCTCCCTCGCTCATAAAAAGATTAGGTCATTTAGGGTATCCTTGTCTTATCTAGAATCCTGTTTTGGTGTTCAGAGGATGTCTCCCTTTATATGCACTCAATATACTTCATTTTTTCCCCAGAAAATGCAGTGGTGCTGGTATAATGCTAAAGAATGAGTTCAGAGAGGAGTTATAAAAGGACATGTTCAACTGCAATGACTACAGCTGGGAAGTGCATCCCTATTTGTTTATTTGGTCACACTTTAGTTTAGAGTCCAATTCTCACTATAAACTAACTATTGAGTTTAGGTAAAGGGTTAGTTCACCCAAAAAGGAAAATGATCCCATAATTTACTCACCCTCTCAAGCCATCCTAGGTGTATATGACTTCTTCTTTCAGCCAAACACAATCGGATTTATATATAAAAAAAAAAATCCTGGCACTTCCAAGCTTTATAATGGGAGTGAATAGTACCACAGATTTTGAAGCCCAGAAAAAGTGCATTCATCCATCATAAAAGTGATCCATACGCCTCCAGGGGGTTAATAAAGGCCTTCTGAAGCGAAGAAAAATATCCATATTTAAAACTTTTTAAACAATAATCGCTGGTTTCTGCTAACGGCGGTATGGGAGTCTAGTTCCGGTGAAAAGAGTGACCCCTGACCCGACTCATGACGTATTGATGAACGCGGAAGCGCAGAGGATAGAGCAAAACAAAACACTGTTCACAAATTAGAAGTCTAAAAAGATCATTTTTAAAGATAAATGTGGGAGGAGCTTGAGTTTGATGCCCATCCCTATTTGTTTGAACCATGAGAGGCGTTTAATCTGATCAGGTCAGAGGTCACTCTTCCGGCGGAATTCGACTCGCGTTTGGCCGTTACCGGAAATTTTATATATATTTTATAAAGTTATAAATAAATGGATATTTTTCTTACAAAATATTTACATTTCCCCAACAAGCAAGCCCAGGTGATAAAATGTAATGCAAAAGTAACGTAGTGCATTACTTCCCTAAAAAGTAACACAATTAGTGGAGTAACACAATATTATAGTGCATTTTAACATGTTACTTTTAAAAATTGTAACGCATTCTTTTAAAAGTAACTTTTCCCAACACTGACAAAAGGCAGATTATTGATTAAAGGCTTATTTTCACGCGGCTCCTTGACCAATAGTATGTAATGACCTCAAAACACTTACATGATTTGTAAACTAATACACTTTAACGTTTGCGTCACATAACCAGCTATATGTATGGATTTTCCAGCCCGTTCTCATCCTTTGGCGTCATACATGTGACGCTTTGTACATTTCGTTGAAATCTTACGCACATGGCATCCTTTAGCATCAATATGAGACGCAGAACCCAAGGCGTCATACAGGTGACGCACGTCTAAATCCGACGCACATGGCATCGTTTAGCGTGAATATGAGACGCAGATCCCAAGGCGTCAAAACTGTAACCCTACCCCAGACCTAAACCTACCCATAACAGTGCGTGTTATATTGACGCTAAAGGATGCCATGTGCGTAAGATTTCGACGAAATGTCATATGGCGTCACCTATATGACGCCAAAGGATGAGAATGCGTTGGGATTTTCAGATGTAGCAGACTTGCTTGGAAGCTCAGGTACATTGCACTTGCGATGCAGAGCACTCGGGTATGACTCCCGTGAAACATGAGTCATGACAAAAGAGCTCAAAGACTTGTACAGTAGAAGAAAGATAAAATGGCATGGTTGCTTCACAAATGTGTGTTTATCCCACGTTTGCTTTTGCCAATGTGGCATAATGAGCTAGTAGCCCATTTGTCCGCATTATAGTAAGTGACGTCATCAATTTGCGCTTGTATTTAGGCTTGAGCGCGTCTCTTTGGTTGAAATTCCCAGGGTGGCGTAGTCTAGATTAAAACCTATAGTGTTTCTTTGTTTTCTTGTGGTTGCCACATATTTGGCGTAGTCGGCAGGATTAAAACCAATAGTGTTTCTTTGTTTTCTTGTGGTTGCCACACTAACACTATCTGGTATGTTTAGAGTTTAGTAGGCCTATGTTATTTTCAATCGTGATAGAGTGTTAACCTTTTAGCACCACTTTCACCGGATATTTCAGTTCAGAACTGCCTCGTTACCTAGAACAACCAACCTAATAGCGAGATTCATAGCCAGATTCATGATCATATATTTTCTGATAAAACTGAACCCGCATTTAGCACCACTCACTGGACGTTCAGCTTTGAATGTGTCAGACGCAACGCAATATAATTTTTACAAAATGTCACCTTATCTGTGTTTTGAATCATACATTGCATTGTGTTTTAGGGTTGAAGGAAATGTCCGCAAGCTGAACGGAAAAGCCACTGGTAATATTCTGCCATGACATTATCTGTTTCTCTACAGATTTATTTTTACAGTGTGGTTTAGATAACAGTGTAAGAATCTCAGGAAAAACTCATGAAAGAAAAGAAAGAGGATAAAAATGATGAGCTCCGGCCTCAAAGACCGGATATCCCAGGTAATTTAAAACAAAAGACCTTGGGCAGACATTTCTGACAGTAAATCTTCCCAGCTATGAAGTCGACAGCCCTGCTCTGCATTATGAACAACCCTGTAATTTAGCCCAGCCAGGCGCTAAGCTGAGAGACACAAACCCTGCTTCATAGTTTAAATCACGAGACATGAAAAATGCCACCTCCCACATTAAAGCTAGCAAGATGTCCAGAACTACTGGACTTTCTGGACTTTTTACTTACAAGCTGATCAACGCACATTCTTTCTACATGCGTGCTAAGAGGGTGTTCACTAAGTTGCATTCAGAAACAGATAGATGCATTTTACAAATTCATTCATCAGGCATTTATCTCTCACATGTTTGCATATAAAAAACAATTAAAGTGCCCCTATCATACCAATTTAAAGGTTCCTAATTTAGTTTTTGGAGGTCTCCTACAATAGGTTTACATGCATCCAAGATCAAAAAACACTTTAATTTCTTCAGAATATAACGTGGATCACCTCATTTCTCAAAGAGTCATTTTCGAAAATGGTCCGTTCGAAGTTTCGAAGTTTCGAACACCGCCTTTCCGAGAACCATCTCTGCTCTGATTGGTCGGACGGCCCAGTCTGTTGTGATTGGTTGACCGTTTACAATGCGCGTCGGAAACGAAATCTCCATTACCATATCTGAATTTCAGCTCTGAAGGCTTCCTCAGCACTAAATATTACACAGTAAAATGAATGTTGGCGTTGGTTTTTCTGTATCAATTCCAGCGCGAGTCCTCGTCCTTTTGAAGTGCATGTGAAGTGGATTCGAAAACACAGAAAACAACAACAGTGATTGACGGCGGGTCAAAGTAAACGTCATTCACGGACAGCCAGTGAAGTCCATAGGCTGGCATTATGCAAATTTGTTACATTGTTACATAGGTATGAAAGAGGAAGTGAGACTGGAATTACTGACGACTCGTTTCAGCAGTTCAGGATCGAGACAATAACTTTATTTGTCATGCACTTTGATCTTTAAAACTTTGCGGACCTTTTACATTCACAAACAAACAGTTCTATTTCACACTGCATGAGAGGTCAAATTCAAAAACTCATAATTGGGGCACTTTAAAAGCCAGTGCAGGCTTACACAAGAACTCGGGTGTGTACGGGCGATAACACATTCAAACCAACACTGCAGAATGTCTTTTGCCCCAGTGTGGTAGAAAGGCATTAAACGACGGTCTGGCCCTGGGCTGAATCTGCATGGTATGTGCACTAAGGCGGACCTCATTTCCTTCATTTGTAAAGGGAGGCAGTCATCCCTAAAGGCAAATCAAAGAACACAGTGCTCCTCTAGGAAATATGTAACTTAGAGAGTAATGAGCAATGCCTAATATGCCAAAAGTGAGTGTCCAAAACCATCCGTGCCTGATCTCCCCAACAGCATTCACTCAAGCTGCTGAAGCCTGAATGTGTGAGGATTGTACATTCTTGTCACAAGAATAACCCTTGTATGACCCGGTGCAATGGTCAGCCACTTTCACACCAGAGCTTACCTCCCATCTGACGGCCACCCATACTTTGCAACGTATGGGAGAAAAATGCAGGCATGAAGAGATTCCGAAATTTAATGAGTTGGGTACATTTAATCTTACCCAACCACTTGGGAATTGAGAATTACTTTGCATTCAGAACAGAAGAGAATTTGTTTAAACTGGTACCAAATGATTTTCAGTGTCACTGTCACGACGATCAGAGAGTGTCTTCATTTCTGTTGGTTGTGCAGATGAAAGAACAATCAACATTCAATCGTATATGATATATTCAAGAATTGTGTGCACTTTATTTATCACTAAAAATGTCCCAGAATCAACAGGATCGTTCTTAAAATTCCATCCCTACAACTAATGATGGTTCTCAGTTGTCTTTAAGGGATAGTCTACATAATGAGCAGTCTGTAGGCTTTACGCCTTTGCCAAAAAATGGAAGGGTGTCTGGCTATTCGCCAACACATCTTACGCCTTGGCACCTCGTGATGTAAAGTTATGCACGGGTTTGAGACTGAGAATGTTGTTTCTTTAATAACACCCTTCGAGAAGGTTGCTCTTTCATCTCTTTGACCCATGAACCTGACTGTGATGGGCTGGCCTAAACTGAGCTAAATGCAAAGGACTCTTTAGTGCAGCCAAATGAATGGAGGAAAAAGACCTCATACTATTGGAGATGTCACTGCAAAGAACTGCAGCAAATAGAAAAGTGGTCCACATTCCTTTAATTGTAAAATATGCCACTTCCATGGTGTAAAATAAATAAATGATAATGCTAAAGGTAATAAAATAAAAATGTAATAGGCACCCTCATTGAAAATAACAAAATCAGAATGCATTATGATAATGAGGGCAAATATGATTAATTGTAATGAAAATATTGTCAAATGCATTATTATTTACCTGGCTTTCTGACCAAGATTGTTTTCAAACCGTGTGGTCTAGTTATTATCTGACCTAAAAGAACTGAGCAAAGAGCACATGTATACCCCTATACCATTTAGATTTTTTGTATCTTTCTCATTAATCTTCCCCCATCATTCCGGTCGCGTTTTTTCGTCTTGTCTATGTGTGAGCGTGCAGTTTCGAGTTCGCCTGGGCCGTATACGCTCTTTGGTTCGTGTGAGTTGTTCTGTCTGTGGAGTGTGGTATTCGAATCCGTCAAGACCGTAACCAAACTATGTATAAACTCGACCGAAGTGACAGAACCCTGACAATATTTTCTAAAGCTACTCCAGCTTTTATACCACACAACTTGATGGAGAGAGTTGAGACAGTGAGAGTTGTCTGTTTATTCAAACTCTATTTTAGCAGCATTGCTCTCCATCGCTGGAATGGGAACTACAAGAAGATATGCTTTCATGTCTATACTCTACTCATTTGCTGAACCTGTGTGAAAATAGCTGTCAGTGTCGTGCCCCTTGAGATGTTTTAATAGAACCTTGTTAATGTGTGAAAAGTTGCTTTGTTTATAAATGCCCCCCCAAATTCAGGCAGAGTTACTCACTGGAAAATGGCCCTGGACAGGCCGTGATGGATGCTGTGTTTTAAATGGGAAAACTCGTGCCTGTGCTTTAGTGGGAAAGGAGTGAACTCAGTAGGTTACCTGTTGGCAGAGCAAACACATTCCTTCAGCTTTGATAAGCATGCATACGCTCTGCTGTTTTTGTCTAATCAGATGTTTACTCAGAAATATGATAGAGATCAATCTATCTAACTCACTGTCTAGATAGAGGGACTTTCTGTGCTTTCATTTAATACGCAGTATGGTTACACAACAACCAGGTTGGGGGTCTGTATTCAAATTGTATGCAAATTATGCAAATATATAAAAAAGACATTCCAGACGGCGGGCAACAGCATGTTTGAGGGGAAGGGTTTAACTGTTTCTCCTTGGCTGAAGGATATTTTAGGAGGGGGTGTTAAACAGGCTGGTCAGGTGTAAGCGGTGCTGTGAGAACATGCACTGAAACAGCTGACTTCTGGAGAAAGTTACTCCTCATTGTAAAAACTGTTTGACAATGGAAGAGAATGTGAAAAAGCTTTAGTAAATGCCTGTTGAATATTTGCCTTATCTTGGTCTATCACAGTTGTGAATAAAGGCTGATCCTCGAAGTACATGGTCGGCCACAGGTGTCGCACATAAACTGGCTTGATGTTGTTTTTTTTAAGGTATTGAGTGGCTCAACCTTAAGTTTATCAAGTGACGAGAATATTTTTTGTGCGCAAAAAAACAAACAAAAATAACGACTTTATTCAACTATTAATTTCCTTCTCTGTGGGCCGTGAGATTTCACGTAGTGTAACAGCGCAGCGCTTCTGTGTTGCACGTCACACGTAGGCTCACTATTGGCCGACGCTGGTCATGTGTGATGCGTGACGTACAACACAGAAGCTTTGCGTAGTTTCACTAAGTGAAATCTCACGGCCGTACAGAGAAGGAAATGAATAGTTGAATAAAGTCGTTATTTTCGTTTGTTTTTTTGGGCACAAAAAGTATTCTCGTCGCTTGATAAACTTAAGGTTGAGCCACTGTAGTCACTCGGACTATTTTAATGATGTCTTTCATAACTTTTGGGCCGGCCAGTTTCGATCCCTTAAGAAGCCTATGGAGGAGTGATCCAGCTCTCAGATTTAATCAAAAATATCTTCATTTGTGTTCCGAAGATGAACGAAAGTCTTACGGGGTTGAACAACATGAGGGAGAGTCATTACTGACATAATTTTAATTTTGGGGTGAACTAACCCTTTAAGCTGTAAATGTAATTAATCCTTTATTACATTTTTACCTTAAAGTGATTTGTTTTGTTAAATATAATGTACATTTTTGTCATTTATACAAATAATAATGTATTAATTTGACTTCATAATAGTATGATACTATTATTATACTTGAAAAGGGAAAAAGATAAATGGGCCTGCAGCGCTTTTAGCATTAAAATAACTACTGTCAGGATTTACTAAAAAAAATAGTGCTGAAAAGGCTTGGACAGGGTTATTTTTGCGGCTGACCTTATTACATATTAATTTGTAGGAGTTTCCTTTTCAGACGCAAAATTTATGGGAGGAGAGCATTTAAATAGGTTTGCACTAGTCAATTCACTGGTATGTGCTCTATTATTTAAAGGTGTGTTCACACCATGTCATAATTACCGTAACAATTCTGAGCCTTAAAACGCCTTCGCATGCTCGTATAGAACTTGTAATTACAACATGTAAACTTATAATTTTCTGAGAGCTATTAATGTGCGTTGCTCTTGGTAGTTTGCGTTGGTCATTATGAAAATGATCTGCTGTGACTGTGTTTTTTCATTTGCGCATTGTCAGTTGATCACAGAACTTTTCACTCCCTTCGGTGCTTTCATTTTCACGCTAATTTGCCCTGTTTAGTAAATCTGGCCCCAATTATATAATCACATTTAACACGCGAGACTGTAAAATGAAAGAACTTAAAAAAGTACTCATGATTTATTGTATCAATTACAGGTCATATTTTATTAAAAACACAACTGCAGATGAAGATTGCTCCAGATTAAAATAATATTTTAATACTGTATATTTGAGAAGGAGAGCTGGACAACCAATGTAGTTACAGCTATCGTTGTATGGCATATCAGTGGTCAACATTAGATCAGTGGATCTCTCCATCAGGACATCCACTGTCTGGTTCAGGATTGTTATGTCACTTTTGCTTCCCAGTCTGAGGGGAATTTCCTGATAATCACTGAAAAAAGAGTGTGCTATTTTCACTGGAGGAAGGGCGGAAAAGAGCCTATTTGTCAGGCTTTCACTGTATCCTGATGGGGATGTAGATGGTGACCGGGGCCGAGGAGATATACACTGAGAGCCAACGCAGGAAATGCTCTAATTTTTGAGTCTAAGCAAAAACAGCTAATTTTGTTTCGTTTCTAAGCTATAACCTGACAGGCCTTTGGTCTAGAAGACTAACAGAACGAGAGAGATTGGAAGAGAAAGATCACCCATTCAGTGCACACGTGTAATTGGGTACGGCAGGCAAGATAAGTTTGTTTTAATCACAGCTCATTAGCTTTTACAACCAAGTGTCTATTTAGAGCTGCGGTAAGGTCGGTGGCTCTATAGTGTCTTATTGCACGGAGAGGCCAGGAATGCGAACGAAGAAGACAGCATGCTGCCGGCCGCCATACTTGGGTCGCTATAACTCACAGAGATGATGATCTGCCACTGCCGACCGCACTAGGCATCGCCCGACTCACCCCACCCAGAGAGACTCATCATCACACAAACAGCGGCTTTGGATGATTTGACCCCAGCAACCTTTATTTAGATACACACAAATAAACTTCCTGGGGTGAATCTCATGAAACCATGTCAAAAACATATAGCTACGGGTCATATTCCACCACCTCCCCCCAAAAAAAAGAAATATGTTTGCCTATTGAAACCTTTTTCTTTCAATATTATATTTTTTATATATAGGCCTATTGAAATATTGTAGTATTTATATGTATACATCACGGGTAGTATGGTAGTACTCCATGTATCATGCTGATTTCTATTGAAAGACACTGTAAGGTTAAAGGGTTAGTTTACCCAAAAATGAAAATTATTCTATAATTTACTCGCCCTCAAGCCATCCTAAAATATCCTGGCTCTTCCAAGCTGTCACATGAATGTTCAGTTTCGTTCAGTTTCTGACTTGTCTGTATTAGTTCTCATTAGTCATTATGGTTTCTAATTAGTTAAGTATTGTCAGCTGTTCTAGTTAGGGGCCCTTATTTACTGTGTATTTTTACTCCCTGTTCCTTCAGTCCATTGTCGGTTATTGTTTGTGCGTTGCACACTGTCTCGCCTGTTGGCTAGTGTTTCTAAGTTTATAATAAATCCTGTTACCTTTCAATTATCTTCGTCTGCCTTGGATCTTTGTTTGATACAAGCTTTATAATGGGTATGAAAATGAACTGAGATTTTGATGCCCAGAAAAGCACACCCATCCATCATAAAAGTAATCCATGCGGCTCCAGGGGGTTAATAAAGGCCGTCTGAAGCGAAGCTATGCGTTTTTGTAAGAAAAATATCCAAAATTATATCTTTATAAACTGCTTCCAGTAATGCCCGTCCGCCGTTCACGAGAGAGTCGAGTTCTGGCGTATGTCGTAGGATGTAGGAGTAGTATAAGCTTAGGTGAGAGCTGACGTAAGATTTTTTTTCCACGTTCGTAAAATGTGGAACAAACAAATGTGGAAACTAGTTTATATGAGGAAAAAGTTATAAATTTGTATATTTTTCTTACAAAAAAGCTTAGCTTCAGAAGGCCTTTATTAACACCCTGCAAACGTATGGATTACTTTTATGATGGATGGATGCACTTTTTTGGGCTTCAAAATCTCAGTAACTATTACTCCCATTATAAAGCTTGGAAGAGCCAGGATTTTTAATTTTTTTTAAAAAAATTTATTGGAGTGGTCACATGACCACTCCAATTGTGTTTGGCTGAAAGAAGAAAAGTCATATACACCTAGGATAACTTGAGGGTGAATAAATTATGGGATAATTATAATTTTTGGGTGAACTAATCCTTTAATTGATTTACCATTAAGAATAATGAGAATTTCTGAAAATCTTTGGAAATGTTAATTAGATGAACTATTTTTGTGCTGCATTAGTGTAATGCAAATTTAAGAAAAGATATGTCACATAATGTCACAGTAAATGTTTAAAAATAAATGTTTTTGTATAATATACTTGTTTTGATTTTTGGAGTGAAATGTGATCTGGGTATGTTTTCATGTTCCCAGGAAAATCTTATGGCTGTTCTTTCATAGATCTCATTATGTCTATTAAAGACATTGTGATTGTTTTCTTTTTCCCTACTCACACACACACACACACACACACACACACACACACACACACACATACCTACTTAACCACAATGTGAGGACGTATGACTGGGAACCCTACCTTTAGGGACACCCCTTTCTGAAGGGTCTAGAGACAAAAGAAAGACATGACTGCACTTCTGGAGAAGCTGTCATCACACTTATCACTTGATTTTATTAATAAAAGTCTTCCTTAAAGACCTGACATTTTGCCTTCACTTTAGGGACAGTATTTTTTATGTCCATTTTGGGGACATTAAACACAAACTCTGATCAAGTCATACTTTGAGGACCATGGTGATACACAGACTCTGGTTAAGTCATACTTTGAGGACCATGGTGATACACAGATTCTGGTAAAGGTATAATATCAGGACTTTGTTGAGATGGTATATATTTAGTGAGTAAACAGTTTTTTATTTTTATTTTTATTTCGTCAAGATCACAGAAAATGGGTAGCCAACATTTTTGTCTGATTTGTAGCTTGAGATGAAGTGTCCTTCACTGCTCAGTTGGGGAATGACAATTAACATTCAGAAATATTATTCATTTGACTGTATTTGATTGATTGACTATCAGAGAGAACCAAAGATGGAACTGAAGACAATAGTGTCATTATTCAGCTCAATTCTATTTCAACTGTAAAACAGCTCTACAGAAGTCATTTAATAATTGCTGAAATTTTACAAGTTATGTGCCTGAAGTAGAGGTCAGCACAGGCTTTAAACTTAAGCCCAAACCCGGCCCGTACCCGAAATCATTTAACCTGACCCCAACATTACGGTTATATTTTAAGCCTGAGCCCGACCCAAACCCGAGGTCCGTTTCTCAGTAAATTGCTTTTTTTGTGTGCAATATGCTGTATTTTATGATTGCTTGCCACGATAATTAAAAAAATAAGCTACATGTACAAACACCGTTTCACCAAGGCACATCGGCCCCTCATCAGTCAGCACACAAGAAAAAAAAGAGAAAAAGCACAGAACTTACTAATTACGAAACTTTGATGAGGTTGAAAAGGTGAAACAGTCATAAATTCCCCTGGAACCCAAACATTAAACTTCATAAAGTTTGCGCAGTTGCACAACTATTTACACAAATATAGCCTATCCTTCTCAGTCCAAGTTATGAATGAAGGGAACAGCATCGCGAGCTGATGTTTCAGCGCATCCTCTGACTGCGTGTTGTGACTGAAATTGTGTGTGCGGGAGCACATGCACAAAAAAGTTTTGTAAAATGATATATGATAAAATAAAAATGATTCATATATCATTTTACAAAACTGTTTTGTTTGTTATTTCGATCACATCACAATCAGAGGAGGACGGCTGAAACTGCACACATCTACTTTCTCTCTCGCGTGATCGTATAGTTACGATCACAACACAGCAAGCAGCCGAGCACACGGCACGCAAACTAATATATATATATAGCCTAAATAATTTTTCTAAGACCACGGCCTGCATCCCTCTAGTTAATTTAGCATCGACTGCAAAATAATCATTATCACAAAAACATCTTGAGTCTTTGGCTACTCACTGGGGCTTTAACACATTAGTCATGTTCTTCTGTAAAGTGTAGTAATTGTCCAAAAAAACAAACAAAAAAACACACACTTCAATTAAATGACTCTTTGGGGACTTGATAGACACACACACACTCCGATTAAATGACTCTTTGGGGACTTGAGAGACACACACACTCCGATTAAATGACTCTTTGGGGACTTGAGAGACACACACACACTCCGATTAAATGACTCTTTGGGGACTTGAGAGACACACACACTCCGATTAAATGACTCTTTGGGGACTTGAGAGACACACACACACTCCGATTAAATGACTCTTTGGGGACTTGAGAGACACACACACACTCCGATTAAATGACTCTTTGGGGACTTGAGAGACACACACACACACTCCGATTAAATGACTCTTTGGGGACTTGAGAGACACACACACACACTCCGATTAAATGATTCTTTGGGGACTTGAGAGACACACACACTCCGATTAAATGACTCTTTGGGGACTTGAGAGACACACACACACACACACACTCCGATTAAATGACTCTTTGGGGACTTGAGAGACACACACTCCGATTAAATGACTCTTTGGGGACTTGAGAGACACACACACTCCGATTAAATGACTCTTTGGGGACTTGAGAGACACACACTCCAATTAAATGACTCTTTGGGGACTTGAGAGACACACACACTCCAATTAAATGACTCTTTGGGGACTCGAGTGACACACACACTCCGATTAAATGACTCTTTGGGGACTCGAGTGACACACACTCCAATTAAATGACTCTTTAATATTAACAGTCTTGAACACATTGTGTTGAAAGTACACATTGCAGTTAATGACAGAAATTCAGAAACATAAAAAATAAAAAAAAGAACAATGAAAAATCAATTAACTTGGAGGTGGGAATGATTCTCAGTGCACAACCATCCTCGATATTTCCTCCATCCACCCATCAAAATCTCTACCTCCTCCTTTACCTTCACTCCTCCCTCTTTACCTTCACTCCTCCCTCTTTTCAACCTCTTTACCTTCACTCCTCCCTCTTTTCCATCCTCTTTACCTTCACTCCTCCCCCATTTTCTCCCTCTTTACCTTCACTCCTCCCTCTTTTCCATCCTCTTTACCTTCACTCCTCCCCCATTTTCTCCCTCTTTACCTTCAATCCTCCCTCTTTTCCATCCTCTTTACCTTCACTCCTCCCCCATTTTCTCCCTCTTTACCTTCACTCCTCCCTCTTTTCCATCCTCTTTACCTTCACTCCTCCCCCATTTTCTCCCTCTTTACCTTCAATCCTCCCTCTTTTCCATCCTCTTTACCTTTACTCCTCCCTCTTTTCAACCTGTTTACCTTCACTCCTCCCTCTTTTCCATCCTCTTTACCTTCACTCCTCCCCATTTTCTCCCTCTTTACCTTCACTCCTCCCTCTTTCATCCTTTACATTAGCTGTGTTGGACATGGGCTGTGGCTGGATGTAACCGATCGGTGAGAGTTGCCGTGTGGAGGCGGGAGGAGCTGAAAACTGAGACGTGAGTTTGACTCTTTCTGCTTCCCGTAGTGACGCTTGCGCTGTGTTTGCATACTTTACCACAGCTGAAGTGGAATAAATGCATTATTTGCCAAATACACCGATATTTCAGAGACATTTTGATTCAATACATGTACTGCTTAATACAGCGTCTGTTTGTACAAGAATATAGTTCAACATAAGCCTAAATCCCAATGAAGTGGGGTCTACATTGTATCAGTTTTATTTTGATAACCATGACAATATAACATTGCGACTACATGAAAAGAGCTTTCACTGTTATAAAAAACAGATTTGTGCGGTGGATTCGGCAAATCGTGGATCAGTTGTGTCGTCATCAGAGCTCGTGAGTCGCTCTGGAGAAACTGCTCTGGCTGAGTCCTGCTCTCGAATCGCTCTCGCCGTACTCTGAGACCATACGTCACAGTCACGGGGCGTCGCTGTCTGAAGCCGTACACAAGCTCTAACCGTCATGCACTGCTCAAGTCAGCCGTCTGTGCAGCGCTGTCCAACAAGTTCAACAAGCATAAAGCTCTCCTCCCTCTTTACATCATCTTTATATTCTCCTCCCTCTTTACATCCCCTTTACATTCTCCTCCCTCTTTACATCTTTTACATTCTCTCCTCCCTCTTTACATCCCCTTTACATTCTCTCCTCCCTCTTCACATCCCCTTTACATTCTCTCCTCCCTCTTTACATTCTCTCCTCCCTCTTTACATTCTCTCCTCCCTCTTTACATTCTTTCCCCCCTCTTTACATTCTCTCCTCCCTCTTTACATCCCCTTTACATTCTCTCCTCCCTCTTTACATTCTTTCCCCCCTCTTTACATTCTCTCCTCCCTCTTTACATCCTCTTTACATTCTCTCCTCCCTCTTTACATCCTCTTTACATTCTCTCCTCCCTCTTTACATTCTCTCCTCCCTCTTTACATCCTCTTTACATTCTCTCCTCCCTCTTTACATTCTTTCCCCCCTCTTTACATTCTCTCCTCCCTCTTTACATTCTCTCCTCCCTCTTTACATCCCCTTTACATTCTCTCCTCCCTCTTTACATTCTCTCCTCCCTCTTTACATCCCCTTTACATTCTCTCCTCCCTCTTTACATTCTTTCCCCCCTCTTTACATTCTCTCCTCCCTCTTTACATCCCCTTTACATTCTCTCCTCCCTCTTTACATTCTTTCCCCCCTCTTTACATTCTCTCCTCCCTCTTTACATCCTCTTTACATTCTCTCCTCCCTCTTTACATTCTCTCCTCCCTCTTTACATCCCCTTTACATTCTCTCCTCCCTCTTTACATTCTCTCCTCCCTCTTTACATCCTCTTTACATTCTCTCCTCCCTCTTTACATCCTCTTTACATTCTCTCCTCTTTACATTCACTCCTTCTCTTTACATCCCCTTTACTTTACAGATGTAAAGAGGGAGGAGAATGTAAAGGGGATGTAAAGAGGGAGGAGAATATAAAGATGATGTAAAGAGGGAGGAGAGCTTTATGCTTGTTGAACTTGTTGGACAGCGCTGCACAGACGGCTGACTTGAGCAGTGCATGACGGTTAGAGCTTGTGTACGGCTTCAGACAGCGACGCCCCGTGACTGTGACGTATGGTCTCAGAGTACGGCGAGAGCGATTCGAGAGCAGGACTCAGCCAGAGCAGTTTCTCCAGAGCGACTCACGAGCTCTGATGACGACACAACTGATCCACGATTTGCCGAATCCACCGCACAAATCTGTTTTTTATAACAGTGAAAGCTCTTTTCATGTAGTCGCGATGTTATATTGTCATGGTTATCAAAATAAAACTGATACAATGTAGACCCCACTTCATTGGGATTTAGGCTTATGTTGAACTATATTCTTGTACAAACAGACGCTGTATTAAGCAGTACATGTATTGAATCAAAATGTCTCTGAAATATCGGTGTATTTGGCAAATAATGCATTTATTCCACTTCAGCTGTGGTAAAGTATGCAAACACAGCGCAAGCGTCACTACGGGAAGCAGAAAGTGTCAAACTCACGTCTCAGTTTTCAGCTCCTCCCGCCTCCACACGGCAACTCTCACCGATCGGTTACATCCAGCCACAGCCCATGTCCAACACAGCTAATCACTCTTCACTTTATCATCTTTACATTCTCTCCTCCCTCTATAACAGAAATATCAAAAAGTTTAACATGACATTCCATCCAACTTCATTGCAACTGAACAAAGAAAACTGAATAAATGAAATTAGACTATATTACTATCCTCTACTTCTTCATTAGCTTTCTTATACTCTAACTTTTCACTTTATATTCTGTTTCATTCCATCCTCAGAATATTTCTACACCTTTATCCTCATTTCTTTTAATTAAGCTCAATTTCTTACAAAAAGAGCATAATATGCAAAGTGTTGAAGTGTTGATGGCTCCCTACAAACCACCCTTTCTTTTAAGAGTCGTGATCCTGTTCCGCACATAATTTTTCACACCAGTCCATGTTCGCTGCTTCAAAGCTTCTGGCTCTGCGTGAATGCATCTTTCACAGTCTTGCTTACCCGGAACTTTGCATGTCTTGATGAACTTCATCATGTGTCTCTCTACTGCTTTTACCTCACTGTCCTCCCATTTCTTTTTTGGAGCGTGTGAAGAACCTATGAAATAGTTAAAAAGTAAAATCTCATTACAACTAAATCGGTGAGTAAAGACCAAATCAAGATTGTGTCCTCATGTGTTGATTATTTAAATTTGGCTGGATATTGCTGCTTGGAGCTAATTCATGTTTATTTGATTATTGTTGTTTGTGCAGTTTAGAGATTTTTCTTACATTGATCCACCTGTGAAACAGATTGATCAGATTGAACAGGTTGAACAGGTTGATCAGATTGAACAGGTTGAACAGGTCGATCAGTCTCTGCTGGTGCTGTTGTCTGAGATAGGTCACTGTAGTCCTCCTCATCACTTGACATGGAATCACCTTGGGCCTCAAGTTGCTCTAAATAATTAAATGACAATAAAATTAACACTATATTGCTTATACTTAGTATCTGTGACATGATGTGTTTTGCAAATAAGTACAGCACAGATACACACAGACTAAATATACTCATACCATTTGGGTCAATTTCAATGTCATCAAGTTTCTTTCCTTTGTAGTCAGACAGTGTTCCTTTCTCCATGGCCATTAGGACTTTACTCATTTTTGCCAGCTGCAGTGTTCCCTCTGGTAACCGGTAATACTGTCTGTGGATTCTGATATCGTGACCAAGGAAATCAGCCAGTTGGTCTGCTTCATTCTCATCAAGGTTAAGAATTTTAGACATGGTTGCTATGTGTTTCCTGAGCCTAGTTGATGACAGTGCTTCAGGGTTCTTTATGCCACATTCGCAAGCAGCTTTGTTGATGCACTCTCCACCTCTGTAGGCTGACATTGCTCCACATCTGGCAAACATAAAGGGATTCTCTGCTGGAACACCACAAAGCTCCCGCGTTTCAACGAGCAGCTCCATGGCAGAAACCATGGAAGGCTTGAGGAGCACAGGAACCTTTCTGCCTCGTTTACCCCGGATCTCAACTCTTGTGAAGTGCAGACACAGCTTCCTCTCAAACTCAGACAGACAGATGGCAATGTCTTTGTGTAGCTCAGAAGAATCCCTACTTTTAAAAGCTGACAAAAGCATCCGGGATACCTCACCTTCTCTCCTTCGGTTGAACAGGATGACCTGGGACAGTGTGACCTTGGCTAGAGCAGAGTAGCTGTCAGCAGAAGGGCAAGTTCTGAGCTTACTTAGGAGCCCATCGTGTTTCTTTTCAAGATGTGTGTGCAGGACTTTGACATCCTGAGTGAAAGGAATGATCTGTGGTGTGTTCCACTTGGCTTCTTTCAATGTAGTTATAGCACCAGCAGAAATGTACTCATTCCACCTTGCCTGGTGTATTTTCCTGAAGTCTCGGGCGCATTCAGCACGATCATGATCTCCATACATCATGGCATTGCTCTCAACAATGCTACAGACCTTGTTTAAAGAATGCCCAAGTTTGAGAGCTAAAGAAGGAATGCGGTAGGAGTTTTTCTCTTCATTGTAGCCACATAAAACTTTAACAGCTGCTATGACATGTTTGAAGTTTGCTGGTATGAAGAAGTCTACCATTGTTCTCAGTGGGGTAATCTTCCTTGCTTCAAGAAGAAGTCTGCCTACTTCTCTCATCTTCTGTCTGATGTAGTCATGTTTGGTCACATCAGACCCCATCCTGTTGAACATGTGCTCCCCCAGCTGCATGATGCATCTGTCAGTATGAACTACACGCGAAACTTCATCATAGTTCATAAAGGACAGTATTTTCTTGAAACCTTTGCTCACTTCTAAGCCAACTGGTGTGTTTAAAGCACACAGAGATCGAACTCTTTTCCTGCCCTGGGCATCATCCTCTTTAGGTTTCAGGGGACAGTTTTTGATATGCTTCCAAAGGCTATGCTTGTTGTAAAGCCCTTGGCAGTAAATGCAGTGAATAAATTCTTTGGCTCTTTGTCTATTTTTTGGACGGTAGCAGGCAATCATCTCCCCATGTCCTTGTCTCACCACATCTGTGTTGTGGGCAAAGTTGCCCCTTTTTCTAAGGAGGTTTAACTGGACTTGTCTTTCTTTGGAATGTTTTGGAAATGCTATTGCCTTTACAACCCCCACTTCGTTGCGATGGACAAATTCAAGGTGTCTTGCCATTTTTGAATATGGCTTAGAGCAATAAAGGCAATACTGCTTCTTGTTGTACGCCTTGCGTTCCTGCTTTGGTGATGGCATTGACTGAATAAAAGTCTTTTCACCAGACAAGGTGTTTGTCTCTTTAGATTGGCATTTCATCTTTTTTGGTGATGGTGCGGTCATAAATTGATCAGATGAACTACCTGCCTCGTTGGGAGATGTTGGATGTATCAAAGCACTTTTGACCATGTCATGTCCAGAAGAACTACCATCCGATTCATCGGAGCTGATTTTTGGTATGTAGTCAACATCGCTGTAGTCTGTGACATCGCTGTAGTCTGTGTCACAGACGGAACTTCCGGAATACTGAATGAGAGAATTTAACACTTACTCAAGGCAGTGGTTGCTGTAACATTACGTTTCATCATATTGCGGATACTATTATGCAAGCCAATTCATAATTATGCAAAAAAAATTGCATATAAAGTATCACATGGCAAGTCACATACCTGTCTTTTTCTTGATGGCCTTAAAGAGGATATCTGGAAGAGGATGAATACAAACCAATATAAATGATATATAATTTCATATAATCTATTGTTAGTTCTACCAGTGCAATACACCCCGACCATCCCAATAATTCAGCAAATGAATCTACCCACCTCCCATGAGAGTGTCTCAGACACCTGTGATGAGTGAACCACTGGTGTTGACACAGCACAAGGTGAAGATAAGGGTGGAGCAGGCGAGGATGAGGATGATGAATGCTGCGCATAAGGCGATGAGGGCTGCACAGGCGAGGATGATGAAGGCTGCCCAGGCGAGGATGATGAAGGCTGCCCAGGCGAGGATGATGAAGGCTGCACAGGCGAGGCTGATGAAGGCTGCACAGGCGAGGCTGATGAAGGCTGCACAGGCCAGGCTGATGAAGGCTGCACAGGCCAGGCTGATGAAGGCTGCCCAGGCGAGGCTGATGAAGGCTGCCCAGGCGAGGATGATGAAGGCTGCCCAGGCGAGGCTGATGAAGGCTGCACAGGCGAGGATGATGAAGGCTGCACAGGCGAGGCTGATGAAGGCTGCCCAGGCCAGGCTGATGAAGGCTGCCCAGGCGAGGCTGATGAAGGCTGCCCAGGCGAGGCTGATGAAGGCTGCCCAGGCGAGGCTGATGAAGGCTGCACAGGCGAGGATGATGAAGGCTGCCCAGGCCAGGCTGATGAAGGCTGCCCAGGCCAGGCTGATGAAGGCTGCACAGGCGAGGCTGATGAAGGCTGCCCAGGCGAGGCTGATGAAGGCTGCACAGACGAGGCTGATGAAGGCTGCCCAGGCGAGGCTGATGAAGGCTGCCCAGGCGAGGCTGATGAAGGCTGCACAGGCGAGGATGATGAAGGCTGCCCAGGCCAGGCTGATGAAGGCTGCCCAGGCCAGGCTGATGAAGGCTGCACAGGCGAGGCTGATGAAGGCTGCCCAGGCGAGGCTGATGAAGGCTGCCCAGGCCAGGCTGATGAAGGCTGCACAGGCGAGGATGATGAAGGCTGCACAGACGAGGCTGATGAAGGCTGCCCAGGCGAGGCTGATGAAGGCTGCACAGGCGAGGATGATGAAGGCTGCCCAGGCCAGGCTGATGAAGGCTGCCCAGGCCAGGCTGATGAAGGCTGCACAGGCGAGGCTGATGAAGGCTGCCCAGGCGAGGCTGATGAAGGCTGCACAGACGAGGCTGATGAAGGCTGCACAGGCGAGGATGATGAAGGCTGCCCAGGCCAGGCTGATGAAGGCTGCACAGGCGAGGCTGATGAAGGCTGCCCAGGCGAGGCTGATGAAGGCTGCCCAGGCGAGGCTGATGAAGGCTGCACAGGCGAGGCTGATGAAGGCTGCCCAGGCGAGGCTGATGAAGGCTGCACAGGCGAGGATGATGAAGGCTGCCCAGGCGAGGCTGATGAAGGCTGCACAGGCGAGGATGATGAAGGCTGCACAGGCGAGGATGATGAAGGCTGCCCAGGCGAGGCTGATGAAGGCTGCCCAGGCGAGGCTGATGAAGGCTGCACAGGCGAGGATGATGAAGGCTGCCCAGGCGAGGCTGATGAAGGCTGCACAGGCGAGGATGATGAAGGCTGCCCAGGCGAGGCTGATGAAGGCTGCACAGACGAGGCTGATGAAGGCTGCACAGGCGAGGATGATGAAGGCTGCCCAGGCGAGGCTGATGAAGGCTGCCCAGGCGAGGCTGATGAAGGCTGCACAGGCGAGGATGATGAAGGCTGCAGAGGCGAGGCTGATGAAGGCTGCCCAGGCGAGGATGATGAAGGCTGCCCAGGCGAGGCTGATGAAGGCTGCCCAGGCGAGGCTGATGAAGGCTGCACAGGCGAGGATGATGAAGGCTGCCCAGGCGAGGCTGATGAAGGCTGCACAGACGAGGCTGATGAAGGCTGCACAGGCGAGGCTGATGAAGGCTGCACAGGCGAGGATGATGAAGGCTGCCCAGGCGAGGCTGATGAAGGCTGCACAGGCGAGGATGATGAAGGCTGCCCAGGCGAGGCTGATGAAGGCTGCACAGACGAGGCTGATGAAGGCTGCACAGGCGAGGATGATGAAGGCTGCCCAGGCGAGGCTGATGAAGGCTGCCCAGGCGAGGCTGATGAAGGCTGCACAGGCGAGGATGATGAAGGCTGCACAGGCGAGGATGATGAAGGCTGCACAGGCGAGGATGATGAAGGTGACGTGGGAGGTGTTGATGTTGATGAGGACAGGGCAGGAGGGCATGAGGTTGATGAGGCCATTATAGAGGTGGACACAGCACAGGGTGCTGATGAAGAGGGTGCACCAGATGTGGATGCGACTGAGGATGACTGTAACAGTCTTGATTGAAACCGCTTCTGCAGATATATAAAGAGATATTTAGCTTAAACAAGAATAAAATGACATAAAAAATATTGAAAACTGTGGCACCCATATAAAACAAAACAAACACACTGTAGGGGTAAACAAAAAATAAAGAAACGTGTTTTGCACACTTCAAAGCAAAGATCATTAATAAAATAAAAAACAACAAAATTGTGACAATAGTCAAATTAATAGTTACACTGGTTCAGACATTAAAACTCTGAACCAATAACTACTTAAATGATTAGTTCACTTCAGAATTAAAATTTCCTGATAATTTACTCGCCATCATCACACCATCTAAGATGTTCATGTCTTTCTTTCTTCAGTGTAAAAGAAATGAAGGTTTTTGAGGAACACACTCCAGGTGTTTCTCCATATAGTGACTTCAATGGGGTCCAACGGGGGGGCTTGTTTGTGTGATAGACATTTTGAAGAATCTTTAATGACTCGTGACTACTGAGTTGTCTCAGAGAGTGATTCTTTAATTTTGTGTTGACTGCGCACACACAACATCCTATAGGTTCTGTACTGGAAACAGAAATGATTAGTTAAATCACTCGAGTCTTTGGGTCCTTCGTTCTTCCCATCAGTCCCATTGAGGCTATGCTGTCAGTACTGGAAAGATAAATGATTAGTTCACCTCTCAAGTCCTCGAAGACTCAAAATATGAACTAATCAATTCTGCATCCAGTATTGACTGCATAGCTCAATGGGGCTGCCACGTGATGAACGAATGACTTGAACCCGAAGTCGATAGACTCGAAACGTGTACGTATCCGGTACTACAGACTGCAAAGTTAAGTTTATGAGGATGTCACAGGATGAACGAACGGCTTAGATCGGGAGGTGAGGTAACTAACAGACTGCATAGCCTGAAGACCCAAATAAATTAATGAATCATTTCCGTCTCTCATAATTTGGCCTTTTCCTTGCATCGCACTTTTTTTCTTATTCTAAATGCGATCAACATTTGATGTGTTTGGGGAATTTGGCTACCATTTTAAATACATTCTACTGAAATGAACAAAAGGTTTTCGAAAAAAGATTTGTTAATTTTGATGAACGAGATTCAAAGATCCAAGTCAGTAAAATGATCCGAACGTGCCACAACTATTACACACGTGTGCTGGATGAAGTGGATATGCACCTGTAGTCAACTGGTTGCCTGTGTTGTTCATTATTTTGGGGGCGGAGCAATGAAGGGAGGTGTGTGTTTGTTTGGCTGTCGATTTTAAATATCAACAGTGTTTATCAGAAATCACTGACTGCACTTTTAACTAGCTGGCAGTAAACATCAGTAGATCACTGCTGCATGTATGAGATGGTTACCGTTTTATTCCTTGATGTTCTTGCTTTGCCTGACAGCTTATGTGGACCATTGCTGTTCACCTTGTCCAATTCAGGAAAGGGAAGAGAAGCTGCACAATGGGGCTAAGAAAGCAGGAAATATTTGTGAAGGACAGAAAAACTTGTTTATGTTCATTTCTCTAGCTGTCCTACACTTTAACTATCATTTCTTTCACACACATCTCTAAGCTGAAATAGTCAATAATATAATGATACAGATGTTTTAAAGTGGACCTACCGATTTCTGCGGGCCCAAACTGCTGACTGGCTTTTTATCAGTGGATTCTGCTGATGCTTGATTTAAAGGCTTCAGAAATATGAGACCACAATCACATGGTAACTAATCAGAATGACAGTAAAAGATTATCATGAATTACTGATCAATCTCTTTAGCATTTTCTTGATAGTACCTTGACTCGCCATGGCCAATCTGAGTCTCCATAATTGTAAGTGATTTCTTCTCCTGGTAGAATGTCTCGTACAGCAAAGAGACACAGGTGAGGTTTTCTGCTCACTTCAACGGTTCTCATTTTGCAAGTAGGATTTCTGGTCTGATCGTTTACAAGTCTTCCCAAGGACAACCCGTCTTCTTTAGATGCATCCATGCTATAAAGACATCCAATTATCACTCAATACTTGTAATCTTAGTATACATGATAGAAATGTACAGTTATTTTCTATAAGTGGTTCTGAACCCCAGTCCTGGGAACCCACCGCTCTGCATATGCTGTATGTCTCGTGTTTTAATCCAGCTGATTCAGATGAGGAGTTTATCATCAGAACACGGCTCTATGAACTCAACTGAGTGTGTCTGGTGAAGGAGACATACAGAATCTGCAGAGAGGGTCTGAAAACCACTGATATATATGATAGTGTACTGCAACATCCTCTCAGCTCTCAGATAAAGCCATCTCAAATTAAAGGGATACTTCACCTCTGCGAAGATGAATATGTATTTAAAATGGGTCATTTATGTAGAAGAAATGTGAAATTATTTTTGAATTTGGAGCTTTCTACTGTAGACTGAGAAAAGCCAGAAAATGTATTTTTGTCTTATGTGGATGAAAGACAACAACTCCCAGAATGCACTTGCTTCGCTGCCCTAGGAGGCCACGCCTACCGGTAACAGAGCGCAGTAGTTAAACAACAAGTATAGGCTACTAGTGAGTTTGAAAATGTGTTTTGAGATCGCCCAAAATGTTCGGGATTCGGCTTTTGCGTTCTACAGTCACCATTCATTATGTTTACTGTGGCGAGCAGGACGAGTGAGAGCCGCGGGAGAACGACGCGAGTCATGTTTACTGTGGCGAGCAGGACGAGTGAGGGCCGCGGGAGAACGGCACGAGTCATGTTTACTGTGGCGAGCAGGACGAGTGAGGGCCGCGGGAGAACGCGCGAGTCATGTTTACTGTGGCGAGCAGGACGAGTGAGGGCCGCGGGAGAACGCGCGAGTCATGTTTACTGTGGCGAGCAGGACGAGTGAGAGCCGCGGGAGAACGACACGAGTCATGTTTACTGTGGCGAGCAGGACGAGTGAGGGCCGCGGGAGAACGACGCGAGTCATGTTTACTGTGGCGAGCAGGACGAGTGAGGGCAGAGGGAGAACGGCTCGAGTCATGTTTACTGTGGCGAGCAGGACGAGTGAGGGCCGCGGGAGAACGGCACGAGTCATGTTTAGTGTGGCGAGCAGGACGAGTGAGGGCCGCGGGAGAACGACGCGAGTCATGTTTACTGTGGCGAGCAGGACGAGTGAGGGCCGCGGGAGAACGGCGCGAGTCATGTTTACTGTGGCGAGCAGGACGAGTGAGGGCCGCGGGAGAACGACACGAGTCATGTTTACTGTGGCGAGCAGGACGAGTAAGGGCAGCGGGAGAACGGCGTGAGTCATGTTTACTGTGGCGAGCAGGACGAGTGAGGGCCGCGGGAGAACGGCACGAGTCATGTTTACTGTGGCGAGCAGGACGAGTGAGGGCAGAGGGAGAACGACACGAGTCATGTTTACTGTGGCGAGCAGGACGAGTGAGGGCAGAGGGAGAACGGCTCGAGTCATGTTTACTGTGGCGAGCAGGACGAGTGAGGGCCGCGGGAGAACGGCACGAGTCATGTTTACTGTGGCGAGCAGGACGAGTGAGGGCCGCGGGAGAACGGCACGAGTCATGTTTACTGTGGCGAGCAGGACGAGTGAGGGCCGCGGGAGAACGGCACGAGTCATGTTTACTGTGGCGAGCAGGACGAGTGAGGGCCGCGGAAGAACGGCACGAGTCATGTTTACTGTGGCGAGCAGGACGAGTGAGGGCCGCGGGAGAACGGCACGAGTCATGTTTACTGTGGCGAGCAGGACGAGTGAGGGCCGCGGGAGAACGACACGAGTCATGTTTACTGTGGCGAGCAGGACGAGTGAGGGCCGCGGGAGAACGACACGAGTCATGTTTACTGTGGCGAGCAGGACGAGTGAGGGCCGCGGGAGAACGCGCGAGTCATGTTTACTGTGGCGAGCAGGACGAGTGAGGGCCGCGGAAGAACGACACGAGTCATGTTTACTGTGGCGAGCAGGACGAGTGAGGGCCGCGGGAGAACGGCGCGAGGCCGGTGGCGTGATTACTGATGAGCGAAACCTGTGAGACGAAATTTTAGCAATGTTAAAATGCACATCAACCGATCACTTGTTTAGCTTTCATGTAAACACTACATTCAGATTCACCAATCGGAATGAATTCAGTTAGATTGAAACAAAAGGTGTGCATGTAAACAATGAATGGCGACTGCAGAAAGCAAAAGCTGAATCCCGGACATCGACGGCCGGACATGTCCGGGAAAAAGAGGATGGTAACCCCTACTACTCAGCTTTCGCCACAGAACAAGAACCTGCTAGCTTAGCTTCCAGAAAAAGATGTCTGACACTATGTGTACATTCTGTGAGTGAGATCCCACCCTCTATGGGCGGGTTGAGAACATGCGGGACAGCCCCTACTACTGGCTGTAGTCTTTAGCCTCTGGCCAAAAAATCCTCCGATGACGCAAAATGACGAATTTTGCTTCATCGGAGGATTTTTTCCAGACAAAAAATACATAAATCTCTCGTCTCAGGGGGATATGAGGGTGGAAAGCATGGTAATTCGAAAATACTACAGGTTTTCTACTAATACAAAGCTTAATGCTAAATCCTGAACTATCCCTTTAACCATTTTGTTCTCTTTAGGGAATACAGAGAAAAACTCTGGTGCGGTTTGAATGAAATATGAGCATAACATGGACCAGAGACATATAAACGAACCAAAAACAGGAAGATGTGACCCTAAAAAGGACAAACTGGTCAAGCATAACAGGTTTGACGATAGAAATGCCAATCTGAACACTAAGCAGACCCGGACCAAACGAACCAAGCGAACAGAACTACAGGCATGAACACACCCTGAGTATTTTACAGTTCCAGATATTTTATCATCACTACTACATCAATCCAACAGTTCTTTACTCACCACCAATTTCTGCCATGCCACTGAAAATCAAACAGGAACGTGTTCTCAGCTTCAGTGTAGTGTTCAGTTCGAGCAAGACTCTCCTCTGAACTCAGAAGTTCACCTCTGTATTCAAGAACAAAATCCCCTCTGAAGAAAGCTCCAGTGGTGAAAACTCCACGCCCTGAAGAGGAGAAATTCATTAGCAGCAGTTTCTTTAATGTCAACTATTATTTTGATTATTACTAAAAGTTCTCAACCATATGATGTACATTATATGATGTAAAAGGGAAATTACTGTAGGAAAATAGTCAATAGCCAGGCTAATCTCAAAGTATGCTTTGCTTTTTATACTTTACATTATACTTTTAAAGGGGTCATGACATGAGACCAAATTTGCCTTGATCTTTTGGTATATAAGAGATCTATGTACTATTAAAACTTCCTGCAAGTTTAATAGCTTAAGATGCCCCCCCCCATTATAAACGAAGCATTTATTTAATCAAGCTCTAAATACAGCTCGTTGTGGATCCATGGTACGAGGTGACGTCACGGTACGAAGTGACGTACCAGTCGTTTGCATATGACCGCCTCCAGCACAAGACAACTATGCCTCATTTCGCATCATCGCATGCGTTGTCATGCAGCGAGTGGGTCTGTTTACAAGAAGATTGCGATGCCACGCAGACGTGCTGTTCCTGGCTGCGGACAAACAACATGTTTGAATACGCCACCGAACGATCCAGGCGTCAGGGAAAGCAGTTGGATGCAGTTTATTTGCCCCGCCAAACAGGGGTGATTCTAGGATTTTATAAATGGGGGGGCCACAGGGTGGACCAAGGACCAGTCAGGGGGGCCCATGGGAAATCAGCTAGAAAATTCAACTAGAAATAAATACTTGTTTAGAAAATATTAAACACGAATTAAAAAATCTTTGCAATGCCCAGTGCCCTAATATAGATGGTATTAAATGTGGCACTGAACAAGAGCCTGAAAATCATTTTGTATTTAACATGGATTGGACCACACAGTTTTGTTCTTATAAATAAAAAAAACATAGGCATAATTAAATCACCTAGGCATAAACGTTCTCTGCATGAAATCGGTCTCTAAAATGATTTCTTAAAGAAATCTTGGATGTCCTGTTGCGGTGTATAAATAAACAAAAACCCATTAAGTATCTAAATTACACAGAGTTGCATGTAGCTATGGTGTTAGTTAACATTCTCACATTTTAATGTTCACCACGGCACGACTTTTTTGGAAAAAGATTATTGTGCCTTTAGTCTTTAAAACAACAGATAGAGTAATCTATTAAAAATCTATAAAAATTATCTATTTTATATTTATGTGGTCGTGCGCTGCCGCGGAATCTCTATTCAGTCTGCCGAAATTACGTTAGCTGATCTAACGGTACTGGCTTGATCAGTCACACATGAAAGTAATCAGACTAACATACGGTGCAATATTTACAATGACGTGTCGAGGTATCTCTCTCTCTCTCTCCTACTGTTTTAAAAACGCGGACCTGTGATTTCGCTTTGCGAATCGCAAATCAAGCAGTGATTGACAGCGCTCTGATCCAATGGCGTTGGGCATTGTCAGGTTGACAGTAAATCTAGCCCAATGATGTTGGGGGGGCACCAGGGGGGGGTCAATCATATTCCAGGGGGGCCAGTGCCACCCCGTGCCCCCCTTCTAGACACGCCCCTGCCGCCAAAGCCTTATTTGATCGGTGAGTGATGTAGATGAGTGTGACAGGGCGCATGTTACTGAAAGAACGAGCAGAGCCCCGGCCGCGCGCGCGCCTTCAAACTGTCTTGCTCTCTCTCTCCCTCCCTCGCGCATATGCAGGGATGCAAACACATGTATGGTCCAAAAAGAGAGAGGTAATCGAAGCCCCGCAAATTTCGCCCCGCAAATTTTCTTATAGAAAATATCCAGAAACTTACATTGCCACCAACCCCTGCCATCCCCGGCCCACCCCTATAGGCACATATAGTAAAATTAAATTGGAATAAAGTTGACAAAAAAGGTTTTATAAAAAGATAAACCTCATTCTTTTTATAAAAATAATTTAAAGGCTGAAATATACGAGTAAAAAAAGACAAATTACTTGACATGTACATTAACACTAGAACTCCCAAGGCAGTCATTTTGACTGTTTTAAAATTTTGCAATGTAATAACTTTGTTGAAATAAAACCCATGTAACTATAGGACCCTGACTTTTCCTAAATGTGTCTATATTTTATTCTATCATTGTTATTTTATTAAAATTACAAGACACAAAAGACTGAGTTTTGAGTATTTCTACCTTGAATGGTCATAACAGTCATACTGACCGTATGCATTACAGACCGTGTGTCGGTTGCTCCTTTTTCCTGCTCTTGAAGATGCATCACCGTTGACTAGCAACAATTTCTCTTGTTGTTTGTTTAGTCTATTGCAAAGCTGAAATCTAGCTTTAGCTTCGAGCTAAAACCAAATTGAAATATTGAAAAGAGAATATCAGAACAATGTCAGCAAGAAGAATGACTGCCACAGAGGCTTTAGCCATGCTTCAGAGCCTTGATGAGGCTGAGTGGTTGTTGGTTAACTAATACAATTTTACATACATCATAATTAAAATGTAGTGTTCTGATTTTTTTTATTACCTATCCTAACATAACAGATCCATTTATTCTTAGATTTGATATAGCTTTTTGAAATGATATGCAAATAATGTATGAGCAGTCAGAATGACTGCTATGGCCATTATAGTAGTTATAGAATTCTGGGAGTCCTAGTGTTAATGCATATTAGCTTATATTTTATTATTAATAGTAAAATAACAGTCTGATTTTCCCGTGGCGTCTGTTGTTGCTATGCAACCATGCACTGCACTCTCCACAATGACAAAGAAGTTTTAGTAGGATTTTGACTGTACCACTTCTGCATGAGATGAGAACACTTTTTGAGAACACTTTTTAAGATGTTCTTGGGTCAAGAAAACGCTCGCTCTGTCTGGATGTGCTTAAATCCACAATAAGGACACTTTCCAGTCACACATGCTCACTTCAATAAGCCACAGAACGCAGGTTAATGTGTTTACATGCTGGGCAAATCTGGAATAAGGGGCAAAAATCTAGCGGTGTCGATTGGTTTATGCTTATGCCGTTTATGATGACCTTAGTCTGCGTTTACATGACCACACGCACTATGGGCTTATTGTGCATAATTGGGCTAAGAATGCGCAAATAAACACTGACTTTGGGTTGATGGAACCAGAAATGCAAAAATGCAACTGTTTTTGTTTTCGGGCTAATGCCTGCAGAACTCTATTCAGAAATCTTGACTGCACAATAAAAATAAATTATATATTAAATTATCAGTTTTGTAGAGTAACGTTATTACTGCTTATTCATAAATACTTGCCTTTATATTTGCTGATGAACTGCTCTTGAAGCTCAGGCTTGTCGGTTTCACAGGTAATGTGATGCTCAGCGTCCTGCAGAGGTTTCTTACGTCTTTTATTTCCCAGCATGGCGACTTACTTTCTTGAAATGACTGGGAAAAAAAAAAAAAAATATATATATATATATATATATATATATATATATATATATATATATAATGTGAATGAAATAAACAAGCATATTTAAAAAATCTTGTTGATCTTACTGGAATTGTTCACCCAAAAACATACGTAATTAACATACAATTATGTTAAGTGTTCCAATTGAACCTCATGTTGTTCCAAACACGTGTGTTTTTTCTGTTCAACACTTAAGTATATATTTATATTATATCACAGAGCTCTATTCAATGACAGCACGTGTGACCAGTCTACAACAGGAATTTAGATTAAAAAAAGGCAATGTCAATGATGCCAAAAAACATTGGTTCTTGTGTGTCTTGTGACCACAATTGACATGAATCTACTATATTGATTAGCTACAGCATACAGGATATTTTCAGTCAATAACCAGCTAGATTTATATGGACTATTTCTAATGTGCTTTTTGTCTGCTTTGGACATTGAAACACACAATAAAAATACTATAAAGTGTCTATGTACCATCATTGGGCAAAAAAAGATAAGAAAGATAAATAATAAATCTAGAAAAAAACATTCCACTGAAAAAAAGATTTTTGGGCAAATATTGTATTACATAAAATTAAAAATATATCAAATAATAATGATATAAAAATATATAATTAATATTTTAAATCACAGTTGCAATTTGACAACACTTGAGAAAAACAATGATATAGTAGGCTATCACTGACTCGTTTTTTTTTTTAATTTGTAGAATCTAAAGTACTATTATATAAGAAATAACAAAATTATATTTACTGGTCAATGCCTACAAGTAGGCAATATACTTTTTTCCTTATTGCAACAAATTATCAAATGAGAAACAAATAAAATACAATCGAGAAGTAAATAAAACCCTAAGCAAAAAATAATTAAACCACTAAAATAAACATACATCTTACTAACTTTCATATTTCACAATGTATTTAGTTATCATGCATTTTCAGGACAAGACTTCATCTCACCTTTCCTGCGTGGTGGAGGGTGGAGGGCTGTCGTCTGACTGTTTCGCGTCCCATTGTCACGTGTCTGCATTTCCCGGGAAAATACATCCACTGTCGCAGACGTGCGTAAATGACGTAGTTACGTATTTGGATTTCACGTTGCAATTGTGACTATTTATTTGACCGAATAGAAAACTCTCTGATGACAAGAATCTTTTTTTTTTTAATCGCAGTAGTGTTTCTTCTTCAAAAAAAAAAAAAAAAAAACTGTCGTGGATCAAGTCTTTCTAGTGGACAGAGCACATGATCACTTGTAAACGAACTCACCCGACTCGAACTAGGAACCAGTGCGCATGTCCGAACAAGCACAGGTTTAAAAGAGCAAAAAATGCAAAATGAGCAACCTAGATATCTTGAACAGACATCTTATTTTCTACTAATAGCATTTATTAATCAAAATAGTAAACTGATGTATGCAAATACACAGCGGGCTGATATTCAAGCTGGTATAATATGTCTCTACTTTTGGAGTCTGTGTTGTTGTCAATTTATTCGAGTTAAGATGGGGGATGGGTGTGGATTATTTCGAGGCTCTAAATTAAACTTTAACAAGTACTTTAACAGCATTATCTTCTTTGTATTTCTTTCATAAATTAATGGTATTTTACATTACAGGGTGGAGAAGCTAATAGACCTTGTAAAAGTGCTTTAAAAACGCATAGCCACGACAGTTTGTGATCTTTTGAGCAGCACTTCTGCTTAGCTATCTACCTGTAACTGTCAGTCTGTTAGTTCAGCCAGAGACAAGTTCAACTCTCTGTCACTCCAGTCAGTCTCAGTGCTGTGGGGGAAGGGCGCGCGCGCGATCAGTCTCTCTCAGTGCTGTGGGGGAAGGGCGCGCGCGCGATCAGTCTCAGTGCTGTGGGGGAAGGGCGGCTGATCACAGTGTGAGCAGATCTCAGTCAGACTGACAGTCACAGGCAGAGCTAGGGTTAGGGTTAGGGTTAGTGCAGATCCAATGGCTTTTAAAATCAAATTAAGTACAAAATAATTATGTAAACAAACATTTAAACGTGTCAGCTTGATTCATGATTCTTTTAAACACTTTTTTTCTTTTGTATGACTGTAACTGCTCTGTCCCCCCCCCCCCCCCCCCCCCCCCCTCTCTCTCTCTCTCTCTCTCTCTCTCTCTCTCTCTCTCTCTCTATCTATCTATCTATCTATCTATCTATCTATCGATTTATATATATATATATATATATAGGCTATATATATATATATATATATTGAGAGATAGATAGATAGATAGAGAGAGAGTGAATGTATGCTGTAACTGCTCTCCTCTATAAACAGTTCTTATCAGTCGCTTTGGTACATTTCTTGAATCCTTAAGATTTGCAAACAAGGAAAGTGCATTTCGTACAAACAGCAGAACACAATAGGATTACATGACAGCATTTTGACATTTTTGTTTGTGACACAAGGCACTGATATGTTCATTGATATATATTGTACTAAGGATTTTTAACAAGTTACAGGCTTTTGATGGTTGTCAATATAACTGTATCAGTATTTTGAGAAGTAAACACTGGCTACGATTTTGATGACAATGAAAAGACTGCACATTATCTGTATGACACATAAACACATGTACCCATTATGAGACTGGACTCACAGATACACTGTTGGTCTGTTAAAAAATGACAATGCCATTGCGATGAACAGACTATTCAAACACATACTGTATATGTGTGTGTGTTACATTATGTCTCTATCAAGTATATTTATATAGCGCTTTTCACAATATAGATTGCATCAAAGCAGCTTCACAGTATCAATCAAAACATAATAACAATGTTCGTTTCTTAGTGGAAAAACATCCACGTTTGGTAGAGCTGATCAAAGGTATTAATGATTGGTTAATTAATTTGAATATCCCTAACTGAGCAAGCCAAAGGCAACAGTGGCAAGGAACCGAAAAACTCCATCAAGTGACCCGATGGTGTCCTAAAACTCCATCAGGGACCCAATGGAGAAGAAAAAAACCTTGGGAGAACCCAGGCTCAGTGGGGGCCAGTTCTCCTCTGGCGTTTATGAACTAGAGGCCGGATTTACAGTAACTGCAAGGTAAAAATGTATATGAATGTCTCTAAACAGACTTTAAACGTGAACCTGTGATTAACGCTGATGGCGTTCACATGCGCATTAAGAATTGATTCTATAGTTATGTGCGTTTGAATATATGTGCGTAGGTTTGTATTTCCCTAGAAAACAATGCCTGAACAAATTACTTGTCTATAAATTTGATACATAATTTTGTTTTATTTTATCACTTCGGGGTAGGTACGCGAAACTAGATTCACAACGCTTTATCTGTAGAGTTTGTTTATTGTTTATTATTTAGATCCCCATTAGCTACTCCATTAAGCAGCAGCTATTCTTCCTGGGGTCTTAACAATTTTTCAACAAAATATTAACATCAAGGCTGTACAACAATGAAGACAAATACAGAAGTGCACACAACATCATTTAAGATATCTAATTAGTGGGAAAGGGATCTCTATCACGTATTTTTACTGTCTCATGTAAAATGCAAGTAGACTCCACTGTAATACAGTAAGTCTACAGCTTATGGTGAACAGTACAGTATAGTGAACACTGTCTGATTACACGCATGTTCTGTCTATAAAGACTTGAATGTTTGAGGACACACACGGTTGTTCTCCCAACATTCAGCTCAGCTTTCAACCCGCCTCGGCCATGAGGTCATGAACATGATCTACAATATTGGCCCCTATTTCTTCAGAAACCTACAATCTCTCTGTTTTACCTCTGTATCCTTCCACCACACATCCTTACTCCTCCTCTTCTTCTTCTCGGCTGTTACCCTGTTGTTCTTCCATTCTCAGGTGTATGTGTTGTGCTCTGTCTATGGCTTCCAGAGGAAGCTTCATGAGATGCACTCTGAGCGATTATAGAGAACTGGTGATCATTGATTGATCTAATGCTTTACATTCCCCTTCATTAGTGAAATTCAAAATTCACATCTGCAATTCAGGACAAAAAAAGTATAATAGAATTGTATAGAAAATATGTTTGACAGTTTATGACAACTAGTAATTTAATGCCTATATGTTTTGAGGGGTAAGACTATTCAACAGAGAACCAGTATAATACATTTTGATCAACATGACATAAGCAATTGATAATGTAAGAAACAGCAGACACTTACATTTATTGCATGAATGTACCAAAGCATTTGCAATTTGTTCAAAAGAATGATAAACTGCTTTCATGATGTGCACAAGTGACTGATGTGGAGGTTGAACAAGAATTTTAGTTGTGATTTGAGAAATGCACCAAAGCGCCTTAAAAAAACGTATGTAATTAGTGTAAACATTTAATTAATATAATAATATAATATGAGAATGTTTCATGCAGCTGCTCTCCTCTATATAATATAATATAAAATAATATAATATATACTACAAAGAGAATGTTTGCTGTAACTGCTCTCCTCTTTATATAATATAAAATAATACAATGCAATATAATATAATAAGAATAATGTTTGCTGTAACTGCTCTCCTCAATATAATATAATATAATATAATATAATATAATATAATATAATATAATATAATATATAAAGAAAAAAGTTAGCTTGTTTGCTGTAGTGAATGTGTTGCTGTGGTAACTGGTAACGGAGTCCTGCTCGTGCGGGGGGTGGGGGAGGGGCGGTGGCCGCTCAGGGAAATCACTGATATTATGAGAGGAAACGGCAGAACGCAAAGTAGGAGAAAACACTTCAAACAAATAAAATCACTCATAAAAGCAAGCGATTTAGCATGTTTTCACATCTTTTGGTGGCTTGTGTGTTTTTATTAAACAAACTTGGATGAATAAATCATCACATCCATATTGACAGATTTAAACAGCTGTTCCTCCGCTTTTGGAAGAAAATATGTACTTTGTAAATTCACATGACGTAATGTCTCTGTCTCTTCCCCGCTTCAAACTCGTTCCTACATGATTAATAAACTCCTATGTAAGTTACTGTACAGCTGTATAGTCTCGGTGACGCGCAGCAGCGCGATCTTCACACACACATAACGTTACACAGAGCAGACTCCGATGCGAGAGCAAAACTGCGAGGATTAAAGTTTAATAACATGCCCATATACATCGTGAGAGCTCCTGCTGCTCAGGGTAAATTAGTCTATTTTTATTTAAATAATAATTATTGCGAATTTATCTATTATTGAATGTGGATTATCTGTCAATTCATTCATAATAATGATATCGCCTCCGCTCCGCCATTTTTGTTGATGACGTGATGGCCTCAGATTGGTCAGATCATTAAGTCCCGCTCTCATAGTGGCTTCCTGCGCTCTGATTGGTCAGAATCCCCGAAGTGTGTATCTTTTCCGGAAGTGCAGTACTCCTAGAGGGCGCTGTGTTATACACACTTTAGTGGGGGGGCATACACACTTCACATACACAAATCACTTAAAACTGATTTTTTGGGACAAGTGAGATTTTAAGTCTGGACACCATTTTAGAGTATGCTGAATGCCATTATATAGTCAAACAAATGAGGACATACAAAATGTCCTCAATTTTTGAGGTGGTCCTCAGTTTACTGGTGTGTATCCTGGTGAATGTACCCAAAAGGGACATAAACAAACACACACACACACACACACACACACACACACATACGCTAACTATCCCTACGCTGGTCAATTACAGAGACTGCCGTCTAAATATTTGGGGGAATTAAGATACACAGGTCTCCGAAAACCACCTCCATGTACTTCTCTTTTTAAACGAAAAAGTCGAAAAACCCCACACTGGTCCCATATCAGTTTCTGGTCTGTGACTCTTGATTGAGAGTCAGCTGTGTTGACGGGGCACATCCGATTATCTTTAACATTGGAGGGATTTACTGTGGAATTGGTTAACATGAAGTAACATGAAGAGGCTGTAGGCGTTCACATTCCATACAAAGCACAGGTAGATATCCATTCGCAAATGTGAATCATGCTTTATGCATATCCAGACAAATTTGAGAGTGCTGAACATCATAAATCAAAGACCCCCTCACTTAGGATGATCTGTGTGGGAGATTAACCCACAGAGTTCTTCAAAGCAGATTGTTGCCTTTTTCCCTCCTGGGTGATCTTGGGATCATAATGGCTATGATTTCAGTGGTGTATCATAATAAATGTTTGCTTGGGATTATGATCTTTAGTCTTTCACAGCATGATGTGGCCATTGATTTTGATATCGGGAGCCATCAGTTCTTCCCAGATTGGTATGACGTTTGGATTTGAGGTTTTTCCGGCTGGAATAAACAGATCATACCAGTTAAAGGGGTCCAGCTGGTTTTTGAAGCATAGTAGCTGTAGGGTTTGTTGGTGGCCTGCCAACTCTAACCACTTTTACCAAGATGGTCTACCAGGTTGACTTCAGTCCCACGGGTTAGTAGTGTACGTAGCTCATCAACCATCTAGACCAGGTAATGGTGGTTGTGTTATAATTTCATGACATTGAATCACATGACATGCAAGAACCAATGAGGTTTGATGTTACTGCCGTGCCACCTTATTTGATTTCGACTCTTTGGATGTTTTTCAAATGAAAACACTGCATTCTAGCAAGGATGCGTAAGGATGTGGAAATGTGTTGGTACTGAGCTTGTTCAGTTTTATTATGTAAATTATGTTTTCTTTTGTTGTGTTGTAAATTAATCAGATAATGCTAAAATGCCCATGTAAACCCTCAGGAGACCACAGACAGTTGATTTTTACTGTAATTTCATAAATAAAATATACAAAGTTTGACTAACTAGATTGATTTCCATTACACGAGAGTAGATGTTAAAACTTCATGCTGATTTGTTCTCGGCTTTCGCCAAGATAAGCACAAACTAAGACGTAGCTTTACAGTAAACTATGCTTCACCCATTTACGCTTCCTTCCATATGGTGATGTGACTCCCCTTCTGTCCGGCATTAACGGCTGCAGTGTACTTGGCGCGTCAGCACACACAATGGCTGCAACTACAGTGTGGTCTCCCTAGTGGACCAGCACGACAACTGTCTGGATTGAGCCGAGTAGGGGACATCTCTAGGGTCTTCAAGTGGGCACCTTCCGTCCTCAGTGTTTCGTCGACTAGCCCACGACACCTCAAGAGGGCTCGACATCGGAGAGTCACCCCCCTCCGTCCCCCACTCAAATCAACCTAGCTTACTGACCTCTACATTCCTCCTGCTGCTGAGACCTAACCACAATCTCACAATCTCTCCGCAACCCAACCATACGGGCCAACCCATTTGACTAAGGCTGTCGAGCCCCACTGTCTTCGTTAAAGTAGGTTCAGTGGCAACGGTTCTGTATGGCATACTACCTACCGCAAAACACCATATCTGCCCAATCACCAACCCTCATTCACGCAATATACACAGGAACATAATAACTGTAATTACCATGCAAACTATACAAATAAACCAAAAGACTCTTCAAGTTTTCAAGAATTCTACGAAACTGTAGCGTGGCGGCCTGCACACAGCCAGCCAGGATCTTTCCGTCTCAACCACAGCCAGTTGCTGCTCCTCTCTGCTGCTTCAGATAAGTTCTTTACTGTGCGACGCAACTCTTGGCCACTGAATCCGACGTCTTTGAGGAACCGGGTTATAGAGTGTGCCACAAATCCTCGACAACCCACTTCCACTGGATAAACCTGGACTCTCCATCCTCGCTGTTCTGCTTCAGTGGCCAGATGAGCATACCGCAGTTTCTTCCTCTCATATGCCTCATCTACAGCATCCTCCCATGGCACTGTTAACTCTATCAGTTGAACAATGCGTGCTGATCCAGACCACAAAACAATATCTGGTCGGAGGTTAGTGGTGGCAATCTCAGGTGGAAAAATAAGCCGTTGATCAAGATCAGCCAGCATTTTCCAGTCCCTAGCAGCTTCCAGTTGTCCTGGGCGAGAATTGGTGTTAACACCTTTTATTGGTGGTTGCTCGCCTGGGCGGAGGAATATTGTCTTCTGTGTGTAATGTTTTGCTAGAACAGGTGGCATCTTATTGGTCATGTTACGCTTGCCTTCCAATGCTAAAGCCAAACATCGCAGTACTTGGTCATGGCGCAAAGTAAACCGACCTTGGCTAAGAGCCACCTTACATCCTGTCAAAATGTGCCTTAATGTGGCAGGTGATGAACACAAAGGACAAGAGGGATCCTCTCCTACCCAGAGGTTTAGGTTCTGTGGTGATGGGAGAACATCATATGTTGACCTGATAAGGAAACTGATCCTACTCTCTTCCATTCACCAAAGGTCTTGCCAGCCCATCTTGCGTAGCAGTTAACCTGGGGGCAATCAGTCGTACTTTTTTTTCAATTTAAATTAGACCGACCTACCTTTTTATGTAACTGACCGTAAAAAATTAAGACCAGTCTTGAAGACTTTTAAGACTAGTCTTAGCAGTTTACGCAGTAACCATGCAGCCTTCCATTTGATCAATGGTTTCATTTGGTTTGAAAGTGAATAAACACTTACACATCAGTCTGATTGCTTCTGAAAAGGTATATGGATTACTTTTATGCTTCCTTTATGTCCCTTTTGGAGCTTGAAACTTTGGGTCCCAACTGACTTTCATCGAAAGAGTTGAAAAATTCTCCAAATATCTTAATTTGTGTTCTGCTGAAGCAAGAAAATCATACGATATCATACGGCATGAGGGTGAGTAAATGATGACAGAATTTTAATTTTCAAGAGAATTTTGTTTTGTTGAATGGCCAGTCAGAACAGACAGTAACCATGTTGCCATCCGAAGTGTCCAGCAGGGAACAGAAGACTACCTCTCAGTCATGTATTCCAGCTGATTGTATACCACCCATGTAGCTGCCCAGGGCAGGAGGGTGCGGTGGGAATGGCAGCTTGATCATTAGGGTTTGACTGTGCCTGGCCCATGGGGACAAAGGCATGCACATAGATTTATCATCATACATAATCTGATAACAGCACTATACTGCCCAACTGCAGCCACCACTGACCACAGACCTTGAACATAGAGAATTAGAAATTGGACGTTGTGCCTTTTAAGTTTTCCAGTAAGGCCAGAAAGCTCTTGGAACCCACTCGGGTAATTAACTTGCCCAAGTTTCTTGGGACAGCAGAGATTCAAGAGTGGGCAAAGTAGAATATGGACTTACCGAACTGCTTAATCACAGTGTGGTCAATGGCCTGCTATCTCCACCCCACTGTGGACCTGCGACCCCTTTGATGGATGCCGGACAGGGTCCCTAATTACAACTAATGTGGTGTAATAGTCCCAAGAGTAGGACTGTCTTGCTTCAGTCGGGCTGCCGAAAGAGTGAGATGGGGAAAGTGGGTGGTGCACAGTGTGTGTGGTGGGTCCCATGTACATGACCATCAAGGCAGCAATTAAGATGCTGACACGCACGTTAACGAGTCTAGCTCCCACCGGCAGAATGAAAACAGAGGGAGTGGTAGGGAAATAGCAGGCATCCTCATCTGGGTTCACTTTCTTTTCTTCATTCCTACAATACAATACAGATTACAATACGTTCCAAACTCAGCAGCAAGACTTCCCACTTCCACCAAACACATCTTCACTGGTTGCCTGTTTGATACCACATTCAATTCAAAATACTTTAATAGTCTTTCTCCTACGTATCTATTGGTCTGAGTTACTTCACCCATATTCCTGCTCAGGCCCTCAAATTCCAGTTTACTGGCTGTTTATACCTTTACAACCATTCAGAACACTGTAGCATCAGGGAGGAGAAGTTTGCACGAACAAGCACCCTCACATTTTTTATGATTGAGTAGACACTCTTTTTCCCCCCAAATTAAAAAATCGAGTTCTATCTGCACGAATAACAGCAGCAATTCCACTGTTGCCCAATCATTTCGTTGACACTTTATGACGTTTTCTCTCTGAATTTCTCTCGATCTCTCATCCTAACTCTTTCTCTTTTTCCTTTTACTTACTGTCTCTCATCCACTCCTGCCACCCATGCTGACAGCTGCCCACTTGGCAAGTGCCTTGGCATGTGATAATTAGTGTAAAGGTGGTAGAGGGCAGCGAGGGGGGGTAAAGTTTTGTACTAGAGAAGGAATAGAGGGTATGCTGTGTCCAGCTGGCTGTTCCTAGCATTACAGGCTTGGCTTTGTGAGGTCTGACAGCTGCATTGAAACTGTGTGTGTGCGTGCGTGCGTGCGTGTGTGTGTGTGTGTGGTGGCGTCCGCGTGTGTGTGGAATAAATTTGTTGTATTAGTCAGTTTTGTTACAATACAATTTGTATTTGTCCAATGTAAACTGCAACAATGTCCTAAACAAACTGTTCAACTGGCCTTACTAAATGTAAACTTCACAGACTGATTAACCTCTCCATACAACTGCCGGTGAGATTATTAAATCCAAAATAATCAAAGTAAACAACTCTAAACACCACACCCATCATCTAAATATGGGCATAATGAAAGACATCAAAGAAGAAGCATGTGACAGATTCTTTGATGTGTAAATCATTCATTTTTAGGACCTCAGTCTATCTTAATAGAGAAATGTAGTTATGATGGGAAAAGGAAATGTGTCATAAAGTTGAAGCAATAAAGTCCGAAATGAAGATAATAAGCGCAGTAGCATTTCCAAGTACTCCTGTGAATGAATGAGCTGAATGGACTTTCTCCAGAGCTTTCTGACTGGCTAGCTGTGTAAGCGGCAGTGGCGTAACTTTGTTTTAAAAAGTGGGTGTGACATGTGTGTATAAATGAATGAATTACGTGACACGTGAATAAAAATATAGATCCGACTTTAAAACATGTGTCCTTTAATGGTCCAGTGGTAGAACTTTTGCCGAGCATGTCAGATGTCCAGGGTTCTAATCCGCACTCATATAGTTTTTAGTTGTTTTTTTTGTCATCAAAACCGAATATGTTCATCAGTGGTTGTATTATATCAGGCAGGGAAACGTTTGAACAACATTTTCCAAATAGAAATGTTTTATTTCAAATTAGAAATTAGGCCTAGCCTATGTAAGAAGGAATAGCAAAAAGTCCTGTAAAATTAAACGAATAAATTGACCTAATAATATGAATAAAAATTATATAAACAAAAATATACATAAAATTTTTAAAAGTAAATTAACTATTAGGCCAGAATTTTGATAACTGAATTTTTGCGCAACGCGCACGATTAAAATTTAAATTGGCTTATAGCCTATCCATTGTACACACAAACTGCTGTAAAATTAAACAAATAAATGGGCCGAATAATATAAATAAAAATTATATATACAATAATGTAAAAAAAATAGCGGAAGTATCTGGATTGGTTGGATGCGGCAGCGATAAAGCTTGTTGTTATCTTTGTCAGTGAATGGGGTAATAGAAAGAAAAACAGGAACGATGACAAATGCATTGAACACCTTGTTTGTTGAGTGTGCTTGTTTAGATATCTTTTATGCAAGAAATTATGCCAAATTTATCAGTAACTGTTTGAGCTTGTTAGCATTTCTGGTCTAGTATAGGCCTGTATACAAAATACATATTTATTGTTTCATTCAGGCAGCAATTTAAAGTAAATATCTTTATATCTGAGCCCTGTGATGGACTGGCCATCCGTCCAGAGTGTTTCCTGGGATAGTCTCCAGCATCCTTGTGACCCGACAGCCGTTTGGAAAATGAATGGAGGTATATTCATATGTGTCTATATATCTTCCTAATTTCCCGCTGGGATATGTGTTCGAGAAAAACGTGATTGCTTGCAGGCTCTCATATAGTTTTGTTAGCTCACATTGTTCAACACTCCAAAGCCGAGAGCTGAAAGTGAGGGTAGTTTGCTAACCTGGACCTGTTTCCCCTTTCCCTTTTAAAATATGACCTCTTGCCCTGCACACTCTCCCAAGCCAGAACAGGGGGCTGATTTGGGAGGCCTGACTGTCAATCTATTTAGCTTTTTTTCCTCAGCGGACTTCAATCAAACCTCCTTTGAACCCCCTCCTCAATGGCCACAGTGCCAGCTGATTACCTTCCTTTAGCTATGTAAATCACTCCCACAAGCTCAACGCCACCACAATGGCTCTTTTTAGTGTGGTAGCTCCCTGGCCTGCAAAAGGGATTATGACTGTTTAAAAAAGCCAGTCATTTCAAATCAGCCCCATTATATAGCGCTTTACGTAGCATTGCCGTTTGTTTGTTCCTGTCTGGAGGCCATTTTAGGCCTCTTTGAAAGACCGAGTGAAAACATCTGTTTGTCATCCATAAACACTTTTTATAGGTTCGTAACATCATGATAAAAATGATGGTCAGTCCATTGCATCATGGCTAGAGCAACCACATGCCCAGTCTCTGTTCAGCAGAAGCAAGGTACACATACTTGTGTACAATCTACAATCTATAGAAATAGCATTGGCTATAGCATTGCATTTGAATAGCATAGCTTTGGCTCCCTATAAACATCGTCTACATTTTAAAATATTGCTGATTACTTACAAAGAACTAAATGGTTTAGCTCCGCAGTACTTGAGCGAGCTCTTAACGCATTATAGTCCTTCACGTCTATTGCGATCTCAAAACTCTGGCCAGTTGATAATACCTAGAATATCAAAATCGACTGCTGGCGGTAGATCCTTTTCCTATTTAGCACTTAAACTCTGGAACAGTCTTCCTAACATTGTCCGGGAAGCAGACACACTCTGTCAGTTTAAATCTAGACTAAAAACACATCTCTTTAACCTGGCATACACATAGAAAATTATACATTCCTATTATTAAAATCAGTTAAATGATTATTAGGCGGCATAAATTAGGTCAGCCGGAACCGGGAACACTTCCTATAACACCAGATGTATTTGTTACATCATAAGAAGAATGTCATCTACGCTAATGTTAGTCTTTCTTCTTATTCCAAGGTTTACTATAATCAGCTGGATCCAGGCCGTATCCAGACCAGATGGAGGACCTGCGCCTAGACACGACCACAACGCATGATGTTGTCAGCCGGATCCGGGCCGTATCCAGACCAGATAAAAGACCTGCACCTAGACATGACCACAACGCACCCCTGAAGTGTCAGCAGAGATTGTGTCAACTAGACTCTCATCGAAGGCCTCATCGACACGACAGCCATCGGCACTGATCCTCAACAAACCCGTCTAAATCCCGGTGTGAAGACTCTGATCTTAAACCAGATGGAACTGGATAATATTCTGATTGTTCCAAACCAATCTGACTTCTGACCTATAATGCTGCCTGAGTCATAATCATACACTGTTCGGTCATTGGCCAGAGGAGAACTGGCCTGGGTTCTCCCAAGGTTTTTTTTTTCCATTCTGCCACCTGATGGAGTTTTGGTTCCTTGCCACAGTTGCTTTTTTACACCTGTGTTGCCATTGGTTTGGCTTGCTTAGTTGGGACATTAAATTTAACATTTAATTTAATATTCAAAAATAATATTGATCTGCCTGCATTGACACTATTATACAAGAACTGAACTGAGCTGGAATATGACATGACGGTTTACTCCAGAGCGGCTATTTATATATATAAATTAACTAAATTCATAACTTTTTTTTTAAACAAAAATGAAACATCACTGAACTTACTTAAGCTGGACCGTGACTTCTTCTGGAAACAAACTTTTTTTTAGCATTATTTTCCTGTTATCTCTGTTAAGCTACTTTGAAACAATCTGTATTGTAAAAAGCACTATATAAATAAATGTGACTTGACTTGACTATAGCTAATGTACAATACTTGCTCCAAGACAACAACATTGTCACTGGTGTTGATTTTACTACCATAATTTTTAGAAGTGTTGTTGTAGCTGGTGGGCTAAGGGCTAATGCTTTTTTAAGTGCTATTTTTTAAAATGCTAATTTAAGTGCTAATGCTATATGAAAACTGCAACACACATTTAAAATGAACTTAAGAAGCAAAAGCGTGGCATAATATCACTAACTAATAAATGTGATTGGAATAACATTACACAGAAAATGTCAATGGGGATCATAGGTCATGCAATGGCTGCTGGGAACGCCCCTTCTCAGAGCTATGCGGCCATGTTTGAACAGTGTTAACATGCATTGGGAAACGTGAGTCAGCAGTATTTAAGTCACTTTAGACTTCATCTTACAGCGGCAACAAGAAAAATCACATTCGTGTTTGTTACAAAATTACGAAAAATACTAAATATTATGTGCCACTGTTGTGCCAAACATTTTGCTTTAACCATCCATTGTCAATATGCTAGATGCTATTAAGCGGCTAGCTGACATCAGCTTATTTTCAGGCAACTGTATTCGTATCCCCTTCTTACATGTTTAAGGAAAATCTTGATGGTCTCAAAAATAAGATCCTCGCACAAAACAGGTCAGTATATGGTGGTGAAGAGGCTTAAAGGGATAGTTCACTTTGAAATTAACTTTTTATATGTTTTAGCTTACCTCAAGGGCATCCAAGATGTGGATGTCTTTGTGTCCACAGTATTTTCAATTTCGTTATTTTTAGGTCGCACCGTTCTTGTCTGTGAGTCATATAATGCAGGTCTATGGTCACCACCTCAAAGAGCATGCACAGAGAAGTCCAAATTAAACATGATTTAATGACTCGTAAATGTAAGTACACATTGATGGCCTAAGACACGAAACGAGCGGTTTGTGTGAGAAAACCAACAGTATTTATATCGTTTTTACCTCTTGTAATTACAGTCACGTCCAAGTACTCTGATGGGGCGTGCGCCTCTGTCTGCGCAAGCGCCGACAAGCGCCGGAAAGCCCCGGAAGTGATCTCTCGCGCGTGTATGTCACTCATTGTTTACACAGAGATTTCGGACGTTTTACCTTTCACTGTGAAGATCTAAACATATTTAGATATACAGGAAATTGCAATGGAAGACGATTTCGGTATATCAATAGACAATAGGGGTGTAACGGTACATGTATTCGTATTGAACCGTTTCGGTTCGAGGCTTCCGGTTCGGTGCGCATACAAACCGAACGATTCCTTGGACCATTTTTCCTGCCGACAAAATTCGCGCTGGCGCGATCACCACAATGTTGCGCAACATCAAATGGCAAGCGTAATGAAAGCGGAACGAAACTGAGCTACTCATTATTGTGCTTCACGGACCGTTTATAAGTTCGGACAAGCAACATCTGTGCAGCGCGAGCCGATCTCGATCAAGCGACACTGTTCCAACACAGCGCTAAGAGATCCAGTGAAGAAAACATTTGAATTCGCCACTGAAGTAATAACATCGCTGCGAGATATAGTGAGAAGCATTCACATTTCTCCGTTATTAACCGTAGATCTCTATTAGATCAAACAGCGCTGACGTGGAAACCCGGAGAAACATTGTGCCGTGAATGAACTAGTAATACTTTACGTCCACAGACCAGCAACATTCACCATGGATTTAATATAGTTACACTAACTGTAACCAGTTTGGCTGGAATAGTGAAATGCTTTCAAGTACTACACACATCTTTTTCCAGCACTTCAAAACTCAAATATTATATAAATAAATATATGAAGAGTTCAGATGCAAAAGCCTCTAAATGCCATTTGAAATTTTCTTCTAGAATGATCATTTTTATGAAGCTTGTATATTTAAGTTCAGTAATTTCACTCAAATGACAATTAATAGGTAATCTTCATTGCCATGTAAGTGAAATTACTGAACTTAAATATACAAGCTTGATAAAAATGATCATTCTAGAAGAAAATTTCAAATGGCTTTTGCATCTGAACTCTTCATATATTTAAATGTTTTTAATTTTAATGTGATGATGACCAAAACATTATTTGTTCATCCTTCAAAGATTACCCCCATTTATAGACCTGAAAGTTTCAAGATGTAGGAAAACTCACACTCATTTAAAAAATATGCTTTCTTTTAACAAATAGGAAATTCTCTGGCATTTATTACTTTTTGCTGTATCGAAAACGTACCGAACCGTGACTTTAAAACCGAGGTACGTACCGAACCGTGATTTTTGTGTACCTTTACACCCCTAATAGACAACGTAGAATTTATTTCACAACCATATTTATTTGAACCCGAATACACTGGGGCTTTCCGGCGCTTGCTGGCGCTTGCGCAGACAGAGGCGCCCGCGCCATCAGAGTACTTGGACGTGACTGTGATTACAAGAGGTAAAAACGATATAAATACTGTTCGTTTTCTCACACAAACCACTCGTTTCGTGTCTTAGGCCATCAATGTGTACTTACATTTACGAGTCATTAAATCATGTTTAATTTGGACTTCTCTGTGCATGCTCTTTGAGGTGGTGACCATAGACCTGCATTATATGACTGACAGACAAGAACGGTTTGACCTAAAAATAACGAAATTGAAAATACTGTGGACACAAAGACACCTACATCTTGGATGCCCTTGAGGTAAGCTAAAACATATCAAAAATTTATTTCAAAGTGAACCTTTAATTCGTATTGTTTTTGACTTTAGTACAGAGAAAGTGCATAACTCGGTGTCTCTACATGATAGAGTGAAGTATTTTACTCAAAAAATAGCTTAACTTGCTCAACAAAAGGAACTGTCCAGCTTCCAATGCTCTTCCACATTCAGAAACGTGCGCACACACATTTCTATACACAAAGCCATCAGCCGCCTAGAAAGAAGTGGGATCCTTAACCAGCAAACGAGCTTGATCCTCGACTATGCAATGGGCAATTCAAAGCAACACAGGCACAACACTGCCAGCCAACACTGGTTTCTAAATAATCAGGAGAACGGGCCCCACACTTTGGCGCGCTCCGGGACAAAGGGGGAAGGGGTGCAAGGCCCATGTGAGACAGCAAGGCAGCAGCGGCAGCGTGGCTCAGCATTAACGAGTGTTCACTGATTGAAAGCTCCAATTGTGGCCCACGCCTCGGCATGCTCCTCTGGCCGTACATTCATCGCCACTTCCTGGGGCCTTTGTGTGTTACTGAGTTAGAGAGAGAAAGGGGAGGGGGAAAGGGCCACCCGACCCGGAACATTGGCACGACACGGTGGGCCCCCACAGGAGCGGCTCTACCATCTGCCGCAGTAATTCAGCCGCCCGCATGCCAGAGCAGCCACGCGGCCCACTTACGCAACACTACTCACCATGGGCCTCTCCACACAAAGCCCAGAAACAAACACCGCAAGCCAGCCTGGAATTTTCTCCTCACTGGGGCCCTTTTTCTTTTCTGTAGCCCCTTTTGAACATTTGTGTTTGCCCCCTGCTCTCATCAGCTCAACCCATGATGCCACTGTGGCATTAGAGCTGAGTCCTTCTGGCAGCACAGAGCCTCACCTCTCTTCCCGCAATGCAGAAGGACACTTATTCAAGCATGACTTGAAGCGCAACAAGTTGGCAAGTCACAAAGGTCTGGTGGACAAGGTAGAGATGTTGCTCATTTTCCCCTCATTCAACTTTCCTGGTCCTTCCTTACTTGTATTTAACCATATTCATAATCATTCCCCACATATGTATCATAAAGTGCCGGCACTAGTGGAAACTCTAAAGTCATTGTTTAAGTTTAAAGGGGTCATATAAAGGTACATGCACTTTTACAAGTTGATTGTACTTAAATGTGTGTTGGCAGTGCCTGTACACAACCATCATATAATGATAAAAATCCATCCAGTGTTTTTGTTTTAATCTCCTTATATGTTTTCCCCTGCCTCAAATTGAGCCGTTCGATTTTGTGACGTCACACGCTCGGAAGCCCCTCCCACGATTGTTGATTGACAGAAGCGTTTCAACACAGACGCCTGAGCGAGCTGTCATCATAGTCCGTCATTGTTGATACGCTGGAGCAGAATGGCGTCTAAGCGATTGTGGTGTTGTGTTCTTGGGTGTAATAACGAACACAGTCATTTTGATGTTCCTAAATCCGAACAGCTGAAGACGCAGTGCTTTGTTTTCGAAGGGAATATTCCCCACGATCAACGTCACTGCTTTCATGTTTGCGGGAATCATTTCTCACGAAACGAGTGTCAGTATGAGCTGGTTTTGCTAAGAAGCTGCTCCTGAAAAAAGAATCGGTGGCAACTATTTATGTTCACTCTGCACCTCCAGAAGAAGGGAGTGTAAAGTTTTATTAACCTTTATATTAATCTTTGCAAATCGCAAAAAAAAAGTTTTTCATGACCATTAGTTGTAACGTCAATCTGTCAATGAACTAACGTATGCATCAGTAAACATAGCGTTTGTATCTCACTACTCTAACGTTACCCTGCCAGTGCATACAAAGATAGATCAAAGTGACATTAACCAACCATTCAAAAACGTCCTGTTCGAGCCTTAATTGTCGAACTACTTTGCGGCCGTCATCTTGTTCGGTTCAAACTGATACGATTGCACAGATGTCTCCTCAGAGACTCCCGCTGCCATTCTTACTCCAAAATATACCCTCAACTGTTGTCAAGGCAACACTCCACGTGCATTGTGTCAAAACGCGGGGCGGAGTCAGCGAAGCTCATTATCATTTAAAGGCATATGCACTGAAACGGCGTGCTGAAAACAGAGCTGTTTTTGAACAGGTAAAATTAGTGTTTTCTTAAAATACTAATGAACATTTTTTATAAAAGTATATTACAAAGTTTTCATTTAGACCCTAAACATTCATATTAACTTGTACAAAAATGGCATTATATGACCCCTTTAAGAGGACTGTTCAGAGCCTCTGTTTGAAGTGGAGCATAGTAGAGACTTGTGGAGCCACTAGGACACTGGCCAGTGGCCACAGTTAGTGCTCTTTGTTGCCATTGTTCAACATCACCTTTTTGTGCCTTGATAAAATGTTGTTTCAAGCTCCAATTTAAATGGTTCAGTTCTAATCATAATGCTCATAATGTCTGTCTCTGAAGTGCTGTTCAAATTTTGAGTTTTCTGGCCCCTTTAGAGGTACAACAGCTTGTCACTGAAGCAGTATCATCAAAATGTACTAATATGTAACCTTTCGAAGTAGATTAAGTACAAAATTGTACCTTTGTAGGGTACTGGCCTAGTGGGAGCTGTTGTACTCCTAAAGGCAAATTTTTAACACTAACACAATATTCACACCATAACATCTACGCCAATACGCTTTCCACTTATAAATGAAAATCATTCAAAGATGCTGTTGGTTAAGTAAGGTTTAAAAGATGATCTTGCACTTTATTATGTGACAAGACTTTTCTGTGCGATAGACTTCACCATTCTTCATATTTACTTCAGTAATTGTAAAAAAATGAGTACATATTTACTCCAGTAAAACCAGTCCAGGACAGGACAATTCGAGAATCACTTTTATAAACATGGTTGTCACTCTTAAAAACTATCTGTTTAAATGGCCAAAAAGGGGCCCGATTTACATGATTTAATCATAATGTGTTACCAATTGAAGAGAGCTTCAAAAATATTTGTGTGGTCTTGTAGCATGACACCAATGGTTTTAATCTCTCCAGTGGCTTCGGGTCATATTGCTGCTGTGCAGACATCTTGTGGGGGTCAGATGAGGCAGTTATACTCTTGATCTTGATTCCTCTTGCAAGTGTAAGGAGAAGCTCAGTTTTGGTACCTGGTCCTATGAATGTGGAGGCATAAAGAGAACCACATGGCCCACACAGCTTTTTACCACTCCGCCAGTGAGGGGTCACACGGCAGAAAAAAAGACACATTATCCATCCTACAAGGTTTGGTTAGTGTGCATTCATGGTCCTGCAGTCATGTTTGGCACTGTAGTTCAAATGTCATATATCTCTTTCTATAGCAGAGGGCAGCTGATATCATGAGCATACTAAATCCTCACGAGGAAGAGAAGGCTAATACTGAAGAGCTCCCAGCAGGGTTCTCCCAGCACCCTATGGGCATCCGTCTGCATCTGGATGACATTACTGCCTCCCTGGTGCTGATTAGACAGATGAGGAGGAGGTTGGGATAACCTAAACATGCCTCCATTGCAAACCACTCATTCATATTAATTAATCTCCCATTTGTCACTGTGCTTGGCTTAGCGGTGGACCGAAAGAACAAATGGTTTGTGGTGATGTTTGCCGTATAGGTTCAAAATAGCGACCACTTAAATTATTCCACACCTACACTGAAGTTAATATAGGTTACTGATTCACTAGCTTGTATCGCTGCCATTTACTTATCACAGTGGTCAAAACTGTGATCAAAAGTGAAAGTGAGTCAGGTGATTTCTTTGGAAATGGTCCTTTTACTTTAAACCAGAAGGGTGGGAGTCTGAGTGACTGGATTTATTTATTTTTTAACTGTTACTCTTCAACCAAGTGCGCAGACGAGGCAGTCCTACTCAGGACTTTTCACTGCCTCTCTTAACCTCAGCATTTCATAGTCTGCTGACAAGTCAACATGAGGACCGATTTGTACCCAAAATTAAAGTGTACTTTGTTAAAAGCAACATTGCCAGGAGGAGTGAGGAAAAGATACGTTGTTGGAAAACTATGAATGCATGAGTAAATGCATACTTTGCATATCTTCTTTGATTGACTTATGGCTTTTTGAATGGTTAAATCTTGTGAAATTCAACTGTCAAACCATCTTCAGAAATATATAGTGTTTAAATGAACCTCGAGACAACCCCTTTAAATCCCCCAGCCCAACAAGCCCAGTTTAACAGTGGATGACAGTGGTGGTTCTGCATGACCAAGCTAACAAAGATCCTGCCATAGAATGTTATCTCTACCCCAATACAAAGTTTCCGACTGTATCAGGACTTCTTAAGGAGCCGACACCTTGACCTTGTTGCCTCATTCCTCAAAGTAGTAACTATTGCACCTGCTTTTAGGAGAATTGCGTAGAATTTAGTAGGTCAACGGTTCGATACAAATGCACACTCGTTACATTTCTTGCTTGACCTTTGTCAGTTCCTTGGCAGTATTGTTCAGCAATGCATGGATAGAGAGGCGCACCCTACTCTCTGTGCGGTTCTCGGATCCCTCCCAGCTCCCTGGGAGCATGTTCACATGAGACCGTTCATTCCTAAGTACACCTACGCAAGTCTCATCAACTCCCCTTTCATTTTCTTATTCCACTTTGTGCATGTCTTCTGGTTTACATGTGGGTGTGTAAAGCTTAAATTACATTAAACATTTGAATACTCAACTTAATAAGTATCTACACTCTCACCTCAGTGGTAAATGCTGTGAAAATGTAACAGAATATCATATGAAATAACATAGCATATACACTCGAACCTTTTATTTGCCTTTTATTAAAGCATATTTAAAAATTAGGTCGAATTCATGCAGATGTGTAGGCATTTGAAAACTTGACACAATTTGATTTGCCATGCTTATTAACAGCCTACGTAGAGCTGAGCCTTTTCACCTTGGGAGGAAGCCACCAACAAAAAAATGTAAAAATTGTTGTAAAAAATTGTTGTATGAAAAATAATAGTTTCAAAAGGTTGCTAGAAAAGTTTGTAAAAAAAATTCCTGTTAATTGGTAAATTAAATGTTAGTGAAATTGAGTGAAGTTATACAGTGAAAAATTATAAACGGTTTAACATTGCATTGTATGTATTTTTACTATAAAATTCATGGGTTTTGGAAGTGAAAATTATGATTTACCATATAGCCTCAAGTTTAAAAATCATATTATAACAAATAGGCCTATATTTTTCCTCTTAAAATCATATTTCTGTTTTTAGTTATGAACATGAAGATATTATGTGTGGTATTTTTTCAGGGTGCGTTTACACGACAACGATGAACTAAAAACAGAAATGTTTCGTTTGCGTTTTCACATACAGACGACAACGTTGTCAAAATGATCTCCATCCACGCGGATCCGTGAAAACGACAAAAAGCGCTGTATTCTGCTGCCAGGCCAGAAGGTGGCGACGTCACTTTTTAAAGAAAAACTACGTGCCTGACTGAACAAATTCTCGTTTTTGTAGTTTACACAGAGACGATAATGGTATTGTTTTTAAAACCTTGCACGTTGAATCCTGTTTTCAAAAGTTTGTGTTTGAAAAAACTGTTGCCGTGTAGCCTGACTTCGTCATACTCATATTCTAGTCAGATACTGATACTGCTCCATAGGGCTTTGATTATGAGGCGTGTCTGCACTCAAATTGGATAGACCTACAACCAATCAGAGCAACACAGTAAGTGAGGTATGTTGAGCTACGCATAGTTGTAACCACAACGACCACATCCCATCTTCTTAGCGACCATCGGAGCCAGCTGATCAATTAAACTTTTGCCGAATCCCGTAGGAAGGACGGCAAACACATCTTTCCGATCGACAAATGCCTTGATTGCAGTTCTCTGTTCGCTTTTAAAATGAATGCGCTGTCGATTTCTTTTACAACAGACGCGATGCTGAATCTCTACATCTCAGTTCTCCAGCGGCAGTCATCTGTGAGGGAAACCAGTTCAACCCAAGCGCTCTTTGATAACGTGATGATTACGGAAATGCAGATCATCTGTCCATCATCGTATAAAGCCCGCCCTGGCAATTTGATTGGCCCGACGATTTCTGAACCGATCATAATTACTCCTCAATGGATTGAATCCAGACCGAACTTCCCGACCAAAAAATGTTGTGGGCGGGGTTCGGGCTGGCATCCAGGCTAGTTGCCGTGTAAATAAACGGCAAAACGCCCAAACGCATAAAAAGTTTACAGTTGAAAACAGTGTCGTGCAAACGGCCCCTGAGTTGATATTTTATTGCAGTAGTTTAACCTTATGTGTGTTACCTTGATGGTGTGCACCATTTCTTTCTGTGTTCTCCAATTCATCATTTGGTGGCTTTCATTTTCAGCTTTCTATTTTACCACCTGTATTATTGTGATTTAACAGTTTTCCTTTTATGGTTAATACCATGGTATGTCTAAATACCATGAATATGGTAATCATTCATTATGATGGTGTATATTAGTACCATGGTATTACATGTACTGTATGTACAATGCTTTTTGCCGAAAACTTTTCTGTTAAAAATCCCGCCTCCCAAGCAGCACATTTCCCTCTTTCCTAGAAGTTTCACACTCTCTTCAATGCCGTGTGACTGTTTGTATAGTCTCTAGACATGTCTCTGACTGACAATTGGCAATCCTTTTCCCATTGTTATGCTCTACTGTCGGATGTGAGGACCAGAAAAACAGGCCGGCTACACAGTCTCTATGTGGGCCGCACAAAGGTGGAGAATTTAGCAGAACTGCTGGTCCTGCCACACTGTTATGAGGATGAGACGTGTTTCGCGCCTGGTATGGGTCCTCACAGTTGCAATGGTGCGAGACCACGGCCCCCATCCACCCATCCCACCTAGACTGCCGACAGGGAGGGGAAATGGAGAGTGGTGTCTCTATATCAGTCGGTCACACACTGAGGACTGTAACCAGAGCCAGGTGATAAGACACGGGCTATGGTGGCGCTCATAAGCCCCAGGATGCCAGCGCTGTATAATCCAGGCTTCCTGCACATTCCCAGCCTAATCCCTGCACCTTTCCATGTGAAGCTGACATGCCACCCTTCATTGTTGTGTACTCGAGACTCGGACTCGGTCTCGAGACCATATTTTAATGGTCTCGGTCTTGTCATGTCGTGTGCATTTTGACTCGGAATTGACTCGTACTCGAACATATTAGGACTCGGATTTATTCCCGAGTCCACTCGAGTCCCATTCAAAATATGTCATGATTATTACTGTATGTTAATATTTCTTTAAATTGTTGTTTGATTGAAACGTCCAATGATTGCTGACTTTCTTGTGCGCAACTGCGCATGACTTGAGACTATAACGTTCACGCGGCGCGCTAATGCAGCATGACCCAGGTCAGATGTGATGTGGAGCCTCTAGCTCAACTATGTATTGAAAATGTCTGCCTTATCATCCATAATTCAGTTTGCAAATAAGAGCCACACAGAAGTCGTGTGTAGTAATGTTATGTGTAAGAGCACTACTGATTGTAATAATTGTAAGTCATAATTGTAATAAAATTACCTTTACACCACCTACTATGTGGCCTTTTTACCATTACAGTGTACATGATTCCATGGTATATTTGATTTACTGTTTGAGTATGGTGCCAATTTTATTGTTACCACCAAATACTTTACATATTCTTGATAATATATCTTTAGGTCTTGTTTCAGACCCAACCTTAGGTTATCCAACCTCTCTGGTCTCGTTCTCGACTCGGACTCGACTCTCTTTGGTCTCGGTCTCGACTCGGACTCAACCCTCTATGGTCTCGGTCTCGACTCGGACTCGACTCTCTTTGGTCTCGGTCTCGACTCGGACTCAACTCTCTCTGGTCTCGGTCTCGACTCTGACTCGACTCTCTTTGGTCTCGGTCTCGACTCGGACTCAACCCTCTTTGGTCTCGGTCTCGACTCGGACTCGACTCTCTTTGGTCTCGGTCTCGACTCGGACTCAACTCTCTCTGGTCTCGGTCTCGACTCGGACTCGACTCTCTTTGGTCTCGGTCTCGACTCGGACTCGACTCTCTTTGGTCTCGGTCTCGACTCGGACTCAACTCTCTCTGGTCTCGGTCTCGACTCGGACTCGACTCTCTTTGGTCTCGGTCTCGACTCGGACTCGACTCTCTTTGGTCTCGGTCTCGACTCGGACTCAACCCTCTATGGTCTCCGTCTCGACTCGGACTCGACTCTCTTTGGTCTCGGTCTCGACTCGGACTCAACTCTCTTTGGTCTCGGTCTCGAATCGGACTCGACTCTCTTTGGTCTCGGTCTCAACTCGGACTCAACCCTCTATGGTCTCGGTCTCGACTCGGACTCGACTCTCTTTGGTCTCGGTCTCGACTCGGACTCAACCCTCTATGGTCTCGGTCTCGACTCGGACTCAACCCTCTATGGTCTCGGTCTCAACTCAGACTCGACTCTCTTTGGTCTCGGTCTCAACTCAGACTCGACTCTCTTTGGTCTCGGCCTCGACTCGGACTCGAGTGAGCTGGTCTCGACTACAACACTGCCACCCTTAACACACACAAAAAAGTGTGGTTGTACCATTCTGACTTTTGTCAGTAGAATGCCACTGTTTGATTACCTCGTAATTTAAAGTCCCCCTGTAGTCAATAATTGTATCCCTTAAAACTCATCTTTGATCACCAATATTACATATTTGAACGTTTTTTTTCTTTGATTTAAAAAAAAGCTTAAAATAGCTTGAATGTAACTCTACACTCTTGCCTCATTTAGTATATGCGGTTCTATGAATATGCAAATGAGCCCCGCCTCCACTCACTCACACCAGCTCAGAGATCCACTCGTTGACGATCACACATTGATCTGATTGGTTGCAAGGTAGTTTGTGACGTCAGAAACACCAGCGATTTCAAACCACGTTTTTGAGACTTTGGTTCACTGCAGTTTTAAGGAGAAAATACTCACCAATGGTGTTGACTTATGAATTTGCACATGGTTTGTCTTAAAGTATTAAAAACACCACATAGACACCCCTGTATGTTAGTAACCAAAAACATGGGTTCATGAGTTTATATGAAGTCTTATTTTCCTTTTGTATTTTTTTTATTCATAAACATGTTTGGGGTTTTTCTATATTTCTCCATCTGCTTTAAGTTATTGTACATGGTTATTGTACAGTCTGGGGCAATGCAGAAAGAAATTCATCCATTCGATTACACTTTATTTCGATGGTCCACTTTAGACAAGTAACTTTGCAACTACATGTCAACTAACTCTCATTAGAGTATTAGTAGACTGTTAGGTTAGGGTTAGAATGAGTTGACATGTAGCTACAAAGTTACTTATAGTCAAAACGCTTGTCTTTCCTCCAAATATAGTACACTTGAACAATACGTCGTTTTAGGAAAGGCCTCAGTGATATGCATGTTTTACATATTTTTCATACATTTATGAGTTTCAAATGTTATTCGATTTCACATTATTGGACATATTGCTGCGTTTTCTAAACAAGTTGTACTTGAAAAGTCAAGAAACATTTTTTTCCTCCATTCCAATCGATCAGCAATATGTCTACAGTTTACTTTCTGTGGACCCTATCCAATGCTAAGACCATACACACCCATCTAAAATAACATATTCACAGTAGATATCACTGAGCTTTTATGAAACAATGCATACTTTACCTGAGACCCACTGTAGAAAATATTTTCCCTAGACACATGTGAATGGGTTCATAGAACCCAGAGGTATTTGAGTTTGACCTAGGATTGCTGATGCATGTTGACTCTGGGTTGGGTCAGCTCTAAAACACATTCATGTACAGAAGTCTACTTAAAATGACCTTTGTGACTGTATACGCCTGAAGGATGAGGTTTGTTTTAGTTATTGTGTTGTTTTGCACTTTTCCAAAACCTAGTCAGCTGCTTTCAGAGCATGTTAAGGCATCACACTTCCAAAAGTATGTTCCAAAAGATAAGGATTTGTTGCCTTTTTTTGTTCAGATTCTAGCATGTCTCCTTCACAGTAAATAAAATCCCAGAATGCATTGCAAAAAGCTCAGTGGAAAAAGCAATTCTATATTTCTTTTAACACTGAAAATGTCTGTAAAAAATAAATTAGTCATTTCAATTGTAACTGTTTTTTTTTTTTAAGGAAAAGTACACAATTTTGAGTTTTGTCAAGTTTGTGACATGCTACTTTGTCATAATTGCGTCATTAATTGACCGGACCACCTTGTCACTCACATGCATCCAGTCACCATTTAAACTGACCTGACCTGACCTGACCACATTCAATTTAATTTAATTTCCTACCATGACGGAGAGAAATAATAGCCAGTCGTGGGTCTTTCATACAGAAACTTACCCGATGTGTTTGCATAATGATGCATATAAAAGTTAATGACCAAACGTATCTTTATAAAAGTCCTTTATCTAAACCTCTTAACCGTCGGTCTCGCACAACTGCCATGTTTATGTGTAGTTTTTTAACACTTTTTATCGTTTTTAATGCTGTGTGGGCAATATTAGCCATTCAAGTGTGCATGGATTGGAAATAGTAGGTATCTTTGGAAGACTCATTTCAACATACTACGATTTGGGACACACTAATTGTAATTCCGAATGCTTTTTATGACGGATAGTATGCAAATTGGGTCACAGCATTTGTTTGTGCTATGTAATTTCATGCTTTTTTGCATTAGTAACATTCTAACATCAGACTACGAGTTGAGTTTCATTTAACACTATTTGTGTGGCGTAGAGACTTTTGTAGAACTTTCCAAATCAGACAATCAACTGTGAAAAGTTTTTGAACAGAGCTTTTGTGTGTGTATGTAGTTATGCTAACAGAACGTTTGAATCATGAAATCATATCACAGTAAAATTCCAGAGTTTGACTGCATGCTTCTGTTCCTGAATCATCATCAATATGTAAGCATACTTATTCATTTAATAATAAATAATATTAATACAATTGTTTAATATTTAATAAAATGTTTGCACAACATGGCAAACTGTGATCTGCCTTTAACACTTGAAAGCATTTTCCTTGTGAAAAAGAAGTACACTTTAGTATAAGAACATTTATTATGGAATTCAATGCAAACTGAATGTAAAGTGTTTAAACACTTAAAGGTGCAATGTGTAAAGATTTTGAGTATCTATTAACAGAAATGCAATATGACATCAATAACTATGTGTTCAGTGGTGTATAAAGAACTTACTTAATAAACCGTAATGTTTTTATTACCTTAGAATGAGACATTTATATCTACATAACCGCGGGAACCCCCTTCTATGAAGGTCGACATATTGTGACAGCGAACACACAGCGCTACAGACCGCGTTTCGTCACTACCTTGAAAGAGAAGCCGCAGAAACCTAGAAGCTAGCCATAAACACCGTGAGCAGTGACTTTTCCCTTGTCAGTGGTGTAAATATGTAGTTGGATTGTTTCATGTATCTTAGTTCTTCTCCCTCGCTGTGTTATGGCTTTGCTATGTGGGGATAAATGTGCTGGTTACGTTCGTGAGACAGCTGATTAGTACTCTTGTCATTGACCGTAAAACAGTGACGTTACAGCAATCACCAACCCGTCGATCGCGGTCGACAAGTCGATCAAGGAAGCATTTTAAGTCGATCGCGAAGAGTTTTCAAAATCAGAGAAAAAAAGCCTATTGTGTGTAGTAAGTGTGTCTATGGGATGCGGAGGCGCGCGCGCTGTTACAATCATGTCATTTTTGCCACGCGCACCTTTGGGCTCATGCGGACGCGTCGAGTATAAACAAGGCTTTACGCTTTAACCAGCTCAGCCACAGTAACAGCTCATATTAGCCAGCTAAACTTTTACTTCCCTGTTAGAAAAAATATATAGTTGCATAGTTTCATGTGGTTCTTCTCCCTCGCTGTATTATGGGTTTGCTATGTGGGGAGAAATGTGCTGGTTACGTTTGTGCGACAATCAGCTGATTACTATTATTATATTGTATATTAAGACCCTTGATCCTCACCTGACTATGGCTTTGTAAACTTTATCCATGATGTGGTTTATAATGGACTGTGGTACAGAAACAGTGACAATGTTACACACTCTTGGCTTACTCTGGCTATTCTCTGCAGACGACGATATGTTTGTCCCGTTTGAGCCACCGTAGCTTCTTCAAAAGGGAGGGGTGAGCAGTGGGCGGAGCCCTTAGTGCAAACTCGCAACCGAACCGCTAGATGTCGCTAAAAATCACACACTGCACCTTTAATTGCATGTTAATTGCATTTAAGTGAAAATGTATTAAATCGTCACCTTGGAATTATAAAGTTATATCTGACATTTTTTTTTCAAATTGACAAATTTTTTTGTACATTTTGGGACTTTTTATTTTGAAAACAAAAAAATATATCTTATATTATATATATATAGGTTATATCTAAAAAGTCGAATGGAATAGGAAAACTCAAAACTGCTCAGAATGCAGATACCTTATAATTCCAAGGTGGCGAAATGTGTTATATTTATAATAAATGCAATTAGCTGAACTTTAGAGTGCTTTGACCCACTTAAGTAGTAATTAAATACATATTTTTATGATGTAAACTAATATATACTTTAATGTAATTTCTATTGAATCTTGTATGCATTTAAATATTATTGTAATTACACATTTGTAATGATAGTTGCAATTTAGTACATTTGAAACTTTTGTAACTTTAAATGTAATATTCAATAACATACTACAATTAAAATTACAATAAAGTACTTTACTTTAATATGTTAGTCAACACTTCAAAATAATGTACTTCTTCGAAAGCACACCGAAATATTATTAAAGTATGATTTACTATCTACTTTAAAGTAAAACTTGTAATTTGACATTATTACAAAGTGCTCCTTTTTAAAGTGTACTACAAAATATGAAAGTGTACTCTCTTTAAGTAAGCTTAAGTAGCCCTATATTTCTTTAATATAATCTGCAAATACAGTTTTTTCAAACTTTTTAAGATTTGTAGAGTGCACAATCAAGGGTTAATAAAACAATAAATATCAGCACAGTCTTTACCAATCAACTGGCATAAACAGACTGTATAAGCCAAACCTATAGAGCAACAGCAGTCATTGTAGCTCAATTAAGTGCTGTCAGAGAATGATCCTGGGAGGAAGTGTACTGACATACACATCTCGTCATAATCAGAGTGAAATTGTTAGGCATGCTCTGTGTCTGCTCTGTAATGGCTTGAGAACGGGCCCGGGCTTGAATGGCTGCCATTGTGAGGCCTTTGATGGAGGCGCTGATATCTGGACCCAGATGAAGCCACGGTCTGTGTGAAACAGGAAACAGAATCCTAACCTCCTGACCCCTGACCTTGGTTTGATGAACCTCTTACACATGTGGCAGGGTGGTAGGGGTCACCGTGTCCCAGATAGCCCTCATCTGCCACAAATCTCCTCCACATTCCACACAAGGCCAACTTAAAACCTGCCGCATTCGTTTCAAAGGGACTAAGAAAACAAGCACAATGCTTTGCAACACGCAAGTTTCCTTTAATTAGATCAGAATGAACGAGCGATGCTCCACCTGACACTTAACTGATTATAAATGGCTTCTGGATTACCTATGCAAATAGTTGTCTTAGTAATATTCCAAGAACAGATGTTGAGATAATGGTTCAAAAGGTGCAAAAGTCTTTTTTTTATGTGTGTGTGTGTGTGTGTTTACCATAAATGTTATAATGCAGGAAATGGGCTTGTTTAACTCATTTAGCCTAAACCTAATTGATCATTTTGCATGATCTATTCTTCACACGTTTAACAATCTGTCGTTTTTCGAAAGTGACATTTGTTTTCCCGTCACTTTTCTCAAATTTCAGTGAGTAACACCTTCCTTCTCGTGTCTTGTAAAATTTCACTCCTTTGTTATTTTTAAGCGGCATCAACATATGCTTGACGTCTGCTAAGCTAACAACTGCTAAGCTAAAAACTCGTAAGTGTGTTGTAAGTCATAACAGTGTGTTTTTACAGTTAAATGACAGCAGTGCCTGACAGTGGAGTTAAACTAAAAGTCTGTTTTTCAGCTCTTTTATACGTTTACATTTTTTTTGCAAGTTTCTACATATTTAAATTGTCAGTATTCTTATAAATGTTTATATATATATATTTAAATCATACATAGTGGTACTGTTTACACAGAGATTGTTGAGGAACTGGTTTTTGAATAAGCAAATAGCTTTGTTCTATGTTCTTGAAACCTTGGACGTTTTTGAATTCTCCATTCTTAAATGCTTTTGATTTAATTTAATCCCTTGCATTTACTGGAATTAATATGGAAGATTGTTTCCGCCACGGAATAAAACAATTTAAAAGATAATTGCGACTTTTTATCTCACAATTCTGACTCCCCCCCTGAGAATTGCGTGATATAAACTCGAAATTGTAAGAAATAAATCAGAATTGTGAGATATAAACTTATTTTTCTCACATTTGCGAGTTTATATCTCAATATAAACGCGCAATTGCGAATTATAAAGTCAGAATTGCGAGTTATAAACACAATTCTGAGAAAAAAAGGAAAGAATTGTGAGATGTAAACTCACAATTGCAAGGAAAAAAAAGTCAGAATTGTGAGATAAAAATTCGCAATTACCTTTTTGATTTTTTTATTCTATGGCGGAAACACTAGTTTACCCCAAAATGAAATAATTTACATTATCTTTTTTGTTGTTGTTTAGAACACAAACGGTATTGTCTAGCAGAAGTTGCTTCTTACACTGATTTTTAATTTATTTTATGTTTAATGTTAATGTTTGGTTAAAACATTCAGTCACACATTTGATGGTCCACTTAGACATTTTACTGACTATAAGTTACTTTGCAACTACATGTCAACCACTGTAACTCTCATTAGAGTATTCGTAGTAGACTGGTTAGGTGTTAGGGTTCGGGTTAGTAGAATAAGTTGACACGTAGTTGCAAAGTTACTTCTATTCAGTAGAATGTCTAAAGTGGACCATCGAAATATCCCTTTATCTTCCACACAGAGACACTTGTGCTGAACTGAATCAACACTGAACTGAATAATGACACTGTTGTCTTCTGTAGAGCGGCTTCATCGCTGAAATTGAATTTTGCAACATTAACCCATTATTTTCCTGTTTATTACTGTGAAGATGCTTTGACGCAATCTGTATAAAGTGGTATATAAATAAATGCGACTTGACTTAGGGTTGACGATCCTTTTTTTTTTGGCAAAAGCCCCAGTGTTGTCAGGAAGTCTGCGCGTCACGGGTTCTCGACACCCACAGCACCAGGTTTAACACCTCAGGGATACGACATTATCACAATAGATTACTCTCTGTGGACTTTGCCGGAGAGCTGAGAACGCCATTGAGTCGCTTCGGTCCCAAAGATGTTACATCCTCCATAAACCGGGCCCTATTCATAAACATGGCATCCCCTGACTGCGTCTGTCCCGCTGTAGCGCATTGTAAAAGCTGGCCTTCCTTTTGTGTGTGCTGTAAGCGCATATGAGGGGCGAGAGGTGGGGGACAACACTCGTGCGGTCGTGTGCGGGGAAGGATGAAGGTGGAGTCATGTTTACCTCCTCTATTGTCTGTCAGCCAGGAAGGAAGAGCGTCCTGGACCGCAAATGAGCGCAGGTCTAACTGTCCCTCAGTGCTGTGATCTCAGTGGCTGAGCAGAGAGGATTGTGGGAAGGGCAGGGGCAAGAGTGCAAGTCCCTCTGCTGTATTAAGGATATGGAAACAAACCCCCCTATTTCGACAGTCACCATCGATGGGAGAGCTCAGACTGCTATTGTATGCAAATACCTAAAAGTAGAAGCTTCCTGACCGTGACATTGAGATTGTGTGGCTGTTTTCGCTAATCCTGAAATAGCAGGTGAAGGGAAAACGCATGGAAGCCTTTACTGTGTTTGTGTTTGTTTACCGAAAGCACTTTAGCAGTGGATTAAGCGAGACAAGCGTCGTGTGGAGGAGATTGAGATTCTGTGATCTTCTAACTGACAGTGTCAGCTTATCACACCTCTGCCAGCTGCTCCACCTCTTTGGCACCAGAGTTCGACCCACGCCAGCAGCTTTCTAAAGAACCCATTTGCAATTTATACAGTTAGACTGGTTCCTGATAAACAAACAAAGGACCAGCTCAAGCAGTTAGTAACGTAACATCTGTATTTGACATCACGGCTATTAATCTTTACCCATTTGCCTTTCTCTGGAGTAGGCCTACCTCTTCAGTGGCTTTTTTAGAGCTCTTTAAACGTCAGTTTATCTATTTTTTTTTTTTTTTGGACTCGCATGTTATCGCTTCGAATAAGGAAATCCATGCACCGAAATCTTTACCACATTGTAATTTGCAACCGCTGTAATGAAATTGAAATGAAAGCCATACCCTATATTTCTCAACATTGTCACTTTAACAACTGCTAATTCGATTTGGAAATTGTTAAACTCACACCAGACTCTTGACTCTTGATATGTTGATATATGTGTTGATAATACTGCTGCTATTATTGCTATAAAATGTACACGATTGTCTCTTTTGAACAAACTAAATTTGAAATAAATAGCCTCCGACCAGGAGTAGTGTTGGAATGAAACAGCAGATTAACTCTTTCCCCGCCAAGTTTCCAGCTTTCCGTGTTTTCACTGTTATACGGTAGGGGGCGCTATTACACATCTTCTGAAAGAGTACTGACTCTCCTGATCAAAACACCTGTAAAAAAGAAGCGGAAACAAGCGATTGCATGTAAGCAGATGTATATGTAAAATTACACGACCATCAACATTAAACAGGGTATTAATCAAAACTGCCTAATGTTACTGAATGAAATGTGACCCAGGACGAGCTACAGGACTGTGAAGCTTTGGGGGTGTTGATGGACTCGATCTACTCCATCTGTGTTTTGATCACCGTTCTGAATCCGATCTGGATGTAGTCTTTGACATAAACGTGATTTTCTCCGTTTTTTGCTCAAAATGTTGCTTTTTTTATGAAACGTACCCACATTCAAGTGTTGATAAAAAAAGAATGCATGACGCTAGAATAAAATGTTGTTGTTTTTTGTTGTTGTTTAAAAGCAGATGGTCTGTTCTTTCTTTTGATTTTTTCCATGTTTAGATAATCATACAACAATGAATATTCTGGGGGCCATGAAAACTTTTGTGAATATGATCAAAAAAGGTGGCAACTTTCTTTTCAAAAGGCTGGTGGGGAAAGAGTTAAATTTGGAAAATGTTAAACTCCCATCATACTCTTGACAAGTGCATTTAAATTGGTTTTGAGAATGCGTTGATATAATAGTGTTAATATGTGTGTTGATGTATTTGAAGTATTTAAAAAGCAGACCGAAGCGCCGGCGCCCTCAGATCACTTGGACGTGACTGTGTTTACAAGAGGTAAAAACGATATAAATACTGTTGGTTTTCTCACACAAACCGCTCGTTTCGTGTCTTAGGCCATCAATGTGTACTTACATTTACGAGTGATTAAATCATGTTTAATTTGGACTTCTCTGTGCTGCTCTTTGAGGTGGTGACCATAGACCTGCATTATATGACTGACAGACAAGAACGGTTTGACCTAAAAATATCAAAATTGAAACTACTGCGGAAACAAAGACACCTGCATCTTGGATGCCCTTGAGGTAAGCTAAAACACACCAGAAATTAATTTCAAAGTGAACTATCCCTTTAAGTTGTGCAGCATATTAAAAAGTATGCAGAGTTAGTTGCAAACTTGCTAGTCATTACTTAGAACCAAAGTAGACTTTACATTCCAATTTAGGTAAAAACTTACCATGCTAAAAAATCCAGCATTGCTGGTCTCCAGCATAATTTTTGTATGCTGGGACCTGAATGGGATGCTGGTTACTGGTTACTGATCTCCAGCATGGGAAGCAGAAGCTGGTGAACCAGCTACAACAGCTCAGTTTTGCTTGAGAATATGGCGATCCACCAGCAAAACCAGCATAAACCAGCTTGGACCAACATAGACTTCATGCTGGTTTATGTTGGATTTTCAGAAGGGTTTGAAAAGCACACATTGTTTTAGACTCTTTGGGAACTATTAGAGCATGTCAAAGATAGTTATCAACAGCAATGCAATGTCAGTCAACCACTATATACAAATCCCCTTAAGAACTACCTGTTCTTATCTTCTTGTTTGTCAACTATTGTGACGCACCCATTGTTAAATTAGCATGTTGAAAAGATAAAAGCTTAAAAATGTAGCTTTAGCAAAAGAGCCAGACTTTCACTGAATACTGATATGGTTATGATATTCCAAAAAAAAAAAAACTGGCAAAACTGTTATCTGATTTGTGAAATCTATCCAATGAGACGGAAAAATGCATAATGGCACTTTATTTTTTAATCAGGTACTGATTGGATCAAGAGAAGCGTTACGGAAGTTGGTGGAAAGGGGTTTTGAATAATAAGAGAGCCGTTTGTGACATAAGTTAAAAAGGAAAATTGCAGAGCCATTTGGAATTAATATGGCCATATACTGTTCACAATAATTCTTTTAAGGGGCGCATTTATCTGTGAACGTCCTACAGGGCCACATGTAAGTGGATGAATGTGCCTCACGCAGTGGTTCTGAGGGCCGAGAGTGCAGGTTGCCCCCTTCCAGAGGTGCGCTTGCACTTGAACTTTGTCCATTCACTGGAGGAGGGGCTCTTCCTTTCATCTGTCTCTCTCCGTGGAGGCCGATCGGGCCCCGGGTCCCCTGACCCCTCGGCTCTGTCCAATATTGTCACCTAATCCTTTCTTTTCTCCTGGACAATTGCTTCCCCCATCTCAGGGTTTGACTTTTTTCCTTCTCCCTGGTGCCCCCTTTTCCCCTCTTTCACTGCCCTCCTCCAGTCGTTAAGTCCTCCCTCACTCATTCACCATCCTCCTTTCACACCGCGCTCCCCCCTTTTCCACGGCTCTTCCTCCCAGGATCCACCCCTTCCTTTTCCCCTTCTGCAGATTGCAGGACTGCAGTGAGTGGGATTATGTGCTTAGAGGCCGCTGGCCGGACGATTGTGTGAAGGGTTGATAGAGGAATGCACCCGAGGTGGGCAGCAGGCGGACAGGGGATAGGGCTGGGGGTCATGCTTTTGGAACTGAGAATAGAGGGGGGTGGCTGAAATACGGATGCTTTAAACATTTAACTTTCTTGGAGATCAGGGGTTGCAGCCTTTACAGACCCCCACCCATGCTCTCTGCCAACCCAGAGACCCCAAGTTTGAAAAAAAGATTGTTTTCTCTCAGGAACCCTTTGGAGTAACTTTAATTAGGAATATTATCTAAGTAATAGAGTGTATATTTTTTTTATTAAATATTATAACATTTTTCACTACTTTTGTGTACTAGAAGTATACTTCTACTTGAGACTAAATTGGCCCACTTTTAAGTGTGTTAGCTCCACTTTTACATTCCAGGCCAGGTCAGTAAGTGAAATATTCATGCATATCATGTAATCACTAAAATGGTGAACAATAACAAATAAATGTTCTTAGTCACCTCTAATGTGAGAGGCTAGGATGGAAGAAATGTTCTGCGTGTATTTCTCAATTACTGACTGGCGCTCAGGCTTTTCAGAACCACAGCGTTCGTTACTAATCACTGGTTACATGACTGTATTATGAGTACCTGAATGTCCTCACCATGTCATGTTTTTAAACATATCTGGTATGTGTGAAAATGTGGTTAACCAAAACCTCAACCATTCCTCGACCATTTGCCAAATGCTGACTTACTGTCTGTGACTTTGGTTATACTCTCTTTGAGGAATAGTTTAAAAATGTTGTTTTTCCTCTATGTCATTCAAAATGTTATTTTTACCATGGATTTTTGTATTCACAGCATAACTTTAGTGTTAGTCCAAGCTGTATAAGAAAAAGCACCATAAACATATATAAAAAAAAGTTTTAAGATTTTTTTTTAAACTTGACAGCTGTGGTCACTATAAACTCTCATTGTATAATAAAGAGCTGCGTCAACATTTTTCAAAGTTTCTCCTTGAATGAATGACAAACAGGTTTAGAACTACAAATAAATAATGACAGAATCAAACTATTCCTTTAATCTCCTTTGATATTCCTTTGGTCTAAAAATAAAAAGCTAACAAACTCCGTTTTAAAGAGGTAAAATGGATGAGAGGCAGGTCAGCTGTGTTTTATGAGCAGGATGTTATTAGTTTGAAGTGTGCAAATGGTGACAAATGTCCCGTCCTCATCACCACTGTAGCCCATATCAGCTGCCAGAAACAAAGTATCATGCAGTTTCTCTCTAATATATCTGGTGCATTTGATGCTCTTGAGTGTCTCAGCATGATCAGTGTAGTACTTTTTATATTCCCTGATTATTTTGTTCCTTTCAGACAAACAAATGCGCCTTTTTTCCCCTCCGGGCGACTGCTTTACAGATGGTCTTGGGTGACTTGCATGCCGTCTGACTGGGCTTTCTGGCCAGCGCCAGCCTTGCTTCACTGGGTGGCATACTCTTCTTTTCTCTCTCATCTCTTATGGGCTTTTTCTCATGTATATCTCTATCATTTCAGCCCCTTAATGAGGATTGGATGAGCCCATTGATGTTTTTTGGGGTCTTGGGGCCCGCTGTCCGCATGCCTCTCAATGAAGTCTCCTAGCAGCAGTCATCGGGCTCTTTCTTCCATGGGTATTGTCACCCCTGAAAGTGACTTACTTCAGGCCTAGTGTGCCTTTCTCGCTCACTGTCTTTGTCTGCCTCTCCATGTCTCTTTTTCTCTTTCTCTTCCACCACTGGCCGTTACTGCTTGAATAGCTAATAGTGGCCTCCTGCCAATGGACCTCATCCGTTCTTGACCCCCACTCCTTTTCGCACAAACACACGCACACACATCTCCTTACTCCATATCGAAAGGAAAACATACTTTCCGTTTGGGCTTATGATCCATTGAGGTGCCAGAAGCCAGTGTTCTTCAAAGCTTATTTGCAGCAGGTATGCATGCAACTTTAAGTCAGCTTTTGTGTGTGAGGCTCCACATTTGCACATTTCTTCCCAGTGTCACTCACGGGGCAATAGACCATCCTTTGCTCTGTCACATCAGTCCTCACATACGCTCTGAAGGCTGTTCTCCCGGGCAGCTGCTGTTCTTGCGGCTGTTCTGTAATGCCTCCCATTTCCACGAACTCTTTTACGGCTCTGAGCTTCCCCTCTGCTCTCTTGAATGGTGCCCAGTTCAGAAACACAGAGAGGAAAACATTACAAAACCTCCTATGATTGTACGCACCTGTTCACTGCAAATCAGGTCTAGGGTTTTGAAATGAATAGCACAATAACCCTCATGCATAGCGTCACCCAACAGTGATAATTCACATTAAAACCTGCTCTTGTATTTGAAATGTAATCCATAATCATATATTTTGTCTAATTATGATAGTGAATTCAGAAATATAGCCCTTCAACTAACTGACAAGGCTGACTGGGCTGAACAAAAAAATTCAAATTCAATGTAGTTTTTTCTGGGTCGGGTTTACAAAGTCAAAAATGTCAGGGTGACACAACTGTCCTGATATTTTAATGAAGAAAAAAGGTGAAAATGTAACTTTTGTATTATATATTGACTTTGGTATTATAGGATTTTTTTTTTTTTTACAAAAACAAAACAAAACTGCATTATATTAATACATTATTTAAAAAAAAAAAATTGTCCACCAAATCTAAGTCATGTGGTGCAAAAAAGTCAAGAGTTGGTGGGTGGGGCTTCACATCCCGCTCCTCCTCTTTGGATGTAATGAGTGGAGCTAGACGTTCCAATCACACCATAACCCTACCCACAATGCCCGGCACACATGATCAAATGACCAGTCGTGGTGATTTCTGTGGCTGTGGCTCCTAAACAGCGGTCCTACGTTGAACAGTGAAAGAGGTTCAAAGACGGCTGTTGTCACGGTCTTGTGACCAAAAACAGCCTGCAATAATCTTCTGAGAGTGTAAGAACTTTAGCATAATCATCTCACGGTGTGTTTTCTGCTACGACCTACGTCTACTGACTAGCCAATAAAAATGCGAAATGAAATTGCGTATTGATCAGCGCAAAATGGGGCTAAAACTTAAAACCATTTACTCCATTTTCAAAATTGGCATGCCAAGTTGGCCTCTTTGTCGACTCAAGTTGACTAGCGCATGCTGATGATATTTTATTCTCATGTCGTAGCCTGCGATTTAACGGGTGTCATCATTGTACAGTCTACATTCATGTCATACCCGAGTTTATTAGATCCATGTCGTACAGTGTGATTCGTAATGATCTTATGACTGCCGATATCGCACAGTCTGTAGCAGGCATAAACTTATCGCTAAACATAACTCTACAGATTAGGCTCCACCAGACGTCATTTGGCTCTGTGGTGAGCACCACTTGAAAAAGTCTTGTGGTACAGCCAATATACAGAATATATATATATATATATATATATACAGGAAATTATGTCATAGACACTCTGCAGACACTCATGACTGTGTGTCAAAGTAAAAATATTATTTAATTGAATCTTTTCTTGACAAGACAAGCTTAGTTCAGATTGTAAAATGTAATGTGGTGTGACTCCCCAAAAACTTAATGTTTATGAATTAATAAATTGTTATGTTTGTAACACTTTTGACCTTAAACATTCTATTTAAAAAAACTTTTCTTAAAAAGAATGATTAAAAATGTGTGCGCACACATGTATTCAATCAGTAAGAAAAGTACATCATTACTTTTTACCACACATTTCTAGTCATTAAATATATAGATATATGTAGTCATTAAAAATATTTTTCAAAACCATATGAAATCACTCATACAAAGAAAACAACTCGTCACATGTGTTTTAAACTCACTTTAAAGGGATAGTTCACCCCAAAATGAAAATTCTGTCAGTAATTACTCTCCCTCATGTTGTTCAACCCCGTAAGACTTTCGTTCATCTTCGGAACACAAATTAAGATATTTCTTATTAAATATGAGAGTTGAAGAGTTGAATAAAGTCGTTATTTTTGTTTCTTTTTTTGCGCACAAAAAGTATTCTCGTCGCTTGATAAACTTAAGGTTGAGCCACTGTAGTCACTCGGACTATTTTAACAATGTCTTTCATAACTTTTGGGCCGGCCAGTTTCGATCCCTTAGGAAGCCTATGGAGGAGTGATCCAGCTCTCAGATTTAATCAAAAATATCTTCATTTGTGTTCCGAAGATGAACGGAAGTCTTACGGGGTTGAACAACATGAGGGTGAGTAATTACTGACAGAGTTTTCATTTTTGGGTGAACTAACCCTTTAAACTAAGAGCATATGCATATTAGTTATGGCATCATCTGAATGTATAAATATCCCTGAGGTCATGATTACATGACCTTGCTCTACCAACCCCTCCCCCTTGGGGCCTGTGTAATTGGGATAAGAGACTGGGCGCTAAAACTCTGCAGACACAGACTCGCCTCTGTGAAAAACTGCCATCACCCCTTTTTCATGTGATCACAATGGCCTGGAATGCATGTCACACCAGTGGCCCTCCGCTCCACCTCCAGCTGTCACCCACGTATCCTTCCGGCAGCACTCTGATCAACTCCGAGACGCAACCCAATACGCCTGGATCCTCTCGATATACCCAGTCTGTACTCTGGAGCCGGGGCTTCAGAATCTGTCTTTGCAGTTGCATTGCACAATGGGTGCCCAAGAGAGGCTCCCCGCCCCTCCTTCCTCTTCTCCGGGCGCTCAGGAGCGGACAGTGTGCGGAAATCGCCTCTGATTTACACGCAACAGCTGCAGAGAAGAGAAGTCCTTTTGATCGGCTGCAGCGAAATAGATGTAGCCCTGCCTAATTTCACCTGTCGTGGAACTTGGTGCACAAAGACTGTGCCACAAAAGTTGGTGGGTTCAAGAACAGAATGACAGTGGGAGAAATATCCATCAGCAGTTGTGCTGGTGTCAGTGTCCCCGAGCATCATTTAACCAAAAATGGATTCGAACTGGGCTTTTACTAGCTATCTCAAAAGTGCAAGTATGTGCCCTGAGCCACCAGCAAGTTTGGTTTAAGGATGTTTTATATGTATAATGGCATCACTATTGTTGAGGAAGTATGCTTGCCACAGTACTTTCTAAACCACCATGACTTCCCATAAAGGATTAGTTCACTTTTAAAAAAACTTTTGCTGATAATTTACTCACCCCCATGTCATCCAAGATGTCCATGTCTTTCTTTCTTCAGTCGAAAAGAAATTAAGGTTTTTGATGAAAACATTCCAGGATTTTTCTCCATATAATGCACTTTGCTGGGCACCAAACGGTTCAAGGTCCAAAAGACAGTTTCAGTGCAAACTGTTCAAAGGGCTTTAAACGACACCAGACGATGAATAAGGGTCTTATCAAGCGAAACGATCGGTCATTTCAAAAATAAATAACAAAGTTTAAGTTTAATAATGTCAAATGCTCGCCTTGCTCTGTTCTGTGTGACTCTCCTGTTCGAACTCGTTCATCAAAATGAACAAATCTTTTTTCGAGTCATTTGGTTCATTTAACGAACGAAATGAACGAACTGATTCGTTCATTTTGATGAACGAGTTCGAACAGGAGAGTCACACAGAACAGAGCAAGGCGAGCATTTGAGCTTATAAAACTTAAACTTTGTTATTTCTTTTTTAAATGAGCGATCGTTTCGCTTGATAAGACCCTTATTCATCGTCTGGAATCGTTTAAAGCCATTTGAACAGTTTGTAGTTTGCACTGAAACTGTCTTTTGAACCTTGAACCGTTTGGTGCCCAGCAAAGTGCATTATATGGAGAAAAATCCTGGAATGTTTTCATCAAAAACCTTAATTTCTTTTCGACTGAAGAAAGAAAGACATGGACATCTTGGATGACATGGGGGTGAGTAAATTATCAGCAAAGTTTTTTTAAAAGTGAACTAATCCTTTAATGCAGGGTGAAACCTCATTGGCTGGTTTGTCAATAAAGGTACAGCTAACTACAAGAAATCTACTTGCTGGCAAAAGTCTCTGGCCTTACTGGAAATGGCTGGAGGTGTTGACAAAGACAAACTGTTCCCGTACTTAACATAAACCTACTTTACGAAAGAGTTATGCTAAAAAAAGATTCACTATTACCAAATATCATGCCCTACAAGGACCAAAGAAATGGCCTTTTCGAGGCCTCTCATTCCTCTTTGTCTTCCATTCTTAAATTAGTGACTGTTACTATGCAACTATTGCTTTGAAAACGTAACATGTCTGGTGATGGGAGCACTTCCAACAAGCCGTTTTACTCTCACCCGTGAAACAAAGGAGGAAAAGTTATTGGGTTGTAGTAGGTGGTGTGGCAGAGTCACTGGGTTTCTGTGTGGCCTGCTAGTCGCGCCTTATGCAAATCCACATTCCTACCAGTTCCTTTATTACAAGCAACTCTTTTTATCTTTAGTGAGCTTGCTTGCACTCTTTTTTCTCCCATATCCCCCCTCAAGCTCTCTTTTGCTCTCACTTGTACATGTAAATTAATTCTTTAAAAAAGATATCTCAATGTGCTAGCTTCTATCAGGCTACATTTCAGTATCTTAAGAGTGCCAAAGTAACTATATGTTATTGGAAACACAGACAGAAGGCAATAAGGTGTCTTGCGGCTGGTCATCTCAGATCGGGTGGGATGGTCCTGTCTGCGGGTGAGTGAGAGGTCAGACATCCACCTCTAGGGGGCCACTGTGCACCAAGGAGCCCAGGTGTCAGTTCACCCTGACCACTCGAGATGTGGATGGATGCTGGCTTTGAACTGAAAGCAATGCCTTCAAGTCATGTCTGAAAGAGAGTATTTACGTGATGAATGCATATGGATGCCACCACGGTGTCGTAATTACCAGAGAAACTCGAGACGGTACTGTTGTGAATAATAGTGATCAAGCCTACCAGAAAATATTACTCATTTAGCCAGTTGATGAAGTGACAGGCTTCTGTAATAAAAACTACATTTCCCATAATCCTCTCTGGCAGCATGAAACTAATAAAAAAAAAAACACAGATAAACCATTGATTAGTGGTAATGTGTCTCTTTTGCTCTTATTTATTTTTATTTTTTTGCACTAGTGTTTAAAGCCTTTGTCGGGAATTAAAAAAAGAGAGAGAGAAATATTTAATATTATGATTTTAACAATGTGTTATCTGTTCACATTACCCATGACCACCACTCCAGTAAACAATGATTGGTTTTCTTGCTTGTTTTTAAGAGAGAGAGAGAGAGAGAGAGAGAGAGAGAGAGAGAGAGAGAGAGAGAGAGAGAGAGAGAGAGACCTCATTGAATGAGAATATCCCTCTTTTCAACTGAATCAGCAGGCTGGATGACAGGAAGGGGTTATCAATGGGGATAAGGTAGTGAGAACAACCCCCTCAAAACACTGCGAGAAAGAGAGAGAAAGGGATAGTACATTAATGTGTAAACTTACATGATTCAGTTGATTTGATAAAACTGTCAAAATGTTCTTTGAAAGTAGATTACAATATATGAACCATGAGACAGCCAATATAGAATCAGAGCGTGCCAACACCCCATTCCTTACTTCTTTGTTTAATAAATATTTTTTGATTAATATTATTCTTTCAGCTGCTATCAGCTCTGAAAATATGTAACCATGTTTGCATCAATTTCGCAGAATTCCCTTGGTAATCCCACACAGTCAATGCAGAAAATGTAAAACGGTTCACAGATACCGTCTGGGCCTGATCATAAGGTTTACAGCCCTGTTTATGCAAACACACACAATTGTTTTATGATCACATTTTTCACAGTTAACTCGGAATAAAAGTGACTCTCTGCTTTGTTCTAGTTGTCCAGCACAATTTGGCATGTTGTCAGGCTCATTATTTGAATTTCCATTGCAGAGTTAAAGTTTTAAAACACTCTCTTTTTTTCCTTTTAATTATTAAAAAATGAAAAGAAAAGAAAAAAGGCTTGACCTACCCTACCTGTCAGAACTGGAGTGATGAGAAATAGGGGAGACAAAAGGTTAGCCGGGCAGGGCATGTAGTGACCATTTGTCTTGGAGCGGCCATTAAAGCTGGAGGTCGCAGTTGGGGGGAATGGGGTCAGGTAGAATGCACTTTTGATATGGTGATACATTTTGTGAAATCCTTGCAGTGAGAGATGTGGCGAGGCTGTGGGAAGATTTGCTCTCCTTTGTGGTGAGCCTCTCAAGGCACTTGCATTGTGTCCCATGAGCCTCTGAACGGGAAATGATTCCTTTAATCATGGGGTAGACCCGACAGGGGCTGCATTCGGGCAGCGTGGGGGATCGGAGTCTGCACTGAGCGCTGACCACCAAGCTTGCCCTCCCAGCAGTCTCTTCAGTTCTGAAGACGGACATCCCATAGAGGGGACTGCAGTGAAAGACAACGGCATAAATGACTATTCTGTAGACAAGCTAAAGTCTATGTCAGCACGTCAATGCTGAAGTTAACATTTGCGTTATACCATGAACATGCTAAAAGACATTTTGTTAACAACATTTTTTAGAAGATACTTTTTACGTAATTTTTTGTTGTTTTCTGTAGCCACTGTCACAGCAACTGGCTGTTAACATTTCAAAATAAAAGTGCCTTTGCCTCTTTTGTGTTTGAGGAATTTACAAGGTTCTTTTTTACTTTTTTTTTCACACACTGAGCCGGTGGTCTCTAGGAGAATCGGGAAGCAGGGAGAAAATGACTAAATGAGGAAATTATTCCCCCCTCTTCTTCTAAAGGTCTTGCAGATACAAGACTTACATCGGATTTGAAGTCAACTTATTTTTTCATTGACCAGCACATGGTGACAGAGGTTTATCTTCGTCTAGATGTTTGGACACATAAAGTTGTGTATTTAAAACAAAACAAAAAAGCACTGTTTCCAACACTGTTCTTCTTTTGGAGATGTAGTATGTTCAGATTTCAAAGATCCACCCATCATACTGTCTAATACACATATGACCATATGCATTACAAGCATTTATGAGTTTTTTTTTTTTTTTTGTCATGGCAGCCGTTCCGGTTGCAGCCTAAAGTGAGACCTTATAAAAAGTCCCATGCATGCCTGCGTAGTGTCGATGACACGCTGCATTTTATGACCTCTGCACTCCAATTGCTGCCATTACGGCCTGAGACAAAAGGTCCTCTCAGAAACGTACATATTTTCCCACATGCAAAATTGGAAATTGGAAACTTCCTCTCACAAGCTGCAAGGCTTTGTGCTGGCCAGTCATGAAAGGCCTATCTGGTGAAGAGGTGGAGTGGGGGAGAGGCAGAGGTTTGGGAGGAGGGGAGGTCATTTGTACGCTTGGCCTAAGGACTGAAAGCAGAGACCCCTGTCTTTTTGGAAGAACAGGAATGTCTTTTGAAGTAGACACAAGCACCTAGCATCTTTCAGCAGAGGAAACCAGCTGATGAGGTGACAAAGATGAGGGGAACCATCTCGGACCATCTTAGCTAGATCTCATCTGAGCTAATTGCTCACAGGAACAGTGTACTGGGATACTGCCGAAAGTTCTTAAATGTGGCAGCAAGTCAAAGCAATGATTGACTTCATCTATATTACCAGTAATCAACAAATCTGAACATAATTCAACTGAATCTTCAATCATTTAAACACAATTGCTAACTTAACTAGCCTGGATTCCAAATAGCACCAAATTGGAACCCTGGTAACGTTCAGCCCCTTATCCAGGATCAATGGTTGAACTGACATAGACTTGATTTTATGTTGGGGAGTGGACATCACCTTAACCATTGCTGTCAGTACAAATCCCGAGAAGGAATTACACCATTGCAAACTGGATTTGCCATCAATGAAATCCAGATTTGGAGAGGAATGCATGGTATGGCTGGAGGGGAGGAGTTATAGAGGGATGGTCAGTGGGCTAGAAGGGGGGTGGGTGGCCGGCTTTCAACTACTCATTACCAATCTGTAAATATTTACTCTTCCACATCATTACTTCCCAATCATCACATACTCGATCATGTATGAATCAGAAAGGAGTGAAGGAAATGAAAAATAAACTGGTGTCAGTGCACAGAGCCCTTCGTTATTCTCCAGAACCAACACTTTATGGTGTTGTAGCCGAGACACAAGTAACTCAACAAGATTCACACAATTGTAAACCAATGTCATTCCAGCTTCACTTTACATAATTATTTATTAATAGTTGCTACAAACAGCAAGCTACTTTTCCAGAAGATGTTTGAGTTTTAAAGCAAAGGTAAGGACTATTACAGTCCCAGATGTTGGGAGCTTGAGGTAATTAATGTTCTTATAAGGTTCTTGTGACCAATCAAGCCTCTACCAAGGTGATCAAAGCTTGGTATCTAGCCTTCATTCATCGTACTACACTTTGGTTTGGGACTGATTGCAATGAAGAAGCAGATCTTTTGACACAGATGCCATACAATGTAGGAAAAGATGGAAGCTTGTGATAACACAGTCCTATCCTGCATATAACATCCATTTACTCAGCCACATCCAATAGCGTTTTAGGTAGCCCAGTGATCAAATGAAAGGTGACCAGCCTCAACAGACCAGAGCAAAAATGTGACAAGACATAGTTGCTTAAGTCTTGGTGAAGGCCTCTTCTCTTTCAACATCTTCACATGGAAGGACTTTGGGAAAGGGGGCTATATACGGGTCTGGGGCATTCCTGCAGCTCCTTTGGATTTAAAGAGTCTCGGATTTCAAGGTGGTCAAATCATTGGCTTCTCAAAAGTGAAAGTCTAGAGTTTCGGGTGAATACCAGCATTCCCTTTCATTGCTCTTCTGGTGGCTACAGAGAGCCTCTGTTAAATAGCCCATGAGCCTGTAAAATGGCAGATGGGATCTGTCAGGAAAGTCAAAGACCTCCAGTAAAAATGAACATGTTGACACTGTTTGGATAAGTAGAGCCAATGAATCCTGGCTTGTTGTCTACGGCTCACAAAGTCACTTCCAGTTGGAGCTGCATTAAATAAACAAGTGGGTTTTCTTCTCAACACTCCTCAAAGTGCACCACAATAATCACATTCAGATACGTCCACTCAATGAAAATCTCCAATATTGTTTTGTGTGTGGGTAGGCAGTTTATGGCTAAAATTACCATAACCAGCTCGACCCTGGTTACTTAAAACACTTGAGTCCTGAGACAAAATGGGTTGTGTAAAACTGTCAGATTCAAATAGGTTTTAATGGATGAATGGGGCTAAAACTCAATAATAGTATACAATCCTTTGGTCATTCATATATTTTGTGTTTTATTACAGCTTTCATCCATATGAGACTGTCTTCCAGCCTTTTTGAGCCAAAAAAGGTATGTTACAGTTTAATCCAACCCTGCATTCCACAATGAGGAATGCCTGAGTTCCTTCATTAGCTAATACTATTGTGAATTGCCCTCATTGTCTCATTTTGCCCCCACCTCCCCTGAAGAGGCCGTGCTGTGAGTTTCCACCACTCTTTAGTCCAGACCCAATCCATGTCACCCCAACCTGTCTGTCTATTCCAGAGCTTTGATCTATAGAGGATTTGAAGAAAAGACAGAACCTCAAGAATAGCTAGGGCTCACTGCAATTAAATGGAGCTGAAGTTCAACTAAGCGTGTTTGATATTTTTTTCCTGATATTGTTATAATAAAAACTACTAGCTTCTTTTGTATCTTTTCAGATGGCGAGTAAATAATAAATCTTCTCTTGTTAGCAACCAAGAAGAACCAATCGTGAAGCAAGTAACAGTTATGTGGATTCCTTTAAGGCCAAAAAACGGTAAGACATTGTGACATTAGGTTTACGCTTCAGTGGGATCTTGCAAATCCAGATGAACGCATGACAAACAGGCTGTTCACCATTTTATTTGGTTTTGGTTGTTTAACAGTAAACGGAACAGTAGTGTGAAGCCATGGGCTTGGGTCATAAATAGCACAAAACCTGAACTTTAAGTACACTGAGAAAGACGAGAGAGAGAACCTCATAGACCTGGATCTATAGAATACACAAACAGGACCCATACCGGAAACAAATTGAGAAAATCTGGACTGGCTTCTTAAATAGGTCTGACCAACCACAGACAGACACGGAGGGTGCTTCTATAATGCTGCCTTCAAAGGTGGTATATGGAAGTGGGAAGGCATCAAGAAATATCAGAATTCAATGTTTACGTAACATGCCTTCATCTGGTCTATTTTTGGAGGCAGCGTAGATTAACACAGACGTCATATGACTGACGCTTTTGACCATACGTCAACATCCGACGTTTTAGGGTACCCTTTAACGTCAGTTAGATGACGCGGGTAGGTTTAGGTCTGGGGTAGGGTTAGGAATAGATAGCGTCATCTAACTGACGTTAAAGGGTACCCTAAAACGTCGGATGTTGACGTATGGTCAAAAGCGTCAGTCATATGACGTCTTGGGATGAGACTGGGCTGCGTAGATATGTCACTTGTTGCCTATGATATCCCACAATTGGTGGAAAAAATGTTATTAGAAAAAGTGGTTTAAAGAACTCTTGGGGGCCTGTCTCAAAGTAGTTTCCTTATGAGATACCTTCATACACAAAATGCTGCCTGTGAAGTCATTGACTGGGCAGCAAGGCCACAAGGCAAATGCTTTTGTTTAAATACACAGCCTGGGAAAGTGCATCTTTAAATCAACTGATGTAGATCCCTGTTTACAAAATGTAACTCAAAGCAGCATATTCTCAAATCCAAATTTTAGTCATCAGGCAATTAATATCCTCACAACATTAAGATTACCTGAGAGAATCTTTACAGCTCTGAAAACAGAGATTTGAATAATAGGATTCAGCTGTATCAGTGATTTAATTGCTTTGTCGAGGATCAGGGAGGAAACTCTCCAGGTTGCAAAAAAAACAACAAAAAAAAACTCCTCCATGGGGGACAGAGGGGTTAAGAGCACGATGGATATAAGATGCTGGATAACAAAAGCAATCAGTGATACTAGAACATAGATTAAATTCTCAGAGCAGCAATGAAACAATGATAGACAACTCAGAGAAGAACTGAAAGATGTTTTCCTCTGTTTTAAGATGACTCATTGGATCTTCCTTTGAGGGTTTAATGCAGAAGGAATTGTTTGTATACATTGTAGACAAAAGGGTTGTACAGAGAAAAAGAGAGACAGAGAAGAGGAAGGAAACTCTACCATGTGTTGAGGAGACGACCTGCTGAATTGTTGAATGGATAGGCAATGACACTAAGGTAAATAATGCAGGAATACATCCACTATCAAAGCATTCTCTCGCCACCACTGCATGTGTGTGTGTGTGATTTGGACTGGGCCTGCTCCAGCACAACCACTAAGCCGTCCATGTGAAAGAAGGAGGCACCCCAAGGGTTGTGCAGTTAAACAGGGGACAGCTGTGGCCTCGAGGCTTGTGTTGACACCGTACACAGTGTGTACTTCTGCCTCCCACACCCTACAGTCTTATCACATGCGAGAGGACACTCACACTGCATCACAATTAGCATTATAATACTCAATAAAATCCAGCACTGCTGTTTACCAACTTAAGGGATCATGCTGGGATGCTGGTTGCTGGTTTTCTGGTCTCCAGCATGGAAAGCAGGAGTGCTCGTGGACTAGTCTCAGCCTCAGACGTCATGCCCACGAACCCCTGTCTGAACGTCTTATACATATGGTACACTTAAATGGAAACGCTTCAGGTTTTCAAAAGTATGTGAAGGATGTAAAGTTTGCGGCATAGACTCTTTAAAATCAAGAGTTTTACACACCGGTCTGTTATTGTAGGGACATCAAGGTTACATTTTTTTACTCCCCTAAACATGACGCGGAACAAAACTAACTGTGATTAGTTGCTTTACATGTCAGTCAGAAGGCCACTTGGTGGTCCGTGGCCAATGAAGGCTGCTATGGAGTCCAAACCTTGCCTGAAGTTCTGGCTATGCGAGACTACCTGTGGACCAGCTACCGCAGCTCAGTTTTGCTTGAGAACAGATTGGTCCACCAGCTAGATTAGCACTATTCGACTCTAGACAATTTTTCAGCTAGGAGTATAGTACTGGGACAGTGGCTAGTGGCTTGCTCAGTTTGGGATTTAAAGACAATTAATAGTCTAATATTATCGATTTAATTGTACTGACACAATCGGATGAGAACAAAATTTTAATAGAGTTGAGACTTTCCGTTTATCTGAAAAATTGGACCACAGTTAGGAGTATTTATGAAGACTGGTTTGAAACAATTATAATTTTTGCGATTTTATTGAGTGGCACTGGCGATGCAGAAATTACACTTAACAACGTATTTTTCATTTTTCTTTCAAAAACTGTTTTGGCAGCTTTGGCTTTGCAATGTTGATAGAAAACCACTACAAACTCTTCCCTTTCTGGCAAGGGATTCTGGGTGATATTAGTCCAAAATATACATGGATATACACTTTAACAAACTATTCTAAATGTACGATAATTTGGGACATGCCTTTCTTGCATATATTATTTTGGATGGGAAGTTATTTTAAAATGAGACAATCCCAATTGTGCTCACATTAGCACTCTAGATTTATTGTTTGCTCTGATACCTTAATTTATTCCTCCCCCAACTAATTTCACTCCACTAAGAACTATCCCATCTTCACTAACTTCTCTTGTGGTCTTCACCTCTTTTGCTTTGACATTTATTTATAATCTAAATGACATGAAGAGCCTAGCTCAACTAAAGCCTATAATAGCGAGTGGTCTCAGCACTGTTAGTGGATGTCCTCCATGGTTGACCCCTCTTCCCCGGGTCTCTGATGATAAAAGTTACTCTTATCAGCTCCTCTCACACATTCCTTCGAAATTCTCATCTTCATCTCAATATATGACTGACAGATGATTCTTGATTCGATGTTATAGCTGTTTGGGTATCAAAGACATGTGAAATCTAGATTCATGCAACCTTCTATGTCACAATAAGTGTATTTTAATGCTGTAGATCTGCCTTATAGTACAGAATGTGTAGTCATTCTAATTAAAATTTACTTTATATACCCTTATGTAAGAGCATTTGATTTATGTAAGAGCCTTTGAAGAGTATTTGAGCAATTTTTGCTATAGTTTCAAACTGTTAGCTTAGCAACAATTGTTAACAAGCTAACAGATAAAGTTAGCATAGTCAGATCTGTAGGGTATCGGATGGATGGATGGATGGATGGATGGATGGACATTACAGAAAGTAGGATATATCAGGCATATTGTATATGGTTTTAAATAAATAAACTTAGTTAAAGCATTAACACGATCCATGTGTTGAAATAAAGAGCCTGTGTGAGTTCAAAGCCCAAACCGGTTGTCGTATCTGCCATGAATATGTAATACAGAAGAGAAGCTGAAGGGAATTTGGACCAAGATGAGTACGGCCTGTTTACAGGAAGAGGTTACTTTGTTAATGTTATGTTAAACTGTTTTATGAAATGCCCTTTTTACTTAAGAGCTTGGCTGAATATGCCTCAGTTCTGTTTTAGAGCTTGAGTAAATCGTTTTTTGCATTGACAAATGGCCATTGATTGATTTAATGAGAAAACTCACACACATCGGCAACAACAACTGTAAGGCTACGTGTGGATACAGCATTGTATCGAGGGTTCACGTTTGCTTAAAGAGTCCCTGTGTGGTGGTGTTAATTGTAATAAGTATGTGTAAGAAAAGAGTGTTTAAATGAATGTAGAGAGGCTGTCTGCTTTTTAAATGGGAGACCACTTGGTTAAAACACTTTAAATACCTGAATACTCCAGCCCTTTACAATTGGTAAACAGCAAGGATGCCTCCATTGTCTCAATTACACACTCAACAATTAGCCAATGTTTGCGGGCTTGATTACGAAAATGAGAAAACATTTTTCTCAGATTCTCCTATCAGTGCTCCAGATGGTCCACCTCCCATTCACCCCTTCCTGAGCCCGACACCATCCCCCAAATCTGCCGTTCCACCATCTTAACCCTAATGAGCCAGCTCTGTCTGGATTCAAAAGGAGACCCGTCCGGGTCATATCAAGGAGCAAATTTAAATGAACTGTTTGTGTTTCAATAGGTTGCCAATGGAATGCGAGCTTCTACATTATGAGCCCCCGCAGGGTGGTCTTCTTGCTCCTTGAGATTCACTTTAGGGGTCCTGCCGGGGCGCCATGGCAGTGGGGGGTTGGATTGGGTGTAGAAGTTGGAAGTTTAGGGTGAACTTTCAAGCTATTGTCCTAACTTGTTTCCTCTTCCATTCCATAGGTAACATTGTTCTAAAAAAGTTGGGGTCCCCTGTGTGGCTACAAGCAATACCTGGTCTGCTTTTTCTTTTTATATATTGGAATCCTCTAGCTTTTAGTTTCAAAAGGCCAAGAGGACGTTGTAAATTGCTAATTGCAATACAGACCCTGGGAAAGCTACAGGAGGTGGTCACCTTTGTGGTTAAATTGTGACAAATGAAGACACGTCTGGGTTTCTCTTCAACTGTGGCCACTTTTGCCTCTGTGGATTTTAAGAAACTTTTTACACTCTCACTAGTTTATTTAATTGGTTTAATGACTAGGGATGCACTGATATGAACATTTTGGCCGATAACCGATAATTCTTTATATTTGAAAGCAGATAACCGATATATTGGCCGATAAATCTAAATCCAGATTTTTTTATAATTTTTAAAAAGAGCCTGATTACAAAAACAAAAGTTAAAAGTCATGTCCCAATTATGTTTTCATAATAATTTTTTAGTCTATATGAGACTTGTGCTGCACTTAAAAGTATTTTCAAGCAAATTTCAAGCAATTCAAAACCATCACGGCGAACAGTGCGTATCTGAAGTGTCTCAGCTGAAGGAAATGATCCATTATTTATCGGCTTTAATATATCGGCTTAATTTTCTTATCGGGCCGATAACGATAACATTAAAAAGTAACATATATTGGCCGATACCGATAGTCAATATATTGTGCATACCTTCTGATAATGATGTCCAACAATCCGTACAGGTAATTTCCTAAACTGCGTCATATCATCACATCTCAAATTCTTTAATGTATTGCATTTGTGATGGAAATGTCACCTGAATTGCAATAGCTAGACTCTAAAAAGTCTGTAAAATTAGGACCCAAAGTACTTTGGTAATATCAATTACCGCCATCTTTTCCTTTTTTTTTTTTTTTTTTCTCTATGGATATTTTTTTATTCTTTTATAGCATATGTATCCTCCGTGTACACACATTCAAACAATATTTCCTGATTTTTTTCCCATTATGTTACAAAATAACATCTGGATTGAAAATTAATGGGAAAAAAAATGTTTAAGTGACATTTCCATTTAATTCTCTTCATTTATTTCTCTATAGAATAGAGCTGGTGGAAATGACATCACACAAACTTGATATAAATCATTTTTACACAATAAATATCCACATTAACCCAGCATTTTATTATTTTTATTTTTTGAGCATTTGAGTGTGTCATAATTAAATTGATTACATTTGCATAGTTTAAACCGAAAGTCTGGATCTTGGACAAACAATAACATTTCTGCATAAAAAGTATCTGGAAAGTAAAATACAATAATTATGGTATGCTAATAAGTTTTCAAGATAGTTTTAATGTGAACTTCAAACAACAAAAAGAACAAAGTTAGCTTTAATAATAAAAATATATATATATTTAAATGTGCCTGGACCCAGAAACAAATGTGTTTATAGCAAGCAATATATGTGAACAATTTTTAATGAACTAAGTTGAGTCATCTTTTTAGTTGAGACTGATTTAAATATTTCTTAGCGTAATGAAAAGCTTGCTAATATAATAATCCCCAGCACATCACACCCACACACACACACACCCACACTTATGCATAAATGAACAATCTGTCCTCTGTAATCTGTTTAAAGCATTTGAATAACTGAAGCGGAAGTATAAGGGCCTAATGATGAAACCTCAAATCTCCCAGGAAGTAACGCTGGCAAATAAGAGCATTTGCGTGTCTGATCTGAGATTCCTCAAATGTGTTTCCAACTGCTGAATGTTGCATTTCAAACTGTTGTAAAAGAAAAAAAAGTAATAATTCTAACAGAGAAATACTTAATGTACAGTAGATGTACTTTATCAGTTTCACAGTCTTCACCAAACAACATTTCTATTCTCTTTCAAGTTGATTTAATTTCACATCCGTGATCAGTTTATTTACTTATTTTACATGGGTGGATTAATATAATATGTAGTATTTTAAAAGACCATCAGTGCATTCTCGTCAAAGAATCATAAATCATTGCCGATTGCAAATTGCGTTGACTGTTGTTTAAAGCTTTTGGAAGTCGAGGCGAAACTGTAATACACTAAAGTTCTGCTGACTGGCGTGCATTATTATTTTTAGACAGGTTAGGCACACTTGACATCAAGGCTCAGATCCCAGTCTAGCACAATGCTATTGTCTAACCATCCTTGGTCGGAAACGTGAAGTCCCTGATAGAGCCACCCACTTGGCTGATGCTTTCCACACAGGTTTTGTGCTGGGATCCAGTGCTCCCACTCCAAGGGGCCCAGTCAGAGGAGCCATTCATCACTAATGAACCACAGAAATGAGCCTGGTTAGTTAAGCATTAGAGTGAAAAATACCCATCTATTTTGCATACTGAAACATTAAATATGTAATGAGACATGGCTCACCATGGCATTCTTGCGGTGATATACAATTTTAAACCTAGTGCAGTTCCCTTCTCTTCTGTCTCAAATGATATATTTTTCTATCATTATATTACATCTCTATTATGTTATTCCCCGACAGCAAGCGCTAAAAACTGTTAACACAGAAGCTATTAGACAACTAACTGAAGTATGTTTGCTAGGAATGGTTTTTCTTTGCGGAAGTTTTGCGTTTGGTGAGCTACTAAAATATTCAAACTCAAATCAATATTTTGTGTACAGTTATTTAATTATGAACTCACTCTCTTGTTTCACACAAACGCACCATTTTGCGACTATTTTTTTGTAATTGATAACAAACAGGTACAATTTTAAAACAGTTTCATCTCAAATCAATATCTCTTATACCCATAATTATTTATGTGGCGAAATGCGGTGTAATAAGCGGTATTAGTGTAATAAATGTCGGACTAGTTTGAAGTTGCCGCACTAGCAAATGCTATCTCTGCGAAAGCTTTGCGTTGAAAGAGCTAATAAATGAAGTCAATATTTCATGTCTAATTATTTACTTGTGTAATAAGCGAGATAATGTACATCCAGCCTTAAGGGGTTTATTCTCATATTTTAACAACCGTAAACAAACTTATATCATGTGTGAGGTGTCAAACCCAAAAAGAGATGAAAATTAAGTGAAAATTATAGGGAAATCCTGGACATAACTTGGAATGATACCAGAAAGAGGTCCTGGATATTGTCACAAAACCAGTTTTTTTTTTCGTTGCTTGAAATAAAATATGATTTTGTTGTTGTTGTTGTTGTTGTTGTTGTTTCAGTATAACTATTGTAACAGTCATCTCTGTGTGCTCCATCTCAGCACATGCAGCACATCAGGAAATGACATGCAGGTGTCTCATAAAACACAAGAGAAACAACTAACAGGAATGCTGAAAACATGGTTAATTAGACTTCATGAAGGCACAGCGGTCGTCATGCTGTTCCTCACAGGTGGGCTGTGATAGTTGCTAACGGTTACAGTAACATGGGACGCGTTCCCACCGACACCGACAGCCTCGAGCTAACTATAAATAAAAATACTAAATAAATCTGTGAAATGTTCTGTAAAAACAGCTGCTGTAGTTGCCAGAACTTTAATACAGTATAGCAACATTTTAGGTTTTACAGTAAATTTAAATTTACAGTAAATTTGTTTCATTAACTGATATACCGTTAATATACCAACCCACTAAAATCTGTTTTCTTCTTCTCTTCACAGGAAGCTTTTCCACAAACTGAGGTAAATATTACAATATAGAAGGTGTCATACACTCAAATACAAAAAAATACAATAAACATTCATTTAACAATATAAGATGTATCATAAAATGTACTAATGTGCATAACTGAAACAAATATATATAAGAAAAAACAATATTAATTACCTTACCGTTAATCAATTTACAGGTTTTTCTTTTTTACACTGAATATCTTCAAATGCAAATAACTAGACAAAAGATATATATTTTAATTAATATTTCAAATTGAACTTAAATCGTTTCAGTTGATATTTAAACTAATATGATTGGAATTAATATAAAAATCTAAATTAATATGATTAATCACACCTGAGACCAAGTGAAAAATCTCTGGTGAGAAGATGCATATAAAAAAAATAAATAAAAAAAGGATTTAATAAATGTGTTATAATGTAGCCTATGTGTGTGTCATGTGACCCATGATCATGAAAGTCATGCATTATAAAAGTCACATAGACACTACAAATGAGATGAATTAAACTGAATAAAACCGACAAACTCTCTATGAATTCCTCATTGTATTAAACACTTTGCATTTATTAAAAGCATGCATGTATCTAGCAACGGTCTGGAATATCTCGCTGGGCATCTTAACGGCTCATGGTTCTCCGCTGGATGTCAAACCAACCTGGATGTTATGTGATAAAACGTGTTGTTGAAATTAGAGTCTGTCACCATTTCCTCATCCTCATGCCATTCCAAAACTAGCACTTTTTGTCTTGTGTGAATCACAAACGCATGATAAGACTTTAGTAGAATGTCCAAGCTGTTCATTTAAAATCAGCCATTATTTCCCAATGTCATTTCATTAATAATCATAGGTATTCATGTGCTGACAAAGATCCTGAAGCGTACTGACAGAATCTAACATGTAAAAGCATTTTGTACGTACAATATACAAAGTGTATGAATGCTTTTAGGTTCATTAAATATTGGAATGAATAGGTTGATTTATTTAATTTAATCAAAGACATCAATTAAATATTTAATGCCAAGTTAATTGAACACATTTTCATAATTATTTTAATAATAATACACTCTAAAA